>BPLQ01006959.1:558795-578208 GCA_021605075.1 Caerostris darwini
CAGAGAAAAAGTTGTTATCGATCTAATGGATTGTGTGAGAATTGTGATGGGAATCCTGGTGAGAAATCATTGGCAGTCGGATTTGAGTCCCTCTATGGGTTTCAATGACTTCCTTCTCCGGAATTGGTGTCTAATTGGATTGGTGATAAATCGGAGACCCCTAATCCGGATTTTCTAAAATATAGATTTCGACTCTTTTCCTGTTCCGGAGATTGGATTCCATACAATATCTGGTGAAGAGAGTTTTGAAAAAGTCGTAGTCTTGGTGATTGGGGATGAAGCACGCCCAAGAAAATTTTCGTGATAAGTTATTGACTTTTTTGTCTTTACTTTTTGTCGCAAATTTTTTTCCACTTTTTTTAAGACGGATATTATTTTTAGTAGTTGGCACTGCTGGTATTTAAAAAAAGCTTTAAAAGAATTTTGTGAGATATACAGCAAAATATAAGATAATAGATTTTGAACTGCTTTTATTTACATATATACAATGGTACCCTTCTTACATTCAGACTTGCAGTGTTTCTTCAAATAAAATTGACCAATTGAAGAAAATTGAACTTTCTACTTAATATATTGAAAATGTTGTCGATCGCTCTGAAATATATATTCAATAAAATATGTTAAACATCAAATAAGCCCCATAATAATAAGTTCTACTGATGCATGCCAAGAATGGTCTCTAACAAGCGACGAAATATGTGTATCACCTTTTTGGATGAATCCTTTTTGGGAACTGCAACAAATTTACATGTGGCATTGTGGAAAACCTAGAAAATACATACCCTTTAGCTGTTTTGCTAGATCTTTTTAACATTTTGTCACAATCGCCATCAAACCTTTTCGTTTATGAAAGCAACGATTACCTTTACCGTATTAGAACTTGAAGCTTATTATACGTTAGCTGCGCACGTTACCACTATACTTACTATCATGCTATATGATTTTATTAACTTAATATTTCATGTAAACAATTTAATATTAATTGTAGTCGTCTTTTTAATTGTGTTATATATTTTTTTATTTAATTGGAGATATTGTGTTAAATATTTTTATTTAGAAAAATCTGCTGTGCATTACTAAAAGTATTGCCAATTTGGCGATACAATTGTCAATTTATAATATTGATATATGTTTTATTAAAAGAATTCTTGAATTTTGAATTTATCTCCATTTAGACAAAGTAAAATAATAATCTTATTATAAACATCCCTTTTCAAACCAAATAATTAAAAATTTAATTACATTAATTATGCAGCTGTAAATTTGAATAATATTTTAATTCTTTTATTATCAATTAAATTATAACTAAATATGAAATTCTAACAAAAATGTTTGAATTCTTTGAAAATTTGATGCATTTAACATTAACTACCAGAAAAATTGTTTACATTTCAGATATAACAATAATTAAGAAATGAATAATCTTTTAAAAAGGTATAATCTAAAGTTTAATTCAATTTAAAATTTACATTCGATTAAACATTTCTATTTCAGAGTTATACTCCATTGAAGACAAAAAAATTTGCTGCCCAAATTTATCAGAACAGAAAGCATTGTCTCAGAATAAAACTATCAATTATTTAAATATTTACAAAAATTAATTATTTTAACTATTTGTTGATACGTTATAGAATTAAAATAAAAAGTAATAGAGTGTTAATCACTATATATGAAGTAATTAAGCCATTTTAATAATTAAGTTTTAATCGCCATAGTTTTAATTCTTCTTCACAACATTCTTAATATGAATAATAAATTTTTCTGAGTTTCAAAGTTTATTTGAATATTAAGGAAGTACAATAAGAATATAATATGAGCATTTAAAACTGAAAATAAAGATGTCTGGCATTCTAATCGGATTTGTTACATACAAATCGTTTTCCTTTTGCTTGACTTAGACCTTAAATTTAAAAATTTGTTATTCATTCCGTAGAACAATAACAACCACATAAAACGTTTTTCTGCACTAACACATATAAAAGCCTTTTGTTTGCATAATAAAATTTTATTTCTTTCAATTATACATATATGAGAATAAGTAAACGATGAAGTAAGTGAGAGGGATAAAAAAGGAAAAACTGAAAGCCAAATAAAAGCAAAGTTTATTTCCAAGTGATCAAACATTTAACTTGATCAAAATTAAGGACTTTCTTATATTATGCAATTATTTTAAGAAAATTACTTTAAAAAAAACGAAATCTAAATATTTTTTTAATACTGAAAATTAATTTATATATCTACGAAATAAAATCTTTGTTTAATCATACTTAAAAGGAATTATAATAAATATGTCTGTTAAATATTTACTGTTGTATTTTTGCCGCACCAAAAATAATTAACGTTTCATTTGTGCATATTAAAGCATTGACATCAGCATCGAATCTGAAATATTTATACTGTTAAATATTTTTTCTGAAAATAATGTTTCTTTACAATGTAATTATTTTCATCAAAATAATTGTATGCTTTTCTTATGCCAAATTCTAGGATTCAACACCAAAGAAATCTTTTTACAGTTGTATTCTTATCATATTTATACGGTATAAATGCAAAAGAAGGAAAGTGTTACGGCCTATTTTATTTCAAAATATATCTTTATAAGGTATTATTGTAATAATCCACTAAAACAAGTTCATTGGTAAGCTTACACTAAGAAATGGTGTCCGCCATATAATATTTAAAATTAATTTTGCAACTACATTTTTCTATTACCGAAAAAAAATATATAAATATTTATTGTTCGCTTACAGATAAACATTTCAATTGTTTTTTTTTCTTATATTGATGTATAACAGAAAAACAAAAGTCAGGACTCACTTGGAATGAACAAGATGACAACAACGGCAATGATGGCACAAACTCCCAAGATGACACACAGTGTAATTCCAACAATCCTCCAGAGATGACTTTCCTCTGGAACTTCCTCCTCTTCCTGCAAAAATGAACATTAAAAAACATTATTCCAAAGAGTGAATTAGAAAATTAAAAACAAAATCAAATAAAATAAAGACTTTGTTTGTTAGAAATGTGTGTCTTATAAAGGAATATATGGAATTAACAGTTTGTTCAGATTTCTATCTTGAAAAAAAAAACCCGATAAAACAATCATGCCTATATATCAGATCTATCTCACAACAACAAAAATAAAATAAATGCAATGAAAAAGTATAATTACAAATATACTTATAAATATATATAACTGCAAATAATAATATTGCATTAAATAATATTACTAATAGCTTGGAAGAAATTTTACAACTTACATTACAAGCCCATTTTGTAAATTTTACATTCACAAAATGGGCATGAAAATAAAGGTATTTTATCAGAATTTTATTAAATTTGTAAAAGATGAAAACTAATTATACACATAATATTTTAATTTTTTTCTTAAATTGCCGATTAGCATGATATTTCACAACGCTTATATGGAAAGTATACTTTCTAATGTATGGCATTTAAAAAAATGAATACATAAGTTGAAGATATTTTTGTTGTAATTTAAAAAAAACAAAAATCTTCACGAATTTTATTTTTATATGGGAATTTATATGGGAACAGTATTTCTGAAAATTAAAATATTTGCTGCAGTCAAAATATTCGCAAAATATTCGATTTCTACAATATTAAAATCCATATAAAAGTTTTAAATCACGAAAAAAAAAGTTGAAATCTTTAAAATATTTTTGTTAAACAAAAACATCTTATAAACATTTTATCCGTGAGTCAGCCAATCTATGATTTTGATTAAATCTCTAATAGAAATTTATGTTTTATTAACATTATAATTACTGCTTTAAAATTTACTTCTACATAATAATACTTTTGATTTTTAAAGAAAGCTACGCAGAATGAATTTTAAAGTAATGCACATAAATGCTATTAACTATGCAAGAACTTTATTATTTTCCTAAAAAATTTCGAAAATTTTTCCGAAATTTCCTTTCAAAATAATGTAGAAAAAAGAAGTAAATTTCGTTTTCCTTTTATGAATATTCAGTCTGCGTTGCAAAAAATGTAGTTTCTGATAATTAGATTGATTTTCAAAGAATAAAAACTGGATAGTTAACTTAATGTAAGGATTTAACCAAACCTGAATAAAAATCTGCAGTAAATTTTTATGAAAAGTCTGAATCAAATTTTAGAGAGATAATGCTTACAAATGCATATGGATTACTACAGATAGTATATAAACATTGAATATTATTGTAATATTCAATATTCAAATAAAGTCATTACTGTAATATTCAAATAAATCCCATTAAAATACATTTTATTGTTAAATTAATAATTCAATGGTTTTAAGTATACTTCTGAAATGAAAAAAAAATATTAATAAATACTTAATTTCCAAATATATTACCGCTTACAATTTTTGTTAACTAAACTTTAAAATGTTTTATAAACTCCCAGAAAGAGCAAACCAAAGTCTTACCATTTATCTTTAATTATAAAAATATAACAATCCAAAGTTAACATCCTTTAAAGAAATATCAATGAAAAGATTAAAATTACAATGCCTTAAGCACCACTAGTAGCCCGCAATTACTCAATTAATGATTAAATATTTAATTTATAAGACTTACTCTGACTGATATGCATACTTCTATACTAGGCGACACGCTTTTATACAAAACGATACAATTTGCTAGACAATTCTAAACCTTCCTCCAGTTCTTCAACATTCTGAGGGGCTCAAATGCGGTAGCCAACCTCATTGTATACACATTCGACTGGTGAAAGATCTGATGGCATTGCTTATTAAGAAATAGTTTCAACAACAAAGAGACAAACTATACAGAATCAATATGGGACATTGACAATTGCCTCCTTCCATTGCTTATAGGTGGATAATTGCCACCAAAAGACATCCACGTGATACCCGGTCATATATTATGAATAGAAAGCTCGTAAATGGACAATTAGTAACTCCATCTACGAAATACATCAGATTTTTATAAATGCGTTTGTCCGTGCAGCAATTATGAAAGTGGCTGTTAACAGATTTCTACAAACAAAAATTAATCTTTTTAACAGAGATGCCTTTCGTGATCCCACATATATTGCCTTACAGACAGCAGGCCATCTACTTTTGCTGTAACAGTATGTCAGCGTGTTTTACAAGAGATTGAAAAGGTTGTTGGAAAACGAGCATAATCTGTGCAGCACTATATTCTCCAGCCATCAATATTATCATCATATGGGATAATGATAATATAATGGGCGTCAAACGGAACAAACTCCTGAAACTGACACTTATGCACCTAGCAGCAGTGAATCTTCATTTCAATTCTCCATAGAGAATATATGGTATCCTTCGAAAGAAAAAGAAAAAATGTTCTACAGGAATTTTGATCTCATTGTCCTTAAAAATCCAAATTACAAAATAAAAATTCCAATTTGAAAATTCCAGAAAATCCTATCAGAAGAAAGTAGAACCTAAAGGGGAAAATAATTGGACGATCGGAAACAAGATGATTTCAGAGGGTTCGTCTTCTAACTGAAGATGATTACTGAATTGACTGAAAGACTTTCGCCGACGATGACGAAGATGGTGGTGAATCATATATGCATTGCGGTAAGCTTATTTCTGACATTCTAATTACATATGGGTGATATGTTTTCACCATTTGCAGAGATTGCGTCTACGATATCTGAATCGGATTTGATTCTGATAGCAATGACGAATTTGTATACGAGTATTGCAAGAAACTGACTTTCAAAATCAGAATTAATTATCATTTATATAAATAAATACCCAATTTATTTCTATAAGTTTAAAAATTGGCTAAAAATATATATTACAAAAAATGTTTTGTTTAATTCTATGTAAGGATATATAGATATGTTAGTTTTCCATATCCATTAAATATATGGATATTTCTGGATATGTTTTATGTTTTCTTCTATGTACTAATATTTTTTAGGTAATAGCTAAACAGTCAGACATCAGAAACGTTGAGGGTCTTTAGCTTGAAAAACACAAAATTGTTTTCCAATAATCAAATTTTAGTCTAAAAGTAAAGATAATAATGCACCATAACGTAATGTCAGTTTACTACCAAACTTTATTATCCCAACTAAGTTCTTTGGAGTAAGCCAGGAACTTTCAACACTTCAGTACTTACCACTGCATTGATGAAACCAGAATCGATGGTTCTGTGTTGTCCTCTGTATTACTTAAACAATATCAAGCATTCTCGCGAAGTCGGGAGAAGTTCCGATTTTTCAAGAACATAACATCTGCACTGGCATGATCCAAACGTGTATAAAAGCTGCACCTCTTTCAATTCCAGCCAGTGTCAGTCGTATAGATCCTTCTATTTCTATGGAATCTATCGAATCTATCGTATCCTTCTATTTTGTGGTAATTTATGTGTTAACTGCAATTCGTGGTAATAAATATTCACGGAAGTATATTTATACAGAATCATAGATTAATTTTTAAGTGAACGTAAACGAGCATTAGACGACAGTAAAGAGCACTAATGAGCGTGTTTCGGAAATAAAATAAAGACAATATTCTGAAGAATATTTAAATTTTTTGTTTACATGTATTGGACTAAATGAAATAGAAAGTATATTTGTGTAAAGCTGATAAACGACATTTGGAAATTGTTCATAGTGCATAGGTTAGTATGCTCCGAGAATTCCTGGAATTAAAATAGAACTAAACCAAATTTCACATGATTGCTGAACGAAATTTTATATGAAAGGAAAAAAATCATTATTTTTTAGAACTTTGTGAGTGAAAAAGCTTTACTTGTCTCTTATAAAGTTTCATATAAATTAAACAGATGTAAAACACTTCAAATCATTGCAAAAGAGCTTATTTGCCCGCTGTAAATTGAGAATGTAAAAATTATGTCTGGAAAAGTTTTGACTGCCAATGTTATTGTCATACCTTAATAAAATGACACTCTTTCACATCGAATTGGTGAAATAGCTGAAAATGTACAGCATCAGCCTTTCGGGAAATTATGTGATATACATATTTAAATTCAATTTTATGAGACAACAGATAGCAATAAAGATGACTATGTTCAATTTTTAGTTCCTTTCATTGACTATGTTCAATTTTTAGTTCCTTTCATTGACTATGTTCAATTTTTAGATGGTCCCCAGTAGAAGAACTAATTATCTGCAAAACAATAGAGCTCAAAGCAACAGCACTTGCATCGTTTGTTGTCCTAAAAGATTTTATAAAGAACGTAAACATTGAATGGAAAACGGTGTCGGAATATGCATCAATGTTGCTCGTTATGGCCTAGAAGATTACAAAGTATGCACGCGTTTGTGAAAAAAAACTCTACACTGTGATGTACACACTGGATGATCCACCGAGAAGCTCTGGTATTCAAATAAATGTTCCATGATCTGATTATTGTGATGACGGTAGTAAATCCTGAAAATGAAACCTCTAAAATGAAGAATATTTTCTGCACGTTGTAAACACACGGATGCGGTACATTCAGCATTATTTTATGACGAGGCAAAATGAATATCACGTGAGAAAATTTTGCAGCATGTTTATAAATTTAGATATGAAATCACTATTTTGCCAGAACAAAAATTAAACCGATCGTAAGATGAGAAGTTTTAAGATTATTTATTTGTGATGAAATTGAACTACTTGATCGACATATCCAATAAATTTAAATATAATGAATCTTCAAATGCAAGGATCAATGCGTAGATACAGATGATAAAACAAATGTTTTTTGAAGAAAATTGAAGTTGTAGAACAGAAATTTAAAACAAAAAAACTTAGATATATTTGCAAATTTGGATGAATTTATTAAAAATTACAAGCATGAAGAACAACGTGTGAAAGTTATTAGTGTTTTAACCATTAAAAATCATTTTGAAAATCTGGCTGATAGTTTTAAAAAGTAATTGCTTTTTGACAATTTGGTAGTTACGAGGGGATTAAGGGTTAATATTACCAAGAGTTTCTCAACTGCCGAACAAGATCTTGTCACAGATTTCACGACAAGCGGTGAAATCAAAAGACAATTTAGGAATAAATCCCCTGGTAAATTTTCGGCAGGTTGGACGATGATTTTTTTTTGCACTGAAAACAAGAATTTTTAGTATACTAATATCTTTTTTAACATCCTACCTTTGGAGAAAAAAAAGATTTTCTGCAAAGCCTGCCTATTGAAGACAAAATGTATATAACTAATTGCAGAAAAATGAACTCAAAATGTTTATTTATAATATAATATTTTTCTTCGAAAAAGCTCAAGGGAAAGAATGGTATGTCCGCAGAAGTATGTAAGAAAGAAACTAATAATTAATTAATTTGTTTTTAATTTAGCATTGATAAGTTAATTATTAAATACAGTATTGATACAATTCTATTTGTAAATGCGTTTTATCTGCCTAAAATGTGTATTTTATTTGTTTATTATCTCAAAATGTTTCTATTTTTCTTTTTTTCTCAGTGAATTAATCAATTCAATCAATAATATTTTCTTTCGCCTCCCACATTTATTGTTATCACGACCTCTTAGGAGGTTGCGTTCCAGTTTGACAATAGCTGGATTAATTTTCTAATTTTTATTTCTTCTTAGCACTTGATGTCACTGGCATCAAAAACTAATTGAACAATTATTGATAGAGCCTGGGAGAATAACTTTTAAATAATATTATAATATTAAATAATATTATAACTAGAATTTAAACTTTTCTCTTTAGTTATAAAGATTTTACAATTGTAGGATATGCCTGTAATTATTAAAGTGAAATGCTTCATCACATGATAAAACAATGTATTAAGAAACTGAAGCACAATGAATACATGAAGGAGCCGAAACAAGCAACCATAAATTAAGCGACTGCGCCTTTGGCTTGGAGCCATGCAGGTACTTCAAAAGATCGGGTTATACCGAAGAAGAATGCTTCAGAAAGATTCGACAGATAAAAAAAGTCAAAGAACGCAGAAGGAAGAGTTCTATTCTTGGCTGGCTGATTGAGTTGATACTGTAGAAATAGAGGCGTTCTTAAACAAAGTTCAGCATCTTTACCAGCAGGTGACAAGAATTTCATTTCAAAAGCTCTGGAAGTTGGTAACACTAACTTTGTTATTAAAGTATTTACACATAATGTACAAATAACATTAAAAAAGCCTTCACCAAATCTGCATAGGATTCAATAGGAATACTGACTTAGCAAGAAAAATAATCGAGTAGGGTAATAGTAAGACTATTGTATATCTTAAAGGTAATAAGTATCTTGTTATTGTAACTCTGATTAATAAGGGGAATATTACACCACTCATCAAGCAATGTCCTCCGAAGTTCCGGTTGACGGGTGGGAGGGGGTTGACGGGCTGCAATTCGTCGGCCAAGCATATCCCACACATGCTCTATTCGATTCAAGTCGAGTGATTATGCTAGCCAATCCATACGGGTGATATCCTCCAATTGAAGGCATTCGTCTACAATGTTTGCACGGTGAGAA
Source organism: Caerostris darwini (assembly GCA_021605075.1). Lineage (NCBI taxonomy): Eukaryota > Metazoa > Arthropoda > Arachnida > Araneae > Araneidae > Caerostris > Caerostris darwini. The sequence goes on from BPLQ01006959.1 coordinate 568,261, forward strand.
CGGCCGTTGTCATCCATAAACAGAAATTCAGCACCCATGGCGCCCCGAAACAAACGTACATGTTGTTCCAGAATGACATCCCGATAGATGTGGCCATCCTTACATTCTGGACATGCAGGTCAGTTCTGGAAGCAATAATAATTCCTCCCCAAACGAGCCATCCTGCACCACCGTAACGGTGTCGTTCAATGGTGTTCTCGTAGTGGTAACGGGTAACTGGCACTCTCCGTATGAAAGTCCGGCGAGAATCAGACTGCAAACTAAACCTGGACTCGTCGGAAAACATCACACCAGACCACTGTTGCAGTGTCCACAATGCATGCTCTCTACTCCAGGGTAATCGCAGGCGACAGTAAGTTGGGTAAGGGGAATACATCTGACAGGCCTACGAGCATATAGACCAATGTGCCCTAAGCGTCTGTACACGGTCTGCCTTGAAACTGTCGTACCGGTAGCTGAAGAGAGCTGACGAAACAGGTCTGATGCTGTGCTCCGTCTGTTTCTTTCCGCAGTAACTGCTAAATACCGGTCCTCATTCTGCGTTGTAACTCGAGGGCGACCTGTGCTGTAACATCTACTCACATTAACATCATCTACTCACATTACCATCATCAATCGTTGCCAAAGCCTGGAGATGACAGTCTGGGCGATCCAAGTTCATCGGATACTTCCAGCTGGGTACGTCCACATTCCAGTCGTCCGATAATTCTACCACGTAAAAAATCATTTAAATGCTTCCTTTGTGCCATAACTATGCGGTTATTGCCCTGAAAGGCTTTTAAAGCGCTTGTGAAAAATTTTACTTCTTTGCCACCATTCCTTATATACCCCTCTCTTACACTCTCGTCATTGTGATGTACTATCCGCGCCATCTGGTGGTTTCCTGTTATTTGCATATTCTTCTTCAAGATATGTGTGATAATTCTACAGGTGAAATTTTTATTTTAGAGTTCAATTTCTGTGTGATTCTGAATTATCCTTAATTTATGGACATGAGCGTATTTTCCAATGGCCATTAATTAATGTAAATTTCAATATTTATACTGTACACTGCATAGTTTGGCATGTTAATACTCCTGCACATTAGCAGAAATAATATTGCTAAAATGTATTGAGAAGTTATCTTTTAAACACAATGATAAAAATTATAATGTTTGTAAAATTGCAACATCACTAAAAATATCTTTAAAGAAGATATATGTTCATAAGACTTGCAACTAGATACAGTATATATAAATTTGTATGGAGCTTGTTCTGTTGAACCTTTTGATGGAGAGAAAGTATTTATTATCTGTTATTGATGATTACACTCGTAAAGTAGAAGTATTTAAATGGAAGGGTAAAACTGAAGTTTTAAGAAGTATTTAGCTACAGTAAAACGAGAAATTTGTAAATTGTAAGATGTAAGGGGGTTAAGAGGGAAATAGGGGTTAGAGTTTATATATGAACAGTTTGAAGATTTTCTTAGTAAGTTAAATATCAAACATGAACTTATTTTCACTTATACTTCGCAGCAAGAATGGAGTTGCAGAAAAATTCAATCTGACTGCAATGAACATAATTCGAACTATATTTCAAGACAGTGGCTTACTTGGCTGGTTTTTGGAATGAAGCCCTCGTTGCATTTTCATATTAATTAGTTGCATATTAGAAATAGATGATAGCATAACTTAAATGAAAGTTCAACTCTAATGAGATCATGGTTAAATTAACGAGATCTTGAGTGGTCACAAACTTTCAGTACGACATCTTAAAATTTTCCTTTCACTTGCATTTGCACACATGCATAAAGTTATTAGGAATAAACTTATACCTCACTTTCATTTTAATTGGCTTTACAGTGAGCACTAAGTTTCATTTCTAAGGAACGTGAAAACTATTCTTGTAAAATAAATGAAACTAAAAACGCTGTTACGTGTCTGTTTGAAAAAAAAAAAAAAGAAATAAACTTAGGATTATACGAAGTTTTACTTGCGAATTAAATCTAACAATTTAACTGATCCCAAAGACCCTTCAAGACTTGATCATTGCTGATTGATTATTGAAAACATTGCTCTTTTAATTATTAGTAATTTAGAAGGCACCTTAATAATAAAACCTTTTAATAAAGGCACCTTAATTCTAATGCACACATTGACGTTTATTATTATTCAGCCAATACTAAAATAAGACCACGGCATATTGTGACTAAATATTTTAAATCTTACAAGTGAAGATTGCAATAATATTATAAGGTTTCAAAATACTCAATATTCAAATAATCAATTGCATTATATATTTCATTATGAATGCTATGGAGTAGATATTTCTAAATTGTTCGAACAAACGCAACTTAGTATCGATAAATTGAAATGTGCAGAACTTCTTGTGATGAAGGACCCTAATGTCCTCCCCCTATATTATATAACCCTAATGGACTCTAGGCTCTAGTTGATCCACCATCTAATATTCCCATAATTTGGAGTAATTGGGTATTTAGTATAAAGACAGATGTAGAAAATATAGTGAAGACATATACAGTTAGATTAATAGCACAGGGTCTTATGAAAAGGCCAGGAATTGAATTTCCAACGATATTTTGTTCTGCAGTCAATTTTACGATCGTTAAATTACTTTTTTATATTATTGGTATCCATATTGCATTGGTACAATATACAACTGGGTGTGAAATATGCATATATTTATGACAAATTAATTTAAACGATTTAATCTATACAACCACCTGTGCATGAAATGAAAGGATTAGAAAACAATTTTGCTATAATATGGGCAATTTATATCATATATAATATTATTAATATAGCCATATATATTGTATATAATATTTATGGCTTGCACTCAGATTTAATTGATGATCCAGTAATTTTTATGTAACTGAATTTAGTAGAATTAAGTTTTTATTACATGTAAATTGTATACTAATTATTTATACTTGAATCAAATAACTTACATTGAAAGGTTAATGCTTAAGATCAAGTCATTCGTTAATCTCGCTTTTAAAGTTGTTATTCTCTACCAAACAAGGTTTCTGAAAGCGAAATTGTTGAAACAATTTATTGTAAAATATTCTTATTGGACATTGAAAAAATGTCTTATTTTTGGCCGATAGAATTAGACAGTATAAATGTTACTCGGAAAATTTAATGCCGTGTTTTCAATTGATTACATTTTTCAAAACTACAAAAATAATTGTGGGCATTTTTAATTATGTATTTTCTACTAAACATTGCAAAATAAACCTTTCAAATATTAAAGATTTTAAATAAAACTGTTATTCTGATGCTAAATAGGAATTCTATTTAACTCACCGTCATTGGATGGGTGATTATATTTTTTATTTCGGAAATTTGCCTTTTACTTGACAATCAAGCAAGCAAAAATATATCTCCCCCCTCTTCTATGGAATCGGAATTAGTAGTGAATTAGTATGTGAAGGTATATCCAGAAGACATAAGGTATTTTCCAGAATTATAAATTAATCAAATTTGATTCCTAATTGAATCATATCATTGCATTACTGATATAACTAAATTAATATTTGTTTCACTAAAAATGTGTTGGAAAATTATTAGAGGCAAGCATTTTGATGTAAGATAAAACCTTCTGGGAAATATAGTTAATGTTATTTAAATTGAAATTGTTCATATAGATTCTGAAGACAATTTAGCTGATTGCTTAACAAAATCTTTACTAATAAAAAATATTTTGACTTTAATTTAAAATTATTGAGCAAAATTTTCAAGTAAAATTAGTGTTCCTTTTTGAGTTAGTGCAAGATCCATGAGGTACATTGTCGGTTTGTTTGAAGATTACTTCGGACCCAGAACTCGATAGAAAAGTTCAGTTCGGATAAATGTGTTTTATTGTAATTGTCAGCTTGTGTAAATTTGAGTAGGAAGTTACCATGAATCACATGGATGAGCTACTGGATATAACTGTAGGTGATAGACGCATTTTTCGATATAATTTGTAATTTGAATCTAACTTTACAAGTTGTGTGATTTACTTTAAAATTGAAGTATTGAATGTTGGAAACGTTTATTTATTTTGTTTTTAGACAAAAGCGACAAGTGAAGTATACTAGCCATTTCAAATATGAAATAGGGATGGATTAATAATCACTGCAATTTTCATGATTCTGGACACTATACAAATTCACATGCATTGTGTCATACAGGCGATATGCCACTTATTCGAATATTATTCTATACCTCTTGCATTAGTTCAATCAAGGTTAGCTACAGTCCATTCTGGTTATGAACACTCTGGATTTGTTGTCCAATAATATCCCATACGTCCCATATATGGCGATTGTGCTGGTAAGGCAATATGTCGAAACTCTTTAGAGCACTTTGGGTGACAGCAGGGATACGGAAAGAGCATTATTATCCTGTCGGAAAAGAACACTAGAATGGTGATACAAAATGGTAATCGCTTCAATCTTCCTTTGACGGTCAAATTTGTTGTCATTGAGCATGATATAACAATACAAATGCTACTAGTGTCATAAGAATTTGCATACCAGACCATAGTTTATGATGTCGATTAATTTTGTACACAACGCAGACAAATTGGTTCCAAGTGATTTTGATCTCCTTCTGACCAACATATGACCACAAATGACACAAACACAGAAACAGCTCTAATCTGTAAACACGCAATGGTGAAGATTTGGAGTTAGAGGAAGTGGTACAAGACAATTAGAATAATCGTTTTGTCATCGCTCGCTGTGCAATTCTGGTGTCGAGAGAAGTTTGAATATCTATTGCAGATGCAGTAGTAGGCTTTGTGGCTATGAGGTGAATAGAGCAGTGTTTACTCTCAATAGTGATTCCTTTATGGTCTGACTAAATATCTTCAGACAGTACATCATACCCAAACTGTGAGTATATCCCTGCCCAGTCTTTCTTCAATATCGTGAAAAGAAAATTAATTTTCTTTTAGCAGTATTATTATACCTGTTGCACTTAGTTAAATCAGCTATAGTACAACCATATACTATAGCTGATAACTATAACTATACATAAGTGCAACAGGTATAAATTTCTATAAGGTTCTTATATGATTAATTGGACTATCAATACGAACTAGAACACGCTGCATTGGGGAAATCACACAGGCATGCCTCAAGGAAGAATGTGGCAAGCCAGGTTCAAAGCTAAAAGAGCAAGTGAGCAACGAACGGACAAGCTAAGTAAAGCAAACAAACATACCGCAAGTGAACTGAGTAAATTTTCTGGGTGGAGCACCAAGGACCATGAGCAGGTCGAAGACGTTTGAGAGTGTTGATGTGATCATTAGATATGTGATAAGTTTGAAAGTAGAGCACTGACGTGCAGTAATGGCTTGTTCACATCATTAAGATTTAATTATCAGGTTCCCTGATAGCAATTGGTGGGACGGCATCCTTACTCTGTTATATTAAAAAAATGCGATATCCGAGACTTGGCGAAAGAGAGTTCGGGAATCAAGTTGTAGGAGTAAAGATATTAGGCAACCGGAATTTAATAGTGAAATTTGAAAAGTACGACGAGTAGTTTCTAGAAATTGACATTGAAAATGATTATTACTATTAGATAAGAATGGGAGGAATGAGAGAATAAAAGAAATCATAACTCGTGAAAATAAGAATTCGCCATTCAAAATCCAACTCCACACCAGTGAAGAGGAGTTTAGAAATAAGTAATCCGTACTAGAAGCGCAGATTATGGTATTTATGAGAACTAGGTTTATTTATTGCTTAGCCGAACGCAAGAGAAAGATGCCGTCGGGGAAGAGGAGTGACTCCTGGTGGTTACTAAATCCATGAGGGTCAATGGTGAACAACGCAGCTGCCTTCCTATACTATATGCATCTTCTACGAATGTGTGCAAAAAGATACTTAGTCTCTAGACCAACCACAAGGAATTGGGAGATTAAAGGGAGGAACCCCTGTATAGGGAACATGAACCAGAGAACAGTGCTCTCAAGCGGTTGCATAACTTTTGCCCGTGCGGTTCCATAGACTGTGCTGATGCAGTATCTCGTGAAGATTCGGTTATCCCGAAACATGGTTAACGGTTAATGAGCTGCATGTGACATGAGGGTCGGAGACTTGGATGAAGTTGAGCTTCGAAGATATGTCGGCATATGTATGATTAATGTAGCTGCGAATATTATTGTAAAAAAGACCGATGGTAAGAAATGGGAATTGGAATACTAGTACGCGGAATTCGACGCCTATCACTATTGATAAAATTGGGTTCTAATGTCCACATTTTGAGACTATATAGATTCGTTATGGAATAGTATATTAAAGTATCGTGATTAGTATCATGACCATTAGCATCACTTTCTTCAAATTGATGTAAATACATTAATACGTTCGTGTATGGGGTTAGCACAATGTACTAAAGTTGTGTTAACAGCATTAAAAACGTTTAAGTATTAAGTGCTATTTTCTCTTTTTAATACTTATTTGTAGTATGGGTTATTCGGTTCTGTGCATCGTGGTTCATAGTAATAGCTCTGTACTGTGTAGTTCTTCTTGCACATTTTTATAAAAACTGTTTTGGCTTAAAATTGCATTTTGTAAGTTCTTCTGTAGTAGCAATGTCGCTACGGTGACGCATGTGCTTTTCCTTCGGAGGAAGTAGTGTATGGTTCTAATTTGGTAAGACGAGTTACAGGGGAATTTACTTGGACGTGTAGGCTGAAGCAAGTAGAAGAGAACTAAGATAAAAAAAAGGTCAAAGTTAAAGTGTGTAGTGTGAAATGAAAGTACAGATAGTGGACAGACACAGAGAAAATATGATCAGCAGAGTTGATGCTTGGAGATCCAAAGATCGTGATCAGGTTGAAGACATTTGAAACTGTTGGTGTGGTCGACAGACCAAGTGGGCCTTGAGAATGATGAAAACTGTTTAAAGATATGCGGAGCCACGCTTATGTGCCGGAGTAGTTTGTTCACCTCATTAAATTTTACTTGTATATTATCATTGACATTCAATGTTTTCTACTGGGTCGCATGTAGATATTTATTCAATTAATGTGTTACTGAATTTGTTTCTTATTGCGTATAGAAAGGTTCCTTATTAACTCTATCCCCAAATTAACATATAACATTTTTACGAAGCAATGCCTGAGCATTTGCTTGCTTACGCGCAAAATCGTGGAGACTACAGTGGTTATTAATGCACATAATTGTAATTTTAAAGTGGCTCATTTCATGTGTACTTTAACCTGAGCTCTGAAACATGAATCAAATAAATATGTTTCATTTTCAAATATTATACCTAAATTTCCTTCCGCGAAAATAATTTCTTGGTATTGGGATTTCGTTTTCCACCATTATATGTATACCTACTCATATTATAAATTTATCTCTAAATTAACTATTTAAAAAATAGTCAGAACATCACATCTACAAAAAATAAATAATTGACTACAATATTTTAGAAGAACATTGATATGGTCTTTTATTTATTATATATTTAGTAAGTCTATATAATTCTTACATTTTTACATGTAAAATATAGAATAAAATATAAAATATATTTTAGAAACACGTATTTTTTTGTATACTATGTAACAGTAAAACATTGCATTTTATTGAAAAAAAATCTTTTTTTATAATATTGCTTAACATGTAGAAATTTTAGTATCTCAAGCTGATATCCCAAGCTTGAAAATTGCTTGAAGAAAGGAAATATAACGTGAATAAATGGAGATGCTTACCTAGACATATCAATCAACATGACACTTAATGGTCAAACAACAAAGATGCTTTTTCGCAGTAGAGAATTTTTGTTCACATTCAAAATTATCTACATCTATACTATAATAAAAATTTATAAAACTATACAAGTACTAAAAGCATGCAAATATAAAACAATATGTTTAACAAGTAATCTCTAGAATTGATCATCTTAAAATATCTAAAAATATTCTAAATTATTTATTAATGCAATTGAAGATAAATCATTTTTTTAATATCTTGGATATATCTTAGAATTTGTTCAATTTGATATTTAATGGCATGTATTTTTTTGTACATTAATTTAAAGCTTTTTAGCATCCATATAGTGTTAGTATTTGTACCACAAATTCGATATATATATATATATATATATATCGATTAAAATAAATGTGTAATTTTTTCTTAATATTTCGTTAATAGTTGCTTATTACCTCGGTTTCTTCTCTTAATGTTATGAGAAATGATCTTAAAATATAATTGAATTAAAATTTAAATACTTATGTAGTAATACGCATGCCCAAAAATGATAGAAAACAATTAAAAGCATAAAGCATTGAATTGCAGTTAACGTACAAAACATTATTCTGCTTATTTATTCTTCTCATATATATGTGTGTGTGTGTTAAAAAAATGTTTGTGTGCAAAAAATTTTTTGACCATTTCCGATAGAATATGTTTTTATATGTTTAATTTCAGGATTTAGAGTATATCTATTGCAATTAAATTTATTTATACCAATTTTAAATTAAAAAGTAGGGAATTAGGGTGGGATAAACAATTAGGGAACATATTTCTTTTTCACACTAAAAATATTTTTTTTTGAACTTTATTTTAAATTTCAATCATTAATGTACTCTATTTGCTCATTTTTATATCCAAAATGACGCAATTAAACTTGCTTAACATTGCACTTCTAAAGGTTATTTCATAATTTTGAATAAAATCAAGCAAAAAAAGAAACAAAAATGTATTTTTTACAACACTGATTCGTTTTACCATCCCGACTAAATCTTTTCAAAGTTTTACTATGCACTTTATTCTTAAAAGCCATCCTCTACTTAGTTCCAAACATCACAGATAGACGACAAAAGCATCTGGTGGATTGATCCAACTCAAACACAGAAGAACGTGAATTAGGAGCTGAATGGAACGCTATTTGGAAGCAAACAGTACCAGAATGGGATTCGAACCTCCCCTCGCCACTCCCTCCAACACACCCCTTAAATGGGAAAGTTAGTGAAGACAACGTCGCATTTGTCTTTGGGAAGAATTTCGTGATAGCAAATCAAAGGGAAGATAAATTCCTTTAAACGGAATCACACCGATTCAGCACCCACCATTGAACAAAACAATACCCATTCCTCATCAACTCCACTTGCCCATTCCGGGCCTTCTCGCTCATTGAATTACTATCACGCTAAAAGGGTCCAAAGAGAAATGTGTGGCGGAATATCAGCCGTAATTCCTTAATTGATTACGAAAACGAAAATCGGCTACCCGAAAGTAATCCTTTTACGGTAGCAGAACCGTAAATTTTGCCCCCAACCCCCAAGTTTCAGTTGGCGTTGTCTTTGATACACAGTGTGTGCCGCATGCGGAGCTTCCTGGAAAAGGTTCTGGCTTCGTAATTGGCTTTTTCGTTAAGGAGCCGGCATCTTAAGAAGTAAGGGAAAACTTAATTATGTATTTGGTGGGACTTCTATTTACACTGGTGCAGTACTAGGAGCGGGAAACTGTTGATTTCCGAATTGAAGTAGTGCTGCAAGCTGATGGGGAATAAAGTAACATTGATGAAAGGTGTTTTACAACACTTCAAAAGATACCAAAAAGGGAAGCGATGGGGGTTTAGACTTGGTAAAAAAAATCAAAGATTTGTTAATTTAATTGTTCGTAAAGGCTTTCTGTTAATATAATTTATTTATATCACTAATAAATGCATGATATACTAATGCTTTTGTGTAAATAAGCGTGCAGTTGAAGAACTTAAAAATTGATGATTATTTGTATTAATAACTATAAACTTACCTACAAAAAAATCAGTTCATAAAATGAAAAAATATTATATGAATGATTTCATATGAATATTTTTGGTAAAAATTTTGATTTCTACATGAAGATTATAAATAAACTGCCATATTTAGTAGGTGAGTACATAGTATTCTTGCATTTTTTCATGTAAAGTATCGAATAAAATGTTAATAAAATATATG
>BPLQ01006959.1:601511-625112 GCA_021605075.1 Caerostris darwini
AGTTTTGGTCTCTCTATCGCGAAGTTTCTGATCAAGATCTCATATGTTTTCCCCTTTTCCATGTTAATTTGCCTTGAAGACAGATACGCTACAGTAGTATAACGATGATTTTATTATTAGGCAATTAAAATCAAAATTCGTGAATTATGTCTACTGATACCTATTTTACCTATGGTATTACTGCAAACCTGTGGTATTTGTAATTTGACTTAGGTTAGTTTGATCATTTTGTGAATAATTATTTGGATGTTGGAAGGATTATTGATTAAAATTATACTTGCATACTTAAATTTTTCAATTATTTTCAAATTCATAATATCGATTGCGGAGAAACTTTCTAGTCTTGTAATAAATTACGAACAACAATTGTACTTGTTTAAACTTTCATGCCAGCTACAGTACTGTGTAAATGAATTGGGACAAATACAAAAAGTTTCATGTATGAGGTTTAATTAGCATAAGCTTACTTACATTCATTTTATAGCATTCTAGTAGCAAACATGACCTCCTCTAGATTTAATGATATCCTTCCGCTTATTAAGAACATAAATTTTTGATGTCGTCATCCCGAAACCAAACTGTTACAACATTCTCAACAATTTTTCTCTTGATTGAGCAGTCCATCTTTCACACAAGCCTCTTTACAATGTTTCACAAATTTTCGATGCGATTAGCATGAGACGAATTACCAGGCCAATTTAAAACTGTTAATTTTCCTTGGAGAAATTTTTGTTAACTTAGAAGTATGGCCGGGGGCAAGATTTTGTTGAAACACATTTGCATAGCAGGCATAGTTTTATCGTAATATTGAAGTGTATTTCTGAGAGCCCATCATTCCCTCAACTGGTACTAAGTTTCCAGGTCCACCAGGTGCAAATTAACCCCAACACATCTACTTTTGGGGGTGATTAACTGCTTCATAAAGATGCTGTTCTTTGATTTGTTCTCTAGTGTTTCGTCCGATAAGTGTTGTTCGAAATCCTTGCACAAAAATTGTGTTTCGTCACTGAATATAATATTTTTCCAGTCTTGTCAAGTCCAGTGTTGGTTTTTCCTAGCCCAAAGCAAACGTTTTCAATTCATTGCAGATATAACTGTTTTTTGATTGACCCTGCCCATCTCCCTACTTCAATCAGCCTCAATGAATTCACACTCACACCAGCAGTCAATAATTCTCTGTGCAGATCTGTATTTGTCTTGTGAGAATGCAGTTTACTATTCCGTACAAGAAATTTATCTATCTGAGGTGTTGCCTTACGTTTGCCCCCATATTTATTCTACCGTTTTGAAGAAACTGTTCGAAACTTATGTTGCTTATTTATAATCCTGGAAACACTGGACTTTTCAACTAAAACCGCAGCAGTAATATCCTTTACCGTCATTGAGGTAGGCTGACTTAGTGTAACAATTCTAGTTCTTTTCCTGGGAATAATATTCATCTTCAGAACAAGACAACTCACACAATAAACAGCTTCTTACGGCAACTTCTACCAACGGAAGAGAAAATGCTCTATGTTGGATTATAATGTGGTCAAACCAGTTTAATGTAGCCAAGGACAATATCCTTCCATAACAAATTTTAGTTCAAACCGGTTTCAGATAGGAAATCTCTGTGAAAGGACAAATTTTATGAAAAATGAAGCTTGTCCCATTTAATTTGCACAGTGCAGTGCATCGTGACAGTTTCAAAGAAAATGTTAAGAGCTACTAAATTTTGAACAATATTGTAAAAAATAACACATTATTATAATATACTCATAAAGGGTCAAGTTTAATAAGATCTTTAAAAGTATGATTTAATTATATGAATAAAGTTTGAATTAATTATTTTAAAATAAATTTAAATAAAAGTTAACTAAAGAATTTCATCAACATTCTTAATTAAAATATTTGTTGAATTATTTTAACTAAAATTCTTCAAAGAGCTTTAAAAACATTGTAAACTGAGTAAGTAAATGCTAGATGTTATATTCTACAAATGTAACATCTATATTATACCAAGATTTTTAATTTTTTCTAATTTTTAGAAGTTGCTGTTGAAAACAAAGGAATTCATCAAAGTTCTTTGCATCTTAAAAAGTTCAAATTGCATCCGTTAATAAATTGTTTGTGTTCAGTGTATAAAAAAGTTATATATCATTTTCTTCAAATAGTAGTCTAATTTTTCGATTGTAAAAAGTTTTCAGTTTAATAAAAATATAATGTTTTTCATAATTTTAAATATAAAATAGCATTTAAATTCTGAAGTTTATGCATTCGTGAAATGCAATAAGACAAATAATGTTTCGTTTTAACTAAAATGACAAAACATTTTTCGGAGATGAAATAGTAAAAAAAGCTGCTTTCAAGTGATAGTATTATTTATTGTCTCTAAATCTGCACAAACAGTTTTAATTACATTTGCTAACTAAAACTGCTTTAATTAAAACAAATTAAATGTTTTTCTGGACAATTATTTTTTTCAAAAAATTAATAAAATTCTGATTTATTGAATTTTAAAACTTCAAAAAATATTATTTTAAAAACAGTAGATTGTTTTATATTTTTCTGGTAATATACATATTTATATTATATCCATATAAAAAATATTCAGCGGTCTTGTTGTTTGCGCCTAAAACGACATGTTAGGTTTTGGAAATTGGCTACTTGGCGAAATTTCCTATGCATTCTCTTGATACATTGTATTCTCAGACTGACAATGTCTAGACACTGTTTGGATAATTTAAGATTAAAATACCTACTAAGACTAAAGTTTGCATCTGCTTTCTTTTCTTTTTTTACTGGATATCAGGGTAGCTGCAATTTTAATTTTCTTTGTAAGCTACAGTTTTTAATCATCAACTTTCATACTTTGTTGTTGTTTTTTTAATTAAAGAGTTCAGAAAATTTAACCACCTGGAAAATTTAACTTTGTTTGTTAGATATCGGACTAGCTGCAATTTTTAGACACCATCGTAACTCATAGTTTCTAATCATTAATTTTCATATATATATATTTTTTTTATTTAAAGCATTCATAAAATTTAACCACTTGGAAAATGTAACTTTTTTCTACTGGATATCGGAGTAGTTGCAATTTTTAGACACCTTTGTAAGTTTTAGTTTTTAATCATTAGCCTTAGTGCTTTGGTTTTTTAGCATTAAAAAATTCAGAAAATTGAACCATCTGGCATACGGCGGTGCATCCAAATCATTCTGACAGTTTAAGGGACATATGGACGAAAGAAGAATTTTGATCGCAAAGTAGTTTTCTCTGAAGGCGTCATATTTGAATAGCTTATTTTAAAAATATTTTCCAGCTGAATGAGTTAAAAAAACAAAAGCTTATCATGAACTTCTTTTGCCAAATGTATACAGTGATCAACATACATATATTCAGTCAAAAATTGTTACTGCGCATTGCGAATGAGATGCAACATATCGTTCTATAACGTAAAAAATCTTTGCTTTTGACGCTTTGCTGTTTTATTATTACTTTCTGTCTTTCACTGTGCATGATCCTCAAATAGACATAAAGGTGAAGGCAATTGCCAGTTACGGTTGTGGTCTTTATTTTAATCATTTTAGTTATATCAAATTAAACGTAAAAATCAAGACATTATTGAAGTTTATTAACTGGCTGCTTGGCATGGAACATATTACTCGAAAAAAGGACGCTTTCAATCTCAGTAGATTTTAAATAATCAGAAATTAAAGAATTTCGATATCATCTTAAAATAAAATGTAAACGGAATATAAATGCAAATGAATAAAAAAATTATGCGAAATAATCATCCAAGAAAATTAATATACTCGCTAACATAACTGTTTAATAAGAAGCGATATTATGCAATTGAAAATTGTCCGAAATAATTGTAATTGTAAAAATAGTTCTCTTAAACGTTCGTCATTTTAACTATTATTCTTTAAAACTTTTAAATTGGCATCATGAATTTGAACATGAAGGGCTGTTATAAACACAATAAACATAAAACCCGTTATTTAAAAAATTTGTAAAACGATGATTTCATAAGAATGGGAATTAAAAAGATATATATTTTTAAAAATTAATGCCATTAGTTTCGAAATTACGATTTAAAAAAAATTGCTTTGAGAAACTGCGTGTGATTTTTTTTTACACAATTGACACCGTCATACAAAAAGACGTTGATGACACGCTACCAAACAATGTTATATGAAGAAGAACGATATTATTTTCAGCATAAAAGGGTTCTTGGGCTGAAAGAATCGACTACAGGCATTCACAGATGCACACACCAGTCTTTATTTTGAATCACAAAGTTCCGACGGTAGCGTCCCCAGGGGGAGTGCTTTTTGATTTTTGCTTGTCAACAAGACTGCGATTCATATCTCTTTTCAGAATGTTTGCATATTTCTCGAAAGAAAGTGTGATTTATGGAATGGGGAATCGTATTCATGGATGCTTCAAAACGTCAATTTTTCTTCAATAACCGGGCGCGGGACGTCACATCGGATTCTTATTTTTTTCTAACCCCCGCGAGCATTTTCTCAACTATGGAAGCTCAGCTATACGAATGATGAATAGGAAGTCGGTGGCATGCAGGGAATATTTGAATTTTTTGAAATTTTTTTTAAAAAGGTAGTTTAAGCCATTTGGTCCAAGCGATTGCGCATTTTTGCTAAATGCATTAGAAACATTCTTTAAAATTTATATATTTTTTTTGTTCTTATTCGACTTTTATATCTACCATGCAATTCTGGTTGGTTAACATTCTTTGTTGTTGTTGTCGACATAAATAAAGAAACAAACGAGTTCTTGCCTCAATTAGGATCAATAAAAAATATTGATAAACTTTTGACAAATACTCTTTACCCTGCCATAGAAACATATTTTTTCTTCACACATCTATGTTGTTCTTTTTTTAAGTGAGGGAACAAAAATAATTCTTCAGGGATATAATGTATATGATAACGTAAACTGGAAGTTTCGCCGCTTATTTTTGTAGCATAAAATTTGTTTCCATTTACATCTTGAAATATTGAAATGTATTATTACGAAAACAACAAAATAACTAACAAATATGCACAATAACTTAATTAGAAACATATACCTATGTAGTAATAAAACCATTGACCCAATTATTTGCATGGTAAATGATAGTGGTAGGTTAATGAAATCTAACATTTTTTTATAAAATCAATCTACTTTTGCAATTACAGTAAAGTTCAATTTATTTTAGAAATTTGCAATTAATTTATTGTATGGAATAGAAGTAGATAGAGGATTTCTGGACTATTAATGTTATTAATTATATTTTCCCAAAAAATTATTACTTACGGAAAATACTTGGTTTAACGATTTATTACATTTACCAACGAACTGTTGCAAAAATATTTTGTAGAATTTATTACAGAATATTTTATTTCATTAAGAAAAGATTTATTTTACTTTATTCAGAAGAACTGGTCCACATTTTACATATTAGCCAACCAGGCGATTACAAAAACAATTCATGAATATCGAAACTTACTATTTAAATGACGCGTTGTCTATAAGTAAATCTGCAGCACTCACTTTGAAGCAGTAACCCTTCTTACGGCACTTTTTTTATTGATCCCCTTTTTTGAATAACAAAATTGAATAAAAATAATTGTTTTGATAGGATTCCAGAATTATAAAAGTTCTCCAAAAATAATTAACATTTTATTACATTTCGCTTAATCAATAGAATTAAGCAAATATTTCCTTTAGTTTAATTTTGTATTAAAAGTAATATAAAAAGGTCACATATTCCTCGGCCAATAATGTTTTTCAACAACCCTACCAAAGTGATCAAATGGTCACATATTGCACCAGAAATAGTATAGTAACGAATTTCTTTTGGATGGTGTTTTTAATGGGCCAATTTTGTTGGTGTGTGAATGAATTAAGAAAAACAACCAACAAAAATATTTTCAACCTGGAATTTTTATTAATAAATTTCCCATAAATGTGACATTGATTATTAAATCAAATAAGATAAAAATAGATGCAATAAATATTATATCTATAGAAGTGTTGTATGCTATGGGAAAACTTGAACTAAAATTGTTCTTGATTATCATCATTAAAAAGCAGAATCGTTTCTATAACTCACAATTTAAATAATAAAAAAATTAAGCTAACAAAAGTTGAAAAAAAATAGTGAAATTATTGTTTTTATTTATTGATAAAAAATAGGCAAGTTAAAAAAAACATGACTATGAAACTTTTGCTAGAATCTCTTTCAGAAATAATTGTTAGAAACACTTTCCAAAATGTTTGCAAGATATTGCATATTTAGCTGTACTTATTAACATGCAGTCAATTCAGACAGCTGTTTTCACTAAAATTATTCGTATGTCATCATCTTATTCAAAGCACACTTGCTCAGTGTTGAAATGTTATCTAATTGAAGCCTTGGAAATGCAAGCACATTATTTAGCTCGTTCCAGTATGCCATTCAAAGTTGATGTATTCCACACGTATAATGGTGGATGGAGAGATTATAAAATGTTTAAAGTACGTGATATATACTTTAAGGGGTGTACTTGGATTTTGTTGAAACTTTAATGGCTTTTCATAATAGTAAATGTGTTAATGATAGTAAATTTAATTAATTATTCATTAAATGTTTAAGTAGAGGGACTTATGTAATAAAATTGTTGCGTCAAGAAAAAATAAACTTTAAGTATAAATAATAATTGTTTTTATTATTATTTATAAATAATGTGGGATTTCATTTTCTACATGAATATGCTTTTATTTAGAGATAGATCAATAGGACACTATATTAGAATACAATACTAAACACATTTTCTCCATTTGTGACAGGCTTCGTGTTGGAAGATACACTATATTTCTCAGGAATTAGAGATACATTCTAGAATTTTTTTTACTTTATAGTAATTAATTTATAATTAAATACTAATTAATTAATATTAAATTAATTATTTATTAATTTATAGTTTTATTTTCTAGTAATTTTAAACAAATAATAATTCAAATTGATAATTAATAAGTTTCTTTCCTTATAGAATCAATTTAATCCAATTATAGAATCCATTTAATCCAATTATAGAATCCATTTAATCCAATAGTTCAATCCAGTATAAAATACATTTATTTCTATATACATAATCCTCAGTTGAGTTGTACCTATTTTTCTCATAAAGTTATATTTGATTTTGTCTGGATTTACAATTTAATAAAATATCTTTTATAAAAGTAACTTTAATAGTTATATAATAAATAATAAAACAACCTGATATTGGTACTTTATCTTACACAAAATCCATTTTAGAATTTCTTCATCCTTATAGAAATTTCCAATGGATAATAATAATAATAAAAAATCTTAAAATGTTTTTGAACATAACAATTTGCATATGAATATGGGAATATATATACACAAAATTTTTGAATCTGAAAAAATATTTTACTAAACATATGCATTTTTCATCTTCTATTTAATAATTCTAATTCATTCATTTAATCCTTGTTCTTGGAATTATCGAGTACTATATTATTTATTAGATATTTTACTCATAGATCACTAAAAATTACACGTTAAAATAATTCAGGAAACTAAAAAAAAAATTTGAAAAAAAATCCACAGGTAGTATTTCATAATCTTCGATGAAAGTAAATAATTTGAAATAAAACTGATTTCTTAAAATAATGCATAATAATGAAAAAATTATATACTATACCAATAATAGTTAAAATAATGACAAAAAGTACGAATCAAATTTATATTTTAGTTTTCTGTTAAACAAGTTTCAACAAGTTATTTATGCAGAGCAAACATTTAAAGACAGGTTATCATCAGATCTTATTTATAGAAATTTATTTACAAACTTGTACACATAACTGAATAGAAAGCATAAAGTTCCAAATACTAAATATAATAAAATATATTTTCTATTATATCGTTTAAGTTTTTTTTTTTTTTTTATATTAAAAAGTTTTTAATAAAAAAAAAGTTAATAGTCATTTTATTTTGTACTGTGTTTGTAACTTTATTCCACCGTTTCTAGACAGTTTAAGGATATTAAATTTTTTAGTTACTTATTTCAATATTAAATCCGCTTTTGAAAATATATTGCAGTAGAAAAAGAAATATAGAGTGTATTTTTAAAATGGCGACGAACTCAGAAGTGGTATAGTAGACTTCAAGAAGAAAAAAATTTATCTCAGAGCATGCATATCCAAAATATGCTTAGACGAAAAAAAAATCAAGATCATTCTTATACACGAACTCTATGACTATGGAATGAAATGAAAATATCATAACATGATGGATAAATGTTTGTATTTTATGCTTATAACAATATAATTTGATAGTATATTTACAACACAGATTGTACAGTGTACAATACTGAAAAGATGGCAATGGTTAAATTGCTGAAGTCAGTGCTAATCAGATACCGAGGATTCCTCATAATGTTCCAGCGGTACAAAACTATTTCCAGACACAATTAAATATATTGCACTTGCTTTCTATGCTTGCCACAAAGACAACGAAACGCTTAACCCTTTTTAAGGCGGTGGTAAATATATTACCACCACGCGATTTGATTCCTAGCACCAGGTGGAAAATTATTTACAATCGCCCCTTAGCAGAAACCGACCTTCAGAATCAGAGCTTTAGGTTTCAACCGGTAGATCGCAGTTGGGGGCCTCGTAAACTGCTCAATTTCCTCTTTTTGTCAGTTTTCGAGCAAAATGCGAAGATATGCACATGTCTCCCAGTATAATTATGAATAAAAATACGTTAGAAGTTATGTAATCATATTTTGTCAGGCATCACAATCATATTTTGTCAGGCATACCTTCAGGCATCGCAATTTTGAATGACTTAAAGTGTGATCAGAAGAAACTGTCCAACGGATTATCGTAAGGACAGCATAGATACAAGCAAAGAGTACAATATATGTAACCCAAATCTCGGGTTAAGTAACAGCGAGATAGTTACATACCATGCTTTTAAAATGCACTGGACCAGGCTTGGATGCCATGGTAACGATCCATTCTGTAGCAAATCTAAGTGGATGACACAGTAAAGCAATATATACCGTGCCAGTGAAATATCCAGGCATAAGGTACGGACTCAACATAAAATTGCTGAGATTTCATTCCCAGATGTTGATGATAAAATAATTAATTGTTTATGATTAAAATAAAAAGTTACGTTAGAAATACAGTATGATTTGAAATACAAATTTGAAATTTACAGTTGATGAATTTATAAATTGGTATAAGTAATTAAAAATAGAAAAAACTTAAAATAGCAATAAACTATTTTTTTGCATTTTCATGTTTTTTGCTTTTCCATCAAATGTGTTACATTGTCAGAAATGTGAAGCTATGTGTTTACATTTACTTTTCTCGGTTTACATTTTATTAATCATAAGCCTTGTTCTGAATTGTTTATGTTCCATGCATTCCATTGTTCATGTATTCAATGCTGACCCTTTTCTTATTAATTTTAATATTTTCCCATGAAAATCGCCATCTAATGGACACTTTTTAACTAAATTGTTTTTCAAAATTCTTTGAGTGCATCTCGTATATAGTGTATAATAAATGTAATTACAAGCACTTCAATTTATATGTAGGAGGCTATTTATCAGGGAAGTTTAATTATAACAACCCTGCAATTATCACTGTCTTATCAAATTTCAGAAAATTTCATTCATCAAATTTCAAGAACATGAACTAAATCATAGAAATATGCAAATATTTAATAAATGTCGCCATTCAATGAATCAAAAGTAAAACCAAAATATAACTTAATTATGTAAAAACAGCTCAAAAAAACGTGCTTCAGAATTAAAAACTCTTAAAATAGTGAAATAATTAATTAAATATTTCTCAAACTATTGGAGAATTAATCATTTAATGGTCATTAAAAAACATATAAGTATAAAGGTTGTGCAGATGATCTCAGAATGGTAGTTAAATTAACAAGTATACTGATTGAGTGCTGTAGGTGAGAAGAATGAAATTTGGGATCTCTTTATAATTCTTTGCTTGTGTTTCTAATATTACTATGCCTATTAAGCTTGTAATATTGTGTTAACTTTTTCTTCATGGAATGTCTAAATTTGTTAAATAATTATATATTCCTGTGATTTAGTTGATGTTCTTGAAATATGTTGAATAATATTTGCTGAACAGCAACATAGACTAATACAGGGTTGTTGTATCTAATAATCCCTTATACACTGCAATGAATAGATTATTACAACATTTGCTATAGATTATAGAGATACAATTAAGGAAATTCGAAAAAAAAAAACAATTCAGTTCAAAAAATGCCCACTGGGTGGAGATTTTTATGGTAAAACATTAAAATTAACAAAATTACGCTGCCAATACATATAGAATATATATCACCTACTGGAGCATTACTGTTCTGCAGAAAGTACAATCAATAAGATACGAACTCCTTTAAAATATATATTAACAACGGAACCTCATTTACACATCTGAAGTTTATATAACCTGATGTCATTATGAGTAAAAACCCTATTAATAATTATTGTGATTGTAATAGTATATAATTTTTATCATTCTTTTATATTACGGTAAGTTAAATTTCATTCGTTGAAAATTATTTTTGTGTTTCGCAATTTTTATAAACAATAATATATATTAATTACATTTTTGATTAAAATCATTCGAAACGGTAATTTTTTCTAGTATTTTATATATAAAATAATAATTAAATGAGTTGGATTAATTAACCAATGGAGTTTAAATTATTGTTTAGTTTGCCTAAATGACTGCTCGAAAATGAAAATTTCAATAATAAAATCTTCAAGATACAAAAATGAAAAGTTCTTTTTGTTTTCATAGAATCTGATCTTAAAAAACTAAAATTATAATGCAATAATTATTTAAAAAAGGTTGTTTATTTAGCTAGATTGGGTTTATAACTACCGCAAATGCCGTTGTACGGTATAATGGAAAAGAAAAGTAAAAACAGTTGACAAATAAATAATAATGAATCATTTTACTTCACTTTATTAGCATGGGTTTTAAGGAATTGAGATCCAGCTGTGAAGGTCAACAGGAGAAGCGATCAATATCTCTGAAGATTGCAAAAGTTGTCGAGGATTTGCCAATCAGAGAGATTAACTTTCAAAACAAGTCATTAATTATTTAAGTTAGCAGCTTGCAAAGCGTGAGAAATAAAGACACCAACAGTGCCTATGAAAAGAAATGCTGTGAATGTAGAAAAGACAAGACGCTGTTTTTATGAGAAAAATAGGATAGAAAGTCAAGCCATGTCAGCGAAAGACCTCTCGAGAACGAGTCTCAGTAGACCTCAATAGTAGGAAAAGATAGTGCGAGCATTTTGTGGAAGTCCTTTCCTGGAGGTCAAAATGTCATCTTGCGAAGGACGTCTCAAGAAGTCACTGAGGAGGAATTATTATTATTATTGTTATTGTTGTTTTGAGATTTTAATGCCGAACTTCTTTACTCAATGTTATTTTCTAATGAGTGACATGAATGAATATATTGAATGTAGGGTTACTGAATATATTTTTATACATGCTATTATAACAAAATATGAATTTCTCAAATTAAGCTGTAACAAAACTCTAATCATATAATAAATAAATCATTCAAGATTTAATTTTATAATTCTGCAGATTGAGGAAGTTATTTATAGCATATTTTTAATTAAATTTTTGCATTTTTATGAATTAGACTTTTCCTAAGGGGAAAAAATAAAAAGATCTTCAACAAAGTTATTTGATTTTATAAAGTGTAACTAATTATATTAGTAAAACTGAATTTTTATAAAAAAAATACCTTTTTTTTACTTTATTAAACCTATTACAAAATTTATTTTCGTGTAATGTAAATAATGAGAAATAATGATTTTCTATGAAATAAAATTTTACAAAAGTGCTTTTCTATTAATTTCATGCATATTCGAACTACTCTTCTAGTTCAAAGTGTTTTTCCAAAACAATATATAGATGATTTCATTTCTCTTTGCTTCTAAAGGCTTGACCAAACTCATATTAAAGCGATAAATTAATAGTAGTATGCATAAGCATTTTTTATGAAATAATATATATGCCCTTTGTTTGGTTATGTTATGTTTTCGCAAAAAATGTTTTGTTTGAAAATCTCATTGAAGGATTTCGGACGCTGAAAAATTATCTCCTAAAAGTTCAGCATTTTAATTATCCCTCCTTACAGTGAGAAAAAAGGTAATTTTTTCGTTACGTATAAATATAAATTTTTTAAACAATTAGTAAAACATGCATGTGCCTAAAAAACAGTTGCTTTATACAAATGTAGAAACACAAAATTAGTGTCTTAGTAAAATGTCAAATTTATAAAGGCATTGTTTCTTCTAGAATAAACTGCTGGGAGATTTTTCTTATTAGGCTTCAAATATCAGATTAATAAAATTAAATTGTTTTCTTTATGAGCGTGCAATACATATTAGTTTTAAAATTAATTCTGAATAATTGACAAAAATTTATTTTTGAGATAATTTTGTATTAATGTACAATTAAAAGGAAGCTCTAATATGCCAGTCATAAATTATATAATATTTTCAATATTCCCATAAAGGGAAAATTTGTAATTGCTATGCATTAAAAGTATGTTAGTCTAATTATATGTTATAAGGAGAATAAAATAATTATTATTTCCCTTAAATCTCCCGGATAGCATAAAAAATTTCTAAAGTGAAAGAGATTCGACTTCCTAGAACTCTCGTCCGAACCTGCTCAAGGCAAGGTGATCCGCCAATTTTTCAACTTTCCAAAGAAGACATTCTGGAAATTCCAGTTCGGTCGAGATAGAAATTTTCCTCAGACTTACCTTACAATGCAAAAGTATTAAAAGCCATCATAAGACGATTACGAAAAAGTAAAGGCGAGGACAAAGCCACGAATCAAATTATTTACTCTAAGAACAGAACACTTTACGAGCATCTAATCCTTATAACTGTATGGAACTCCTCTCCAAAGCACTTGCAGACAAAATTTCAGCTGCAATATTTCTTTCTGATCTACAGAACGTTAAGCGCTTAAAGTTGCAGCACTTAACGTTTTTAAAAAGCAATATCCACATGAATTCGCCTTACTACAAACACAAATTTATATATATATATATATATATAAATTTATAAATTTAATGTCTGAAGCAGTAATACTTAGGTGGCAATGTCTAGGGTTTAGAGTGGGAAAAATTTATGCTTTCTTGCAAACGACGGAAAAACAAAGAATGCTGCTCTATGAAACTCTAATATAAATTATAATTTACGCGATAATTATGCATTTTTTCCTAGTTTGAATGATGTTAATAAAAATAAAGTAAACAAAAATAATGCATCTTGAAACCAAACATTTTTGAATATACCCATCGATTCATTATTCATATAAACATATATGCTAAAAATTCTAATGCTAGAAATGAAAAAAGGAGTTCATCTCTTTGATATAATAATAAGATTTTTTTCTAAAACCGAGCACCGCTAGGTTATATGAACTAGTAGCACATAAAAATAAAATTTTTCTAGGAAACAAATGCACACTTTTGGTATTAAAAGGGTTAATTCAAATATTGCCCAAAAAATGGTACTGATTATACAATTTTACTAATTATCTGCAATATATTTTTTTTTTACAATTTCAATTTTTCTGCTACAAAATTCATAACACAGAATTCTTTGTGCTACTTCACAAAAATGGTAAAGAGTTTTCAAACATAAATTCCTGTGGACAATGATCTTTACTTCCCATATCAGAACTGTTTTTACGAAAAACTCTTAAACTCCAGACTTGCAAAAAAAACGAACTCCATTCCTCTCGGTATGGATTTAGAGAAGGAAAATTAGTTCAACATGCATTAATCAAATTAATAGATTTTATAAAGAATTCTCAGCCTGAAGACATATCATCAATTAGATACTCCGATTCTCATCTCAATCGGACAGACATTATGGAGCTTTCGGCAACATTAAATATAGGTCAGTTAGAAATAGGCTATTTTTATTAATGGAAAAAAATAATATTATAATAAATCTGCTTGTTCCTTTTAATAGAAAAGTAGAACTTCAGATTAGTGAAGGGCCATATTTTCATAAACAGACCCAGGGCTATCCTAGATCTTGCATTGGCCCATTTGTATGGAATCTAACAACTTATAAAATATTAAATATTCCCTAGTCAGCAGATATTCATTTGCAGGCATTTACTTATAACTTTTTCGTCAGAATTTTAAACATGACATGAGAAGGACTCAAAAGAAATCGGGATTGCACTTCGGGATCTAAATAAATTTCAAAAAGCACAGTAAAACAAAATCTTACTGTTAGCAGTGAATTACATTCAATGTTGAACTAAATATATATTTTTCGCTAAATTAAAAAAAAAAATTCAAAAGATTCGTTGAAATAATAATTCCATAAGAAGCAAACCATCAAAAAAGCCATCAAATCATCATCAAACCATCGATCATCAAAGACCATCAAATACTTTGGTGCCATAACAGATGAAATATTTCATTTGATTAAGCATCTTAATAAACAATCAACTGAAGTAACGGAAATCACAATATTCTGCAGAATTAATGGCGATAAATTGGTAATCACTAAAGAACACAGAAAAATACTCTACAGAACAGTTAGGGAGCACACGCTCTCAGATGGCACAGCAATATGTGCAACCAATCCTGCAATCATACAAACAATGATACTTACCCCAATTCAGAGATCTTTTTTAATTTTTATTATCGGAACTGATTGCTGGAATACCACATTTATACCAAACAATTAAACATAAAGCAATTTTTATATGTATCTTTAAAGGTCAACAATGCATGATACATGTTTACAATACATAACACTAATTGTAATCCAGAATACGAGCAAAAACAAAAGATTTCAAGATAGATCCCGCAAATTTCGATATAGATATTATCCGCATTTATGAGGATAAATGAATATGATACAATTGGTTCGCTGATAGCAGAAAGCGTTAGACTCAGGGACACAGTTTGCCAACCGTATATATTTTTACTTTTTAAGAATAATTTTAAAATGGCCTAACCAAGAATCCACCATGCATTCTCACGAGAACTATAAAGCGGACAGCACGTGGAGAGGAAAGAGAAATGTTTAAATAAACTGAATCCACCATGAATTCGCAAGAGAACAATATAGCTGACAGCGTGTGGAAAGAAAAATAAAATGTTTAAATAAATTTTACTGGAGATGTGTGGCAACTGTAGAATATTTCATCCTTTTTAAAAATTGCAAGTTTGTTAATTGTAGTTTCGGCTTCGCATTGTATTCATGGCTTTGTTAGTTGTAGCTTAGGTTTGGCGTTGTACAAAATAAATTATATATTTGTGTTTACATATCCTAAGATTTCAATAATCATATCCACCTATGTTCACCCGGAAACTAAATATTTTACTTTCCTGAAAGTTTCAAAGCAGATTACGCAGAATTTAAATAACGCCATTATGTCTTCAAAGACCAATATACTCATATCCACCCATAATCTGTATTAGAGGATTGGCAACGAGATAGGAATCATAGTAACATAGGGCAAAAGATCGTCGAAATCATAGACATAGTCTTAAAAAATTACGGAATTCTTTCTGTAGAAGAAATTGCGTTTTCACAAGTAGGTATGGTCCATTGCCAGCTTACCTCAAAAGAATCAACCTCTTAGATGATGATATCTGTTTCTACGAAGAAAAACCGAAGAACAATTCAACTATGCACCGACTTGTCCTTTAACGGAATCATGGCATGTTAAAATATCATTTCATTTATTTTTATATTCAGTGTTGTAGAAATATAATTTACAACCCTTGTACCAGAGGATAAATCATTAATTTAATGAATTTAACAAAAGAAAATGTACAATTAATCATCCCAATAAACCATTAACTCTGAAATACTAACTGAATTCCCTGAATTCACATTCTTTCCCTCCAATCCAAAGTATTTAATTCTTCGTGGAATGAGAGCTGTCATAATATTTTGTATCCCTTGCCTTACGTAATTTATCACATATATACTTATACTTATACATACCCTTATTTATTCCTTCTGTATTCTATACTCCTGTTTGCTCTCATGTTACCTTGTACCATAAAGTATTCCTCGTTTCCGTATTATAATACATTATACTCATGTAATTATGTAATTGTAACCCTTATCTGTAATTTTTATTTTTTTTTGCTTTTACCTTTGATTTGGTAAAAGAATACAAAATAAAGAGAGAAAAATGGTGTTATTATCTTCTTAAAATAAAGAGAGGTAAATAATGTTATTATACTATAATATTATAATAGTATATTATTACATGTATTATATAATTTAATATAGTATTACATACTATATGCAATTATAAACAATAGATCAGTGTGCATTTATTTTTAAATATATAATTTCTTAGCTTTTTGCAATTAACTTGTTCAAGCTTGATATGCAACTTATGCATATTAGAATTAATCTTCAGTGTCTGTTCTTGTCATTTTATTGTAATATCTTGTTGTTTATTTTTTTTTAACCTGATGATAAATCATCAAGCCAACTAATGGCCTGTGACTGTTTATATTTCTATTTTTCTGGGATTTTTATGCCTTCGTCTCATGTAGCAATTTTAAGCGCATCGAGGATTGAGAAGTCTTGAATAAAATTTTGCTTAATTTCTTGTGGATAATGTTTTCTTCATATTTTGGTGGCAAAAACACCACTTTTTGTGATTACAGATATGTATCTATTTGACAGTTATACTTCATGGGGCTTGATTTAAAAGATTTTATTAAAAATGTGACCCATTTTGCGGTTTTCATAAGAAGGTTTCTGGAACAAAGCACAATTCAGCAAAATTAGAATTTTAGCAGTAAAACCTTATATTGATGCGATTGAATGACATCCAACAGTAAATGCAGAATATTTAAAATGTAAAATTGGATATATACATGTAAATACTCAACTTAACATTGTTTTTACGATTAATAGTGAATATCATTATTATTATATATATTATACTCAATTATCATTATATAAACTTTCGTATAATGAATATATATATATACATATGTGTGCGTGTTTGTTTCAGGGTGTATGTATTCATGAAAAATAAATTTTCATAAAACATTTTGTAATTCATTTTTTGGAACTTTTCACAAGGACACATTTTAATTTTGATTTCGTATCAATTTCAGGAGAAAAATGAGATTAAGGGTGTTAGTTTCGAAATTTATGTGCCGATTTATCTTATTTATTATTTATTTTAATACATTATACAAATATATGAACTAAAAATGTATTTCATAAAAGATATAATAAGTCAGATTAAGAATAAGATGAAAATATAGATTTTGGTTAAGTTAATTTTGTCTAATGTTTGCAGATTATAACCATCAAAAGTTTGAATGATTTTTTTTTTCTCGAATAATTTATAAATATTATTTCATCAAATGAATTGACATTTATTTCTTTTAAAAAGTGTTCATTATTCGAAAATTTCTAAAAAAAATCAAAATTATTATTTGAAAGAAAGACGTGAGTGTGACATACTTTAGTAAATTAAGTCATAATACGTTGATTTTTATATTTGAAAGAAAAAATTTATTTTATTGAATTTAAATTATTATTTTTAACTTTAATAAAATATCATTAGAAAATAATAATAAATATTATTTTACAAGAAAGTTTAGAATACTTTTTTTTAGTCTGCGCATGCTTTTGGAAATTTTCCATTTGAAGCAAATGTAATCCAGTTACACTTAGAAAATAACCAGTGACATTTTTTTTCTGAAGAGGACATTAGATAAATACAAATTTGAGAATTCAGAAGTTTATTTGATTCCAAAGAGTTTTGCAAAATTCAAGAATATTTTGAGAATTTGTAAATGACTGTAGAAAGTTAATGGTGTAAAATATGTTTAATATCTTTACATTCCTAGCTTGCAAAAATTAGTGTAATTTTTCAAAAAATCAGTGATTGTGAAAAATTTTTACACCCAATTTTTAAAAACTTTTAAGATACTGTCAATTGGCGGAAAATAAACATGTTCTTCCTCTTATACAAATAGATATCTCAAAATATTCAAATTTCAAGAAAATATTACTTTATTATTTTCGAGTTTTCTCATAGTATTCATTGTTGCCTGTGTTCAGTAAAAACCGTGGCATAATTTATTTTTATATATCTTCTGCATAAAAGGAAAATAAAAAAAAAATCAGAATTCAGAATAATCAAAGGAAACAAATATTTACTGAACGATACAATCTCTCTACAATCAAACATTTTTAAATTTTACAATATGGCTACAATCAATCATTTCTGGTCATATATACACAAAATTTAACACAGTACTTTTTTTTTTATGCTTCACCACACAAAAAGTAAAATAATTCAAAATTGAACCAAATTAAAAATAAAAATAAATTTGAAACCTTTATAAAAATTAAATTGCAACATAAATAATTATATAATTTAAATTTGAAACACTAAAAAATAGATGTACAACGGACAAATCAATCTGTAATAGCTATTGATCTATTAAGCTGTAATTAAAAAACAAGTTTCAATATTTTATTGCATATATTTCATGAAGATGGTCTCAGCAAAAATATCTTACAACGAAATAAATATAATAATAATAAATAATTGTTGGTTATATTGCATTCATAATACAATAGAAGACTAAACCTTTTATGTAAAATATATTATACATACCTTTATGAGAAAAATTAAATTTGTTATATGATAAACAATGTTAATTAAATTATTTTTAAATAGTCCAAATGAATTTTACAACATTCATTAATTTCTTTTCCATTAAGAGTTATTTTTAAAAATGCTGTTCAAATATTACGTCATTTATATAAATTACTTAAAATTAATGCATAAAGACCTCCATAAATTGCACTTAAAACTAACATTAGTGAGAAGTTTTATAGGGATTTTATGAAGTTGCTTAAATTTCTGCGTTAACCTAGCTTAGTTAGAGAATCAGGGAGAAATGAATTTAATTAAAGCTTAATTGTTTCGCACATTTACTGCATTAAGGCGAGTTTGTTGAAACCTGGTTATGACGGCCTGCTGAACATACGTCAAACCTGGAGTGAGAACAAACTGAATGAATTAAATTTTTTTTCTGATGAGAATTTCATATTCTTCTGTAATTCAGAATTCAGAAATTCTGTAATTCAGAAATTTACTCACAATTAAGAATGTATTCTTTAAAAGAATTAGAAAAATTGCGTTACTACTTTTTAAGCTATATATAATTAGTAAACCATAATCAAAAGCATGTTTTGAATAAGTAAACATATTAAATTTTTTTGTCTGTACATCAGCATTTATAGATGAGAGTTGTTATCATACTTAATTTAATACATTGTAAATTATTAATAAAAAAATTATAAATTAATTTATATTGTTTAAAATAAATGACAGCAATAAAATGTGGCGATATTGTTATGAATTTTCTTTTCATTACCTTGTTTCTTTCTCACTTTTTAGAAACAGTGAAAACTTGTTCATATTTTAATTTTATTAATACCGTTTTAATATATGGTACTTTAATAATAAACAATTTAACTGGTACTTATATAAATAAGTATTAAATAAACTTTAACTAATTTACTTGAATAAAATTTCATTAAATTAATTAGTTAATTTTATTAAATGTACTTTCTCTATTATAAGAAAACCATCAACAACTGTACATAAGCATTTTTAAATGAGAGTTGTTATCATATTTAATTTCATACATTATAAATTAACTTATATTGTTTAATATAAATGACTGTTATAAAATGTGCAGGTAATGTTATGAATTTTCTTCTCATTACATTGTTCCTTTCTCACTTATTAGAAACAGTGAAAACTTGTTCATATTCTAATTTTATTAATACCATATTAATATATGATATAAGTTAATAATAAACAATTTAACTAACGAATTAATTTAATTTAATGTACTTTCTCTCGTATAAGAAAACCATCAACAGTAAACACACGTTCATATTCTAATTTTATTAATACCGTATTAATATTTGGGAAGTTAATAATAAACAACATACCTTCTATTATATAGCAGTCACTTTTTAAAAATAATGACAATTTAATAATTCTATCATAATTTACAATTGTACTATAAAAGCTTTTTTTATTAATTATTTAAAAGTAAATGAAATCACGTAGTTGTTCAATAATAAATTGAAAAGAGTAAAGAACTAGGTTAAATTAATATTTGATGCGAATAAAATTTTCTACGAACTATTTATTTTTCTATTTTTCTGCGAACTAGCATAGAAAAATGAAAATGTAGAATTTTCAATCTAAAATAACAGAAAACTGGCATGGGAAAGTAGAAAAAGTGTTATCATTTTATATATATTTGTTTTCAAGTGGAACTACTGATCAGAGAACATTAACGAAACGACTCGATAAAAATATTTGGATACTATAAGTAATATTTAAGGATTATAAAACTAAAGAATTTTCATTAGCAATAAGATGTTAAGTACTAGTATGAAGTACTGGTAAATATATTTAATGCTTAATTATACAAGTACTAGTTGAATTAAATGTTCGATTGCTTTAAACCCTTTTAAAAATTTTAGTTATTTTTACACAATTTTTTAAAAAATTATTTCCACTTTTTAATGTAAATGAAGAGTATTAAGGATATAATGGCAGAAGAATAAATCTAATTTATAATTTAATTAATATATTTTCTGTGAGAGAAAAATATCAGTAATGCAAATTATACTATTTTTTTGTCTGACAGGTGCTGAAAAATATTTTTCTCTTATTAAATTAAGTCTGCGGAATATGGATAAAAAAATATATTATCAGAAAACAGATATCTTCTCTTTTTCAAGTTTAAAATAAATGGTTTAATTAAACCAAGTATCACTTTAATTTTCTCCATTTTACTTCCTTAAACACTGTAGCTTGATTTAATTTTCTACATCTTAAAAGTTTTTATAAAATACTTTCAAAATTAAAATAACATTTAATATTAAAATTGAATTCAATTTATTTTTTTATTGTTACAATATATATTCTCAGTTTTTTTTTTTTTTTTGCGAAATAGGTTTTAATAATGACTTTGCTATCATTGTAGCCAATATATTATAAAAAATCTGCATTAATAATTTCTGTTAATTTGTGTTGTATTTTACCAGAAGCATTCCCACAGAACAACTTCTGTTATGTTTATTAGTTTTTAATTAAAAGTATTTGCTTATGTGATATAATGAATTATAAATTGCTGCTATAAAATGTTACAAAAAAAAAGTTTTTTTTTCTAATTTTAAAATTAATCAAATCGGTTTCACACATAAAATACATTAAATTGCATACATTTTTATTAATATGACAGATTTACTTCTAAACAAGTGACTTTTGCTTACAAATATAGCTACCATGAAAATTCTTTCAATATGCTCAAATTCAGAGTCAAATCATAAGTGCTTAAATTAGAATCATTAAAAACAGATTTTTTAATTCTATTATTTACATATTTATGAGTTATAATGTAAATAATTTCTTGGCAACTTTTTTTAACTACAAGTTATAAACTAATGCTAAAAAAAATTGAAACTTAAATAAAAAAGTACCAATTTCATAATCCGTAAGTAAAAAATGAAGGAAATTACTACTAAAATCATAATATTATATTATTTGTTATTAAATATAATGTACATTTAACATTATATTATTATTAAATTGTATTGAATGCTAATTTGATTTAAAACAGTATCGTAGAATGATGTAACTTCATAAATTAAATGATGCAAATTCATGTGTCCATAAATTAGAAAAAAAATCATTGCTTTAAATTCTCAACAATATCATATAAATTTTTTAAATTAATGAATGCGAAATTAATAAAAAAATATTAATAATATGTTATTAAAATAACTAGTTTTAGTATGCGCAGTAACGTATAATCAAATATTATGCTCAGTGTTAATTCTGGATGTCATAATAAAAAGTTCCTCAAAGTTTGTTCTTCAAGAGTGTTGATATAATCGATCAATATTTTACATTTTAGAAATATATGCATTCTAAAATATCAGATTAAAATTATAAAATTGTAAAAGGAAACGTATTTCTAAAGTATATGTTTTTATCTTACATAGACAAGATCGTATTGTTATGAAATAATACCAATAGATTTATTAATTTTTATACAAAAGCATTAATTAATTCTTAGTTATAGATTTACAAGTAATCAAAATTTTTTCAGCACTCGTAATTTCAAAACTACTTTAAAGTAACTAAAACATCGTTTAAGTATTCAAATAATATTGTGCTTAATATAAACAATATCATTTCTTACGTTTAGAGAGAAGTGTTTAATTTAACTTTTCATTGCTCATGCCTTTAATTTATGGAAGAAGCAATGTATTTATGAGTAACTCTCTTATGAAAACAATGCGATAAAAGCATTGCACCAAGAACGCCTGAACTACAAAGTAACCTACAGAAAATAACTAAGAACATCTGTAAAAATGCTTATTAATAAATTTTATATTCGTCTTTAATCTTTAATTGATATTAGTTTTTCTATTTATAACATATAAAAAAAAATTATTATTACAGGTATCAAATAAAGTAAAACACGCAACTTATAGTATACATTTTTAATATTTATCGTACAATTTTTAATATATATCGTACATATTTCAATGTTTATTTTATAATTTTCTATTTAATTTAAAGATCTTTAATCTTTTTTTCTATCTTTTTGTATTATTTATTATCAATAAGATGGTAAAGAAAATAAAGGAATTGCATAAAAAAGACAGATGTAAGATAAAGACATATATTGTAGAGTTTAATTTCCTCTTACATTGCTTTTATAATTTTTTCTGGATATTTCAGGATGAATATCTTTCTAGAATGCTAATTATTGATCAAGTATATCAGTGTTCTTGAAAAACTTTGGAATTCTTTCATTAATTTCGATACAATCACAACACGATATTTCCAATGTGGAAGATTTAATTATATTATCTATTTATTCCCTATATTACTAAGTATGAAAAGTTTTCATGCAGAACAAAATTACCAGCAAAAATAACTTCTAAGATATTTAGAAATAATGGATGCACACCGATACTAGTTTCTATAACTTTTCTTATGGCTTGACTACCAGTTACCAGTTTTAATACTTGTCTAACTTTAGTAACTGTCCTAAGCTTCACACAATAAGAGCGGCTTCAGTCCCAAAATTCACCAAGACATCGGCGATATTTGCCAAAAGCATCTTAAATCTGTACGCAGTCCAAAACAATGCACTGAATTTCATATGCAGAAAACTAACCCCCTTTTGTTGAGGCATTTACATTGTTTCTGCAAAATTCCCTGATTTCGGGCCTCCAGAGATTCTGCAGATTTGCATCTAAAAGACTTATCAGCGCCACGGCTGCCTTCAGAAAACTAGTTGCTGCCTCGCCTCGCACCCAGCCTTTTTCGCATGCCTTTTTAATAAAACTTTTCCCCCAACGTTTGTTTTTCTTCGAAACAAGAGATGTTCCTTTCATTAAACCAGAAAGAGCGGCTTTCGGGAAATGACTTGGATGGAACTCGAGG
>BPLQ01006959.1:625122-974072 GCA_021605075.1 Caerostris darwini
GTTAGAGGCAGGAATCTGTGGATATTGGTGGATAATAATAAATCAATGCATATAGTTTGCTTATGCATTGCATTTGAAAGAAATAAAATATATAAAAATTGTTTGAATTGTCAATTTAATTTGTCTAATAGAACTATTTTACGAAAAAGTCCAATATTTAATTAATAACATTGGGATAAGAATTTGACATGAAAAAGGATAATAGTTTCAATATCAATGCAACATAATATTAAGACATGATTTATAATTAGAATTTTAAATTAAATTTATTTAAATATATAATATAATTAATTATTATATTTATTAAACCAGGAAGAGCGGATTTCAGGAAATAATTGAAACTCAAGGCTTGCAGGAAGACATACTTGCTTTAGAGGTAGGAATGTATGGATATTGATGGATAATAATAAATTAATGTATGTGTTTTGCATATGCATTTAATTTGAAAGAAGTAAAAAATCTAAAAATTGTATAAATTGTCAAATTCATTTGTCTAATGAAAATTTCTTACGAAAAAGTCAAATATCAGGTTTTTAATTAATAATATTGGGATAAAATTTACAGGAAACATGATAATAGTTTCAATAATAATGCTAAATGATATTAAGACATCATTTATCGTTAGAATTTTAAATTAAATTTATTTAAATATATAATGTAATTAATTATTATATTCATTAAACCAGAAAGATGGGGTTTCGGAAATGACTTGCAGGAAGCCATGCTTGTGTTAGTGGTAGGAATCTATGGATATCGATGCATAATAATATATTAATGCATATAATTTGCTTACACATTGCATTTGAGAGAAGTAAAAAATCTAAAACCTTTAAACTGTCAAATTAATTTGTCTAAAGGAAATTTCTTACGAAAAAGTCCAATATTACGATTTTAATTAGTATCATTGTTATAAGATATTTACATGAAAAATGGTAATAGTTTCAATAATGCATTTAAATATATAATGTAATTTAATATGTAATAAATTACATTATATATTTAAAGTAAAGAAATATGTAAAAAATTAAATGTATATAACAATTATTTAAATAGATAAATATATTGAGAAACAGAAAAATAATTATTGCAATTTAATTTTTTGTATCATAATAGGACATTAAAAAAGTATATTCTCGAATAATTACACATACGATAAATACATTTTGCCGAAGTATTTCACTTTGATAAATAAAATTGTTTATCAATTTTGTATTGTATCAATTGTATCAATTTTGTTTATCAATTCAAAAATTACGCCATCAATTTTATTTATCAATTCAAAAATTATGCCATCATAAACAAATATAAAAAAGGATTAAAACAGTTTTTTTTATATGCTGCATGATTAAAAAAAATTTGAAGAAAATAGACCACCATTTTGAAAACAAATAAATTTAATTATATTTAATTAAACAATTCAAATTTAATTTAATAAAAAAAATTAAGAATTTTTTATATATATAATTTTTAATGCTTGAAATTTAATTAATTAATTAGATTAAAAATTTAATTATTAATTTTACCCCATTATATAGGTTTATAAAAATGAAGATTATTCGGAAAATAATTTTTCTATAAATTACGTTAATTTTAAATTTTTGGCAATCGCTATATGTATCCAGCCTAAAATAAGATATTAAAAGTAATATTGCAACATGCCGGACACAGATATATTTTTTTTAAACATATATTTTCAAGAAGTTTTTTAAATTGTAAGATTAAAAAAAAAAAAAAAAAAAATCAAAATTACTAAAAGTGCATTTCATCTAACGTCTAGCACAAGTTAATCAAAACTATTGTACTTGGATATGCACTAAGGATTGCCATTAACGTCTTCAACAACCATTACCATGTTCCTAACCAAAGACTATCTACGGAATGTGCATTACATATCGAAACATGAATATACCTATGTATGGGTCGATGCATGTTGTACCTTCATGTCATTATAGATAGAATCTATAATCTGTATTACTAGTGATTCTAGACTGTTGTGCATATATTACAATAATAATTTCGACACAGAAGTTATCTATTGATCATTTTACTATCTGGAGATTCCTCAAAATTTCTGGAGTTCAATTATACAAAAATCTTATGGGTTAGAGTTATGCTTATACTTTATTTTAAGAAATAAATTAATTAAGAAATATTTATAATAAAAATTATTTTTTATAAAAATAATTATTTCATGTTTATTAAAGGAATATATAAATATAAAATATAATGAGAGTGTTAGAAATATTGATTAGTGATTTAAAAAGTAAAATAGTGATTAGAAACGAATATATTAATATTCCTATATATATATATATATATATATATATATATTGAAATGAACGTACATATTTAGTATCTTATATTAGATTTGAAGAAATGATTTGAAAATTCATAATTAGGCGGTACGGATGTATTTATCATAAAACTTTTTTTCTACTATTACTCTTAATATTAATTGATTCTAGCAATTTAGAAGAAATAAATAAACAATAAGAAAGCTGTTTTCGCAAGTCATAGATTTATGATGTAAAGAGAGGGAAATAATTATGCTTTGAATATGAAATGATATTTAATCTATACATGTAATTTATATATCAGCTATTATTCTAAGATATTGTTAACAAAATTTAAAATAAATGCCAACCATATATCTGTTCTATCAAAAGTAAATCAAAATGAAACGAGTTTGAAAACTGTTATTTTTTCCCAGTATAAAAATATGAACTGCATTGAAATAAAATATCGAGTCATATTTTAACGTATAGACAAAGTAATTTTTCAAAAGAGATTATATACCTTTCTTTACTCCATATAGTCCTTCCAAAATAAATTGTTTTCATACAGATATTCTTTCATACACATAATATCAATTAATATATCAAGAGGAAAAAGAAATGAATGGGGGCACTGACATTGTAAAAAAAAAATTATATCAAGGGAAAAAAAAAAAAAAAAAAAAAAAAAAAAAAATTTCAAATGGTATAGAAAGCACAGCTGTCTATATAAAACAATTTCCAGTACCATTTGTTACACGTAATAGAAGTTGAAATATGTTAATGAAAATGCAAAATTCCATGATTTATTATATTGCTTTAAAAATACAGGATTGGAGGCACTGCATTTTTCATCATGTTGATAAAATATGAGAATGGAAAGATGCCTTGAAGACAAATTTAAGATATATCTATGTGCCATTTTTTAAAAAAAGAAAATAAAAGTTCCTTGAAATTATTGAAATCAAAATTTTTTTTTGGTATTTTTATATTTAATGTTTCTAAATTAAAAGCGTAAGTGATAAAACATTCAAAATAAATTTACAGATTACTGTAGTAATTTCTAAAAAAATTTTAAGTAACGTTTTGTTTTTTAAATATATATATATTTTTTATAAATTAGGAAAAAAAATATAAAATTAAATGAGACATTCTTAAAAATTAAATATAAAGAAGCACATTTTCTGGCTATTGAATATAAATCTTAAAAGCCTCAAAATGTGAGAAATGCTTCCTTTATTTAACATCTTTATCTATTATCTTAACACTATGGTCACCCTTAAAGTGATTTCTGTTTCTAAACAGAATCGTACTCATTCTTTTTATCAGAATTGGTTATAGAAATGTAAATGTTATTGTTTATTTTTAAATTACATTTTAATTTTACATTTGTCTTTTTCAAACCTTTAACTTTAGTTGAAGTATAATATTTATTTGAAATCCTTTTTATTTATTGGTTTAACAGATTTGCAATAGACTTGATATTGTACAATAAGATAATACAGTTTCAAGAAAAAAACACTGAAATCTTACTTTCTAAATAAATAATATTTTAATTAAATGATGTTTAATATGAGTTTTTATTTTCAAGAAACTAACATAGCTTTTTTTTTAAATACCTTATAATAAGCTGCACACAATGTGATAAAACAGTAAACAAAAATCCAGGTTGTTATAATGAGTATAAACAAAATCAAAGTTACTACAAAGTTAAGTTCAAAATATTTTTAAGTACATAAGTTTAAAATATTTTTAAGACTTTATAGATATTGAAATGTTGTTTAATGAAATCATTTTCGTATTGTGTCTGAAATAACGTTTGAATGCATTTATTGAATGTTTGAAAACTTAATTTTGATTATCAACTGAAAACAAGGCGATATCTTCTGGGCTTAATTTATTTAGAACACCATTAAATCTTTTTTACTGGAGAAGACTATATATTAATGATTATAGATCATTCTGTAAAATTTAAACACGTGAATATAAATTGTTACTCAATTTAGCTATGAATACGATCACTTTTTAAGTCATGAGTACAAACTTAAATAGAAACTTAAATGATGACTTGGCATATACTCTTAAATATAGCTGCTATAAAGATAAGCCCAACTTAAACTGATGAATTGATGCGTATAAAAAAAAACTTAGACTGCCTTTTAAAAAAATGTTTACTTTATTGAAAGTTTCTTTAAACAAAAATCCCCCAGAATTAATTATTGATAAAACAATACAAAAGAGACATAAAAGGGCTGGCAGCAAGTACTTAAGCAACAAATTTAAATCACACGTTTTATCTCCAAAGTGAGTACTTGGGGGGAAGAAAGTCCTCCAGTTTGCTTACAATAAAAATTTATCAACTAAGGGAGATTATCAGATATCCTTCTTAGCTGGACGGAAAACTTACACCCTAATCACTTCGACCTTCCCTGGCAAACACTCCTTCCGCGCATAATTATTCCCGCAGGGGTCGCCAACCCCACAATGTTTCACGTCACTTCAAATCCTCTGCTATAAATTCTCAAACAAGGCTTAATTTTCCAAAGGAGACCACGAAGTTAGTAATCTCTTAAATTGCAGTTGATACCTTGGAGTACAGATAATTACATCATTAGTGAGCTGGATGATCAATTAAAGTATGATATCATTAATTGCTGCACCCACTAAGATTTTAGTTACACAGCAGTAAATATTGGAACTTTAACGGCATAGTTAAAAATGATTCATGCTTAGGAATACCTAGGACATTCTACCTTTAGTTACAGAGACGCTATGTACGAATGCTTAATGAAATTGGGCCTATTTGAGAGATCGACTCGAGTATTTAATATCATGGTATCGAATCACCAGTTGGGGATGAAATGTTAATGGATTTGCCAATTATGATTAGGACTACAATCTATAATCGCCACATGACATTTTGCATAATCGATTCTTGTTAGTGAAGCGCTCGTTTGACCAAGAAAGTAAAGATTCGACTGCTAAAAGGGGTCGAATTGCATTAACAACTCGCTTCCACAGATGCCGGAATTTAATTTGAGCCGTAATGTAAAATATTGTTTAAGGGACTAATAGAATGAGAGCTGTTACGCTCCAAGAGTTAATGAGAGTATTTTGGAGAATAGGCTTAGGGTTCAAATTTCTATATTCAGAAAAATTATAGGCGTTTATTTTCATCTAATATTATTGGGTAACTTATTGTTAATTTAGTTTGCATATAAGCTTAATGATGTGACGACAATGACGACAGCATATACTTATCACTATAATTTTATTTTATACAATAGTTTTGTAGCATCGACAACTCGTCCCTAATTGTACCAAATTTAAACTTTGTATCTTACTTTTATTTATTTTTTAGTATTTTTTTAATTTTTAGAGTACCATTAATTTAATTTTTGATACTTTATCTGCTATCCAATACTAACATTTAAGCAGCCAATTAAAATCGTAAATTCATATATGAATTGAGGAAGTCAAGGGTTCTATCACCAATGGTACTCCGTAATAGGTACACCAGTTGCCAGATAATGATATGTTATCATTTACAATGTTTTGTAACGTGTTTTAAATATTCACAGCTATTAATATATAAATAGTTTTGATTATAATACTTTTATCATATCATTTTAGGACATTATGTTCAAATATTTATCATTTTATTATTTATCAAATTTCAACTTATCATGTGTGAACATTCGAGAACAGATGAATAAACTCAGGAATATACCAATGTTTAATAATGCAAGAAATATATGAAGTAGTTGATTGGAATACTATAAGTACGGTCAAATTCAATAGTCACATAAATATAGCAATGTTGAATATGTCAAGAACTTCATGAAGAGTGAATTGTTCAAGAATCTATAAAAGAATATACAAAAGTAAGATAAATGTAGTCGTAAATGAAGAACGAAGTATTCTCAATTCTACAAGAAACGTTATCACATTTAATAGCCAAAAGAATATATCAAAGTTTGAAAATTTTAGTCGTAAATAAAGAATGAAGTATTCCAAATTCTACAAGAAACGTTATCACATTCAATAACCAAAAGAATACAATAAAATTTGAAAATTCTAAACATAAATGAAGAATGAAGTATTTCCAATTCTATAAGAAACGTTATGACATTCAATAGCCAAAATAATTTATCAAAGTTTGAATATTCTAGGCATAAATGAAGAATGAAGTATTCCAAATACAATAAAAAGCACTACACAGCTCAATAGGCATGGGAAAATGCCAAAAGTAATAAATATGAAACTTCAAAAAGAAGGAACAGATCAACGCACTACGAGTACTTATAGCCATTGGAAATACAAATTCCCAATCCATAACATGGATCAAATCCATACTACAAAACACTTCAAGCAAAACCCAAATTCTCTAGAAAATTCCCGAGGACTCGTATTTCATTTTTTTTATGCAAATGTTTAAAATTTTAACGACCATTTTTCTATGAAATTGAGTCTGCCTAATTGCATTTCCTTAAATATTATATTTCGTTGTCAGTGCAGATTTGAAAAACCAGCGAATAATAAAAAGACGAGTAATTAAATAGATTTAACTGCAACATGGGCTTCAAAAAAGAAAAGAAATGAAGAAAGAACAAGGAAATAATAATTGCATAATAATTGTATTCTTAAAATATTTTTAATTATATCTTTTTTCATTTTTATTTAAATCAATTCTGAAGCCATTAAAAGGGCTACAATGTATATTTTTTCTGTTGGTTAATGGTTCTTTAAATAATCATTATTTATTGCTGGTTAGATCAATTTATGATATTGCCATAAATTACTAAATTGGTTTAATTTATGTTTCAAATAAAGAATAAAGGTAGTTTTTTTAAAAAATATCAATAAGCCATTCATATTGAAATAAAAGCAATTCTTTCCTAAATATAAATTATTTTTAAGATTAAAAAAGGTTTTTTTTTGTTAAAATATTAGAAAATAGTTTTTAGGTAGACACTGAACCAAATTGAGAAGTATTCGTTATTATACAATCCTTTTACAGTTTTCAAAGAGAAATAGAAACTTTATCTAAAAAGTATTTTAGAGTTAAAAATAAATTAAAATCCATAAAGATTTAAAATAATTTTAATGTTATTAATTTACAGGAGGAAATGAAACTTTTCTAATGTTAAAATGTATTCATAGTGTTACATAATTTCATGAGTGTATAATTTTAATATGCATAATACAACACATCCAAATTACTACAAACAACTTTGAACCATTCATCGAATAGAAACATTTGAAATATTCTTATTACATTTATCTAAGATGTTAAATTATCTAAGACATGTTACAATTATCTAATTTATTACATTTATCTAACATTTTAAAATAATTTATTTGCGTGTACTTTTGAAAGTGTTGCATATTTAAAAATATTTCGATGTAATATGATAATTATAATAACTGACGATTATATTTGTCGATTAAATGAAATATTAAGTTACTAAATAATTTAGTTTAGTTTAACATTTGTTAAAATCACAAATTTTAATCATTACAGTTATATGAAGTCATCTGAACTCATGTCTTTAATGAATGTAGACATTCTAATAATTTTCTTCCGTATTAAAACATTGTATTATGTATTGTTACATTGTATTAAACTTGGAAAAACCAATTTTCAAGATCTTACGATCGAAGCCATTCACATATTACTTTATCTTTACAGAGTGTACATTATAGTTTAATAAATTGGAAAAGTCTTTCCATTAGGCTCAAAGAAATTGAGAGGAAAGTGTCATACTCTTTGTTAACAACCTTAGCAATGTCTATTCAAAATTGCACGATAAAATATTGATGAATGTCACCAAAATACATCTTACCATCACTAAATCTGCTAATTCAGGAAGATAACCTAATATGAATGTGTCCAGAATTTTAAAACTACAAACTTAATTCTAGTTAAATCTCATTTCACTGAATTATTAAAAGTTTGCTGTATAATCCCCTTAAAAAACGCTAATTATTCAATCTAAATATTTATACACTAGAGAACAATGCTATCTTATATATTTATAAGAAAGCTTGAAACTACTATTTTCATAGCAATATATTACTGTAGTCTCCACAGCAGCAATTGTTAAAATATCATAAGAAATACATTAGAGCCTCAATGTATTATTCTAAAATTTAATGATGAAATAATCAAATAATAAAACATCCAGAAAACTACAGTCTGCAAAGAAAATAAGATCCAGAAATCATTACCAAACGCAAGTAGAGGACAATTACGGTACATTGGACAGAGGGTTGATCGACTTGTATGGCGGGCAATCAAGGCGGATAAATGCCATCGCCCA
Source organism: Caerostris darwini (assembly GCA_021605075.1). Lineage (NCBI taxonomy): Eukaryota > Metazoa > Arthropoda > Arachnida > Araneae > Araneidae > Caerostris > Caerostris darwini. Next base: position 633,719 of record BPLQ01006959.1, read on the forward strand.
TTTGGCCTGAAAATGGTTGGCCCCCATTCAGAGGAAGCAACGACGCATTTTATCATTGCAAGTAATGTAGAGGCAGCCGACTGGCACTGCAAATTACTTTAGGAGATGAGGAAGCATTGTGTTTACAATACATGCAATTGAATGTGATCGTCTGTTAATTTATTTAGTAAGAAGGAGCTTGATATATTTAGCAGTGCCGTTACTTGTTTAAATCTAAATTGTATATGTAGTCTCCCCGTTTGTTTGGAGTTGCAGTAGCCCATTATGTGAATTGTCCAGCTTATCAAACTTGCTTTCCGACTTTTTGATTTTATCTATCAAGTTTATAAAATAGAGTGTTTTTTGAGAAAAAAATTGAGGCTATGACCATGAATTGTTTTTTATCATGTAGAATCTTGCTATTAGAAACAGACACAAAATTACTAGTCCGTCAAGAAGATATTTTTTTTTCAATTATGTTGTGTCTTAAATTAAAAATACTGGTCCGAATAGTTTTATTTGTAAAATAATGTTCTATTAAATAAAGTAAGAAATGCTTTTTAAAAATAAACAAGTTAGAAGAACTATCAAATCTAAAATCAAAATCCAATATCAAATAAATTGAGAAACGTTAAATAATATAATTTTTAAACATGATCATGTTAGTTGATTTAAAGGTTCTATCATTTAGCATAGGGCCTGATGGCTAGTGCTCTGGCGCTCTGTGACACAGGTTTTGTATTCGAGTCCCGTGGTGCCATGGATGCTTGTAGTGTTTCGGAATCCACTCTCAACCGTAAGTCCCAGTTTATAATGGCTGTAGAGCGTTGGGCTTAGAAATCTGATAGTAGGCAGATGCCCTTTGCCCACTATGGGGCTGTTGCACCAAAGTTTAACATTGAACAAACTGTAATCACGCTAGCATAAATATACATGGAATGGTATTTAAATTAATTAAAAAATATATTATGTATTATTGGATCTTAAATATTTAAAGACAATTATTATTCCCAATTAATTTGAATACTATTGTTTTATTATGCATGAGCTATGTTCTGCACTAGGAGATATGATACAATAGTTAATACATCATAATTTTTAATTTTTACTGTGTAAGTAATCAATTACTAATAGTTTAAAATTACAATAATATAGTTTAAGATTTTCCTTTTTGCAATGGTACAGAAATTCATAAAATCATTTTCAAACTAAATCAACCAACAATATTTATAATTGTGACAATCAATAATATTTATAATTGTGACAGCCAATAGTATTTATAATTTGTTACTACCGAAATTGCGTTTATTAAAAAAGTAAATATGAAACTCAAAAACCCTAGTTGCATTTTGCAATTTAAAGGGTTTCTGTAATTTTGTGGTTTATTGTTAATTAATATATTTGTCTAACTTAAAGTTTTCTTATTTTTATACACAAATCTTTAAACAATAAATACGTTAAAAGCACTTTTATACTAAATATATTACATTAACAAACATCCTAATACGCATGGTGTCCGTCACTCAATGTACACGTTGCTACAAAATTATGTAAGGAACTGATAAACATTAAAAGAAACTATATTTACACATTTAAAAGTTGATACATGCAATTGTTTCTAGTAGTCGGTTGATTGCATGTATGTAATACAAGTTACCTCTTATTTTTTCAACATTTATAGTTCGATTTCACATTCTTAAAAACAGGATTTTTTTTATATTTATTTGTTTGTGAAAAATTAGTCATGTCCTGCTTTTGCTTTGAGATGGCTTATGTAGTGTATATTCCACAAGGCGTAATATAATTTTTTATTAAAATAATTTAACTAATATGAGTTAACAAAGAACTCAGTTAATGTGTCCATTACTAAATAAATAAAATAATAGAAAACAGAGCAGGACAGCGAGAACTTGTTAAAGAAATATTTATGCATCAGCCCGCTGTATTTGAATGACTTGCCATACAACTCAACATTTGACACTGTTAGCTGACCTAGAATTTAACACCAATCTTTTACTACAACTTGTCAGACTTGTCTGAAGAAAATACAATGTCAAAACTTCCAAAACTTTCACGTGTATTCTTAATTTTGAAATGTGTTCCATAATTCTCGGACATCATATATTTGGGAGTCACTATTAAGATATTTCAAGTAATAGTAAAAATATTACTTAATTATATTAAGATAAAAAAAAAAGTTAAAGGAGCTCATAGACACACTTCATTTGTGATTAGTCTTGTAAATTGTATTTGGCCACTTGCATTACATATTTTAAAATTAAATATAAAAAATGAAAGAAATATTAATTTAGAACAATGTGCATTTCATTAAATTTATATGATAAAAATAATTTCTAAATTTAATTTGCTCCAAAACACATTTGCATAAAATATTTTTAGATAATCAATTTCAAAAATATAATTCTTACATTTTCCCTTTCGTCATCTAATATAATATTATTAGAACGTTAAAATAATGAAAACATCATTTTTCTTCATTATATATTCTGAAGTTTGAAAATATTCTTACTTTTATTAAAGAAAATTTTTGAATGAATTAAGTCTTACAAATTGAATAAATTCGAAAGAAATTAATAAAATAATTACAAAGCCATTAAATATAAGCCTTCGAGGGAAATTGAGAGAGTCATTATGGAAAATTGAATTAATGAATAATAAACAGGTTTTTTTTTCTAAAATATTATTTGTGTTCTTTATAGAATGGTGGAATCAAGTTAATAACTATGTTACTATTTAAGAATAAAATAATTTTGTTTCGTGTTTGATAGTACCTTTATACATCATTTTGTATTTTATCGTAGAGTGCTTTTAATAAAAGTAATTAAAATGCATTGTAATTCAAAGTAAAATTAATTAAAATGATTAGGGATTTTAATTGCGCATAGATTAAAAATTTGAAGCTTTATATGAAGAGCCTTATTACTTTCAATAGTGAAATATTCTTAACTCGAATTAAAATGTTTAATTATTTCCTTAAGTAATTTTGAAAAGAAAAATGTTCCAGAATAAAATTGCAAATTTTTTAAATAGTTTTCGAATAAGTAAGAAATATATATATCTAATGAAAAGTAAATAGAATAAAAGATTTAAAAGACTGATTAAAAGAAATAAACAACAAAACAATATGCTATGTCCAAGAAATAATTGCTTTGTATTTAATTATTAGTTTTTAATGCATGTAATTTCAAAAATGAAAAACATAGAAGGAAATAATTTTCTACAAGAGAGAAATATAATTAGTTTGAGTAAAAAATATTGATTTACTAAATCTATAAATGTGTTTGTAAGGCAGAATATTTCACTAAATGACCTTGCAAATCAGGCAATTATTTTATTTACATTATTCCTTAAAATTGTAAGAAAATTAGTTATTTGGATGAATAATTATCTAGTCGGAGCTTAAAAGAATGGAACGACCTACCAGATAGTTAATAATCGAAATAAATAACTTTCTTATAATTTTAAGAAATAAGGTAAACAAACCAATTGCTGTATAACTGTCAAATTCTATATGAATTAACTTTATTTAGGTAGCGAAATTTTACTTAACAGTGAAACAAACAAAATTTTATTATGTTGCAAGATTCACTAAAATGACCTTCAGACTAAATTCAACTTAGTATATGAAATATGTTCAATAAAATATATGAATTTCACAGTAGCATGAAGATAGATATAGCCATCATACATTAAATTTTATATGTTCTTTATTTCAATTATATATCTGGTCTATAAAAAGTCGTTATAAAATATATCTATATCTGTTCGCTTATAAAAAAAGGAAAATGAAGTTATGAATTTTCATGTCTCTAATTGTAGCATTTTTAAAATTGATTGAAATTTTTCGTAACTAATGTAATATCTCAATTTAACCTTGCTAATTTCAGTTTCATATACCAAATTGAGTTATATACTCAATTTACACACTCTTTTTTTCCCTAAAAAAACAAATGGTTCAATTTTATAAATTAAGAAGAGAAACTCGCGTTAAAAGTATTTTTCTCAAAATTTTCGAATTAATCCTATTTCTTCTTTATATATTAATTATTTCAAACCAAATTAATTTATTTTCTGAAGTAGTTTTTTGATAAAAAACGAATCATTTTTAAATTTGGGAAACTTTTAATCTACTAAAACCGTTCTTTTGATTAATATAACTTTACTTAATAAATTTATTTTCGAACCAAAATTTAACTCATGTCTTACAGATCTTATGCGTTTGATAAAATATGTTGTTGTTGTTGTTTCTTATCCCACTTGGCTGGCCAAGCCCACGAGCCCATATGGACTCATGATTGAAGGGGAAGGAAGCAGCTTCTGTTGTGATGGAGCACCCGTAGGTAGAAGCCTGACTTTTGATCCGTGACGCTCTTACAGTCATGGGAGACCGGGACCTACGGCTTAAAGTGGATTCCGAACCACTACAAACATCCATGGCACCGCCGGGATTCGAACCCGAAACCTGTGGCACCGAGCGCCGGAGCGCTATACACTCGGCCATTCAGGTCCGAAATTTGCCAACGGCACGCAGTGTTCCCAGGTTGTCACCCACCCAAGTACTGACCGTGCCCAATGATGCTTGACTTCGGTGATCTAACGAGAACCGGTATATTCAGCATGGTACGGCCGTTGGTTGATAAAATATAAATAGGACAATAAAACTCTTATTACATGTTTTTAATGTGTTGGATATTGTATTAAGAGTAATAATCAAAATCGTAGTACTAAGTATTAATATTGAAATATCTGCCGGTTTTCTATAATCGCTATAAACGTTAACATAAAACTAATGTCCATCCATCATAATTTTATACATCATGCTAACTTAATTTAGATTATGATATAAAATGAACCCCATGGCTTATTTAAATATATTAAAATCGTTGAAGAACTAGCAAATTTTCTTACTCAAATTACTTTATTTATTTCCATTAAACTTCAGATTGCTCAAAAACTTTTTCTACTGTATTTCCACGTGCATGGAATGCAAATTATGCATGTTTGACGAAAAATTTAGCAAACGTAAATATATTTATTTTTCTATTTTATCAATTGAGGTAAATAGAGAAAAAAAGTGAACATGCTTCATTAAACACTCATTCATTACTAACCATTATAATAGTAAACACTTTTTTAAGCACTTTTTCTTTGGTAAACAATTAAAACCACACCATAAATTTTAAAAAAATGAAATATGAAATGAAAATTCAAAATTTAAATACGATGTTTATTTATCTATGAAATCATAATTAGTGTATTTTATGCGAAAATAATGACATAATTTTTATATGGAAATAATTATAATCATTATGTGCAATAAATGTTATATTTTTACTACAAGATAATTCTGTATAACTTACTATACATATCCATGATGGGCAAATTATTTATACATCAGATTTTCTTACACAAATTATTTCATTTTATTACCATTAAACCTTATATTGCTCAAGATATTTTCTCTGTTGTATATCCTCATGCCTGAATTGCAAATTATGCCTATTCGCCCAATGATTTAAATATATACATATATATATATATATATATATTATATATATATATATATTGTATGCATGTATATGTATATATATGTCAAATCTCGATTGGTACCGAAAACACTAAATGCGCTAGCTCACACTGCGTTGATTCTTCTTGACTTTTTTGCCAAAAATGAAACCCATATTGTCCCAAAACCTCCGTATTCACACTTCTGGCTATTTCATAAACTCAAAAGACCATTCCAGGGACACTGTTTTGAGTCTATTGAAGAGATTCAACGTGAATCGCTTTGAATGCCATCCTGCCGATGACTGCATGCAATGAGGATTGAAAAAAAAAGTTGGTATAAGTTCATTGTGTCCGAAGTAGATTATTTTGAAGGCGATGAAATAAATTTTAAGAATAAATAAAGAGTTTTTGAAAAAAAAAATAATTGATCTTACTTTTTGGGCGCAATAGTATATGTATTCATTTAGGTTTTATTTTTTTTTATTAATAGAGGCAATAGGTATTATTTAGCTATTATTATATTTTATCAATAGCGTACTATTAAGCCAATAAGAAGTCTTCCATATATAAAAGCAGACAATTTTATTTGTATTTATGTGTTAATTTGTATCGTTATTGACCAACTTCACTACCATTTAGCAATTGTAATCACAGTAAAAAGATGACTTCTATATTTGTTTTCCGATCGATGCTATGAGTCTGGTATTTATTGGAAAACTATTGTTTATTTCAAAATAGATTCTAGTCAGTCGACGATATTTATACGAAATTGATATTGCTATCTTATTTTGATGTTTCTCAAAATCAATAAAACACGAGACCTTTAGAGACAAGTACTGTATTCTTCATTTTAAATCGTCTATCTATAAAGTTTTCTATATTAATAATTTGTGTATCCTATCCTTGTAATTGTCCTTTATTTAACAATGTTTAGACTTTTTATATAAATATAATAATTATATCGACAATAACCCAGCTAACCCAGCAATTTGAAATAATAACATTCCTTCAGTTTTGATAGAAGAGATTAAAATGTTATATATATATAAAATACTGTGCCCAAAAAGTAAGACCAATTTTTTTTTTCATAAACTCTTTATTTATTCTTCCAAACATATTTAATTGCGTTCAAAGTAATCCGCTCCGGCACAAATGCACTTAGGACAACGTTTTTCCCAATCCTCATGCATGCTAAAAAGGTCTTTGGCCGGGATGGCCTTCAAAGCGCTCGCCGATTCACATTAAATTTCTTCAATTGACTCCAAACGATGTCCCCGGTGTGGTCTTTCGAGTTTAGGGAATAGCCAGATGTCGCACGGTGTTAAATCAGGTGAGTATGGGGGTTGTGGAACGGTATGGTTTTATATTTGGCGAAAAAGTCACGAAGAATCAATGCAGTGTGAGTTAGCGCATTCAGTGTTTTCGGTACCAGCGAGATTTGTCGCGTTTGAAGCCCAAAACATCTTTTAAAATGGAATTGACCGATCCTTTTAAAATTCGAACCTCGTCAGTAAGGTTTCTAATTGTAAATCGACGATTTGCAAGCACTAAATCTTTAATTTTTTGGACATGAGCTTCGTCGGTTGAGATTTATAGTCGACCAGAGCGCTCTTCAACTTCAACGCGTTCTCTGCCTTCTTTGAACTGTTTATACAACTTGTAAACATTTCTTTCCGATATAATTGCTCACCGAATGACTTTGCAACATTCTATCCGTTTCCGCACACGAATATTCATTCCGCAAACAAAATTTAATGCTCCATTAATTCAGATATTTCAAAAATCGCCTAAATCCATTTTAGCTTCTCACAAAGCCAAGCCTAACTCAAACACTAATGAATATTTTGACTTGAAATTTCACACAGAAGTCAAGGACCGTGCCAACAACCTAAAAAAAGAAGAAAAAAGTGAAATTCCACATACCCGAGATATTTAAATTGAAAATTGGTTTTACTTTTTGGGCACAGTAGTACAATAATTCTAACAGCAATAACCCAGCTAACTCAGCAATTTGAAATAATAACAATAAAAAATAATAATAATAAATATTAATAATAATATAAAAGTATACATAACCTTAGGCATCTTCAATCTAAGATAAATGCAACCAAATATTACATTTTTCAATAAAATACATGCACTTGATCAAGTCATTTAAGAGAATTTGACTAACATCAATAACTAGTTTCAAAGATAAATTAATTTCAGAGGACCGAAATATTTGACGTGAACAATTTTACGTTGGCACTTAAGGTTATTAGATAAGTGAAATTAAATTATTAAATATTCATTTTTGTACCTTCTATTTGATAAAATCCATTGCAGACGAAGCATAAATTTTAATTGCTACTTTTTGTGTCATTTAATAAGATTGTTCATTAATATTTAATATCGAATTAAATTTTAAATTTTCATAAATATAATATTTCTAAATGTCTTTTATCTTTTTAACAATATTTCTGGCAAATTAATGTACATTAATACATTTTAAATTTACATTTGAAGTAATTTTCTGATCTGTAATTTTAAGAATAAAATTAAATTGTTTATTGAGGAATAATAATTTTGATAAATTAAAACTTTACATATCCTTTTTCAATCTAATTGAAATGAATAATTTTGTAATACTTTTTGAATACTTTTGTATACTGTGCACCCGTTTGTAGGACATTTTTTCTTTTTAATCTTAATGGTGTAAAACGTAACAGCTCTAAATAAATTAGTACTTATATAAAATGCACAAAAATCCCTGCATATTTCGAGATTTTCTATTAGACATTAATATTTAAACAAAAAAACTTTGTGTTAATGTTTTTTTGTGTTAAGTATTTATATTAAAGTTAAATATATGAATTTTATGTATATACATGAATTTTAATGAGACACATACAATATGTAATATTTTGTTTATTATTGCATTAATAAAATAAATATTGGTAACTGATGTACAGATTACGATGTACCAATGGGGATTGACCGCTTAACCTCTTTATCTCAATTCATATATAAAATTTACGATTATTAATAAGCTGCTTAATGTTAGTATAAGGTAAAAATAAAGTTTCTAAAAATATAAAAATGGTACTCAAAAATTAAAAACACTAAAAAATAAATAAATTTAAGATAAAAAAATGAAAAGTTTAAAATAAAAAATAAAAAATTAAAAGAATTTAAATTAAAAATCGGTGCAATTAGGGACCAGTTGTTGATGCCAAGAAAATATTGTTTACGATTCAAATGTTAAGATTGCTGAACGTGTGGACCGTAGCGATGAATCTGCAAGGTAAAAGCATTATAACCCCGCCCCCACCCCCGAAAAAAGTCATATTGAGAATCAAAGTTCCGGTATTTTATTTTGTTTTTATAATTTTATATATATAATTGTTCCATTTTTTGATGATTTTTATCTAATTCTTTTATTCTACGAGAAAAAAACGGGTGTAAAAAAGAAAGATAAATGAACCTAACTGTGGTCACTAGTTGGCAAAACAATTAATGTGCACATCGTAGTTGAAATAGCAAATGGAGTTGGACTTTTAAAAAGTATAAATATAATTTATGAATATTTTTATAGTTTGAATTCTTACATTCTTGGTGTTGAACTTATATAAAATATATATCACATTAAAATGTTTACATATTTCTAGTTAAGGAATTTTCTATTCAAAACTTAATTATAACGAGTTCCAAAAAATTAAAAGGTTTGAAATTGCATGCAGTAATAATTTATTGACAAAAAATTATTCTGTTATACCTTTTGCATGCCAGATTATTATAAATTCAAACAATTCTACTTTAACAGCTTCCTATGCAAGCACAAATACAGTGTTTTGGCAGCAGCATACAAGTGTTTTAAATACACTATGGTGCAGAACCTGATATCAACAAATGTGTGAAATTTCCAACTTCACTAATATTTGTACAAAAGCGTAACATTGGCGTCCAGGACAATGAGTAGCTCCTATTTGTAGTCATGGAATATAGAAAATCATCAAAGTCAAATTTGGCTTCAATGAATGTTTCTCGTGATTTACATATGCATGAACCCATTTATGCATTCACAAATAAATTGTACTCCCGTGATTCGGAAAATGAATTATAATGGACCAATAGAAGCGCTTCAACCGTGAAGTTCAAATGTAATCAAATTAGTTGGGCTCCTTCTGCACAGGTTGCTACTTGCAACGACTGAATAGCTACTTTCAACAAAACATCACATACAAAAGGTATGGATAACTATTGTGATATTAATGCTTAAATCAAATTTAAAATTTAATTAATTGAGGCACATATATTATTAGAGATAACCAGGAATAGTTGTATTTGTAACAAATGATTAGCATATATTTGAGTATCTCTCTAATACAAATACTAATTCCTATTTATCATTTAGAGATTTTCGACATTTCTTTGCAACTGATTTTTTTCGTTTATCGGTGGAATTCATGTCTCTCTTTATATATGTCATTAACAGTCATCTCACAGACAGGTGATTATGGAAGTAATTTCAAAGTTTCTATCTTAAACCTCCCGATTTAGAGATGTTTATATAAGCTGTCGCGATAGCCATTTTATGTATTCGTTTCTGGAAATAGTGATACGTCAGCAACGGATCCAGGCTGTAAGTTATTTCGAATCTATCTCTTTTGTTTATTGGTGGACTTCATGTTTTTCTTAATATATGCCACGAACAGTCAACCACTAATGGGCAATGATGGAAGAAATCTCAAAAAATTGTACCCTAAAACTCCCCACTTCAAGATGCTTATATACCCTGAAGCGATTGCCATTTCGTTTCTTCGTTTTAGGAAACAGTGATTGAAACTCACATCAGCACGGGATTCGAACTGTAAGTCATCCTGCTCTATGGTCATGCAAATTACATCTAACAAAATAGCAAATATTTATAATCAGTTGTTTATAAGAAGCTAAAACACATAAAAAAAATCCACGAGTCCAATGAGTTAATGTGTTTAAGTGGAACAAATTGTCAACAGATATGGAACAAAGAATAATAACATTGTGCATTAGCTATCAAAATAAATATGATACTCTCTTCCGTTTATAGATGTCTGTGAGCATCTATAGTACATTTCATTTTGAGAAATTTTTAACGTGGAAAAAAATTATGCATAAATTTTTATATGCGAAAAAACAAAGCTGTGATTGAACGTATGCTACGTGTTCAGTCAATTCAATGGAAGAAAAATCTCTAGCACATAATTTATAATTATAATACAACTTGTCTAATAAAATCTAATATATATTGAACATTCTGTTCTTTATACGAATATAAAACATAATAATGTTATATAAAGGTATTTTGCACTGAGCAAGTTTCCCTCAACAACTTTTTTCAATTCCTTCTATTAGCTCACACTCTCCCTATATATATCTTGTACAAATTTTCAATCGTTAATAAAATACATTTTATTTATCCACTCAAGTTCAAAAACATTTTTCTGAACTTGTAGTGGATGACACTTGATGTTAATACATTTTCAAATATTAATTCAGTAATTAAATTTAATTAATTAATTAATTTTTTTTTTAGATTTAGGTTGCATATATCTACCAATAGATGGTGCCAGATAAACTTTAAAAATGAATGAAAATTATTTATAAAGGACTTTCTGCAATATAGCTAAAAAAAAGCAGGAACTGATTTAAAAAAATATATATATATATATTACTTGTTTTTCTTTAATTTTGTTTAAAAAATGAGCCAGAAAATCCCTACGTTGATTACTAACAAATATGACTAAGCGATAACCGACGCTTATAAAATTATATTTTAATTTAACTTGAGAAAAATTATCAAAATTACAAACAAAAAAGGAAAAAGAATTAGAAAAACGTATTCTCATAATAACATTAAACTCACATAATTTTCATTCTTGAATATAGGAAGTCTTATATAATTCTTTAAAAATAAATCAAATGTTTGGAAATGTATTAATAGCAACATGAAGGGAAAATTTAAAATAAAACTGTATTATAACATATATGGAAATAAATTAAATAAAAAAAATATATATAGAAATAATTTTTGTTGTCATATCAACAAAAAAATATTTTTTGCCATACAGATATAATGAGAGAAATCAAGTCCACCAAAACTTCGAAAATTATAATTGAAATATTTATCACATAAATTTAAAATACTACTGCGCCCAAAAAGTAAAAGCAATTTTCAATTTAAAATTCCCTGGGTTTACGGAATTTCAATTTTCTTTCTTTTTTATGTTGTAGGCACTGTCCTTGACATCTGTGGGAAATTCGATGTCAAAATATTCATTAGTGTTCGAATTACGCTTGGCTTTGTGTGACGCTAAAACTGATTTCGGTGGTTTTTGAAATGACTGAATTAATTGAGCAAAGAACGTGCATTACATTTTATTTGCGGAATGAATATTCGTGTGCGGAAACGTATAGAATGTTGCAGAAGGCATTCGGTGAGTATTCCTATACCGGAAAGAAACGTTTAAAAGTAGTATATACAGTTAAAAAAAGGCAGAGAACGCGTTGAAGACGAAGAACGCTCTGGTCGACAATCGACCTCAACCGACAAAGCTCACGTCCAAAAAATTAAAGATTTAGTGCTTTCAAACCGTCAATTTACAATTAGAGACCTTGCTGTTGTTGTTGGAATTTCAAAAGGATCAGTCAATTATATTTCAAAAGATGTTTTGACCTCAAACGCGTCAAATCTCGATTGGTACCGAAAACACGGAATGTTTTCGAAAAACATCGTCATGTTGAAGTGTGTGAAACAATGTTTTCTGACTATCAGGACAAGTTGAAATGCATCATAACTGGAGATGAGAAGTGGATTCATGCTTACAACCCGCAGACAACTGATCAATCGAGGGAATATCGTGACAAAAGTGAAGCATGGCCGAAAAGGGCACGCCAAAGTAACTCAAAAATCAAGGTCATATTGTATCTTCGCCGTGGTGTGATATGAATTCCTTCCGTCGATTCAAACTGCCAACAATGAATATTATTTGAGTGTTATGCGTCGTTTGCATGAAGCTATTCGTAAAAAGAGGCCACATTTATGGAAAGACCATCCTTGGTTTTTGTATCACTATAATGCGCTAGCTCACACTGCATTGGTTCTTCGTGACTTTTTCGCGAAAAATGAAACTTATATCGTTCCATAACCACCGAATTCAACTGATTTAGCACCATGCGACCTGTGCATATTCCCTAATATCAAGAGACCACTCCGGGGACAACGTTTTAAGCCCATTGATGAGATTCAAGCAGAATCGCGGACCGCTTTAAAGGCCATCACGGCCTTTGACTTTTTAAGTTGCATTGAGGATTGGAAAAATGTTGGCATAAATGCATTGTGTCCGGAAGGAATTACTTTGAAGGCGATTAAATAAATTTGAAAAGAATAAATAAAGAGTTTTTGAAAAAAATACTAATTGGGCTTCATTTTTGGGCACAGCAGTATTTACCATTTTATTTTCAAAAAAATTTATAAAAGTCAACTGAAGTAGAATGCTTTGTATTTATTAATAATTATTGTGGTTTTAAAGTAAGCATTATGTATATATACATGTGTATCTGTGTGTATGTTTGTGCATGTGTGTGTGTGCGTATACATTAATTACATTAAATGTGCGTATATATTAAATGTGCGTATAAATTACATTTTACATTAAAGGTAAAAATCGTTAAAGTGATGCACAAAATTAAAATTCCAATTTAGCAATAAACTATAAGATTATATGCAATTTTTAAAAGAGCAGAAATATTTTGTGATTTTTACCAGATAAGATAAATAAAATATAATTTAGACTAAAAAATTAACTATGGAATATACCATATACAAATATGTTTTACATAATTAAATACATTATTTTAATTTTGTCGATTAAGTATAAGAAACAATCAGAGCAGTCTGAGTAGTAGTGGAAACAAAAAAAAATTTGTAGATACTTGATTTGATCAAATGAACAATAGTCACTATATCAAAAAAACGCATAACTACAGTATATTAGATACTAACAACTATAAGCTAGAATTGCTTAAAAATGTGCCAAATTGTAAAAAAATATATATATGTTTTCTAGCATTGATATAAATTTTTTTCTCGGCCATTTTTATATCAGTTCAGTTAAAAAATTGCAATCTTAGATAAATTAACGAAATATGGAAAGAAATGTTTTGAAAAGCTTTAACAAATGTTCATCAATTATTCGAGTTCAGAATCAATAAATCTGATGCAAAAGGTACGGGAATACTGCAATGTGTGTTTAAAAGATAGATAAATCTAAAGAATCCGACAAATAAAAAGATAAACGAATTGGAAGAAGCAAAGAAAGAATGGAATAAATTTATTCGACAGTTGTTTGAATAATAAAAAAAAATGTTGATTCTTTCTTTAGGAGAGCAAAAATGTTCACAGAGGGTGAAAAATCTGACGTGCAAGAACAGAGCAAAAAAATCAAATTATGGTTTTGGTGACATTGATATTCGACTGCCAAAACAAATCAGCGTGAAAAGCCTAACAGGCAAATTTCAAAACTACTATCATAACTATATTCTCTTTAGAGTTGTATTTTTTAATACGAAGATTTTTATCATGAAACTTACACTATTTTTTTTTTAATGTATAGTTATTTTCATCCTAAGTAAAGAAAATACGCTTTTATACAAAAACTTACCAACACAATTTCGAAGCAAATTTACTTACAATCTATTTATTCTGTTTAAATCTTTCTCTCTCTCTGACGATATATATATATATATATATATATATAACAAAGCTCTTAATAGAACAAATACTGCCTAAATATTTAAAAGGTATACCAAATTACAAAGCGAGCTTCTTTTAGAAAACACAAACAATAATAAAACATTATAAAACAAATGCAACTGTTATGTTCAAAATGGTTTTTCCGTATTGTGCGTCAAATAGTTTAAGAAGAATAGACTGTACAGAATCATAAATGTTAAAAATGAAAACAGTATGAAAACATAACATAATTTTTAAATATTCTCGTGCAATTACAATTATACTAATATACACAAATATATGCACATTAATTTGAATAATAAATACACTACATCCTTGAAACATATATACACTACTGGACATTAAAATTGCAAAACCAAGAATAAATCAGATAACGAAAATATATTTATTGGGCAAATTTATCATCCAGGAAATAACAAGTGATTAATAAATTTGGGTGCATAGATCCTGAGAAATCAGTAACTAGAACAACCACCTCTGGCAGTAATAGCAGCACTTATTCGCATGGGCATTGAGTCAAACAGAGATTGGATGGCATGTACAGATACAGATGCTCATGCAGTTTCAACACAATGCCACAGCTCATCAACCGTAGTAACTGACGTATGGAGATGAGCTAGTCGCCTGGCAACTATGGACTAGCCATTTTCCTTTGGCGAGAAATCTGGTGAAAGTGCAGGCCATGGCAGCAGACGAACATTTTCCGTACCGAGGGAGGTCCGTACAATACCAGCAGCATGGGGTCGTGCATTATCCTGCTGAATCGTAGGGTTTCACAGGGCTCGAATAAAGGGTAGAGGCATGAGTCATAACACACCAGAAATGTAACGTGCACTCTTCAAAGTTCCGTCAATGCGAAAAAGAGGTGACTGAGGCGTGTATCCAATAGCAACCCATACCATTACGCCAAGTGATGGGTCAGTATGACGATGATGAATGCACGCTGCCAATTTGCGGTCACCACTATGCCGCCAAACACGGATGCGACCATATAGATGTTGTAAACAGAACCTGGATTCATCTAAAAAAATGACGTGTCGCCCTTTGCCGTTGATCACACCATTGAAGATGCTCCTGTCTGTGATGCAGCGTTAAGGGTAACGCTGAGAGTTTTTGCTGCTGCAAACGTCGTCGAACTGTTCGTGCAGACACTTGTCGTCTTGCAAATGACCCCACTTTTTGACTCAGGACTTGTTAAGTGGCTGCACATTCCAATAAGGCCATGCGGATAACATGCCTGTTACTCAGCTGCTAGTGATAGGGGTAGTTGAGATCCAGCATGGCGTTCCGTGTTACTGTCCTGAACGCATCGATCCCATATTCTTCTAACAGACATTGGATCTCGACTGACGTGAGCAGCAATACTGCGATGCGATAAACCGCAATCCCGGTATGCTACAATTCGACCTTTATCAAAGTCAGAAACGTGCTGGTACGCATTTCTGCTTCTTACACGAGGATATATATATATATATATATATCCTCGTGTAAGAAGTCTGTTCTTCTTAAATTATCCTAATTCCAAATTCGGAAGCACAATACGGAAAAACCATTCTGAATACAACAGTTGCATTTGTTTTATAATATTTTCTTATGGTTTGATTTTTCTAAAACAAACACGCTTTGTAATTTGGCATACTTTTTAAATATTTAGGCAATATTTGTTTTATTAAGAGCATTTAAATATTTTATGTAAATTTATTTCACATGTTTTGAACAATTTAATATAAACAACTGAAATGCGTGAGATTGTTTTCTTTCACAATATGTGATTATTTCTATCATTTTGGCTTCATTTAAAATGTAACAGTGACAGTTTAATATTAAGCACACAGACTGCAGAATAAACAGGTAAAATATATGTGTAATTCCATTCCATAAAATGTATTTCCATTTGTTACAAATCTGAAAGATCCTTTAAGTTGATTAACTAGAAGCGTCATCATGATTAGTTGTAAAAATACGCTGCCAAATTTAATTTTATGAATAAAAAACTGTTAAAATACTAACTGTCTTTTCCAATAGTAGATAGTGATATGGAAAAAAAAATGTAATAGAGATTCTATTTTACAAATTACATCAGACTTTATAATAATTGTTATTAAACCAATTATGTATCATTTGGAAAATTCTTGATACTTTCAACTTTTCCAAATAGTAGGAATAGTAGAAACAAACTACGTTCCCTAAAAATTTAAATGTTCAAGGTTGTGCTATAAGATTTCTGAAGATAAACAATGAGTTTTCTGTGAAGCATCTATGGGCAGAATTTGTAGAACGCAGGATTTTTTTCGTCCTAATATTTATTGAAAAATTTAGAAACTACATCAGATATATTTTCACAGAGAACACCACAACAATCTATCAGGGTGAAGGAGTTTCTAATCATCAAGTAAAACTACCAATAAGTAATTCATTAAAATAATAATGGATTTGCACAATGGAATTCATGACACATCAAAAGAAAACAGTCTGTTATGGAGGTTATAAATTATCTCAAACAGTTCCCAAAATCTTTTCGAAATTGCGAACAAAGAAAAATAGTTAATTCTTAGGAAAGGATCACCTTTAGAATTGATTGCTGATCGATCGTTTCAGAATTGTTCTGAGTTGCTGGATTTTAAAGATAATCAATACTCAAGAGCAAAATTATTAACCAATTATTGGGCAGCATGTTAACAAGTATAAGATTTTTCGTATTCTGAGAATAACTTATCATAACAAGAAATTGAATTAATTAATAGGATTTTTATTTAATGTATAATATTATATCAATGAAAAGGAAGCATATATTCATCTATTAAATTTACAATTTTTCATATTCATAATAATCATTTTTATGAATATAAAATTATTGAGCGGTACGATATTACCAAATATTGTGCAGCATGTTAACAAGCATAAAAATTTTCATATTTAGCAAACAACTTATTACAAAAAGAAAATTAATTAATAGCATCTTTATTTAATAAATTATATTGTATAAATAAAAAGAAAGCGTATATTCATTCATTGAATTTTTAACAATTTGCGCTATTTAAATATTCATAATATTCATTTTTGAAAATCAGAATAATTAAATCCTTACTAATAAATTTAATATACAAATTTCCATAAAATTAAATTGTTCTGAAATAAACCATTTTTAGTGGCTTAATTAATTTATTTCTTTATTGGACTTTCAATTGAAATAATTTAATATGTTAAAATTTTAAGACATAATTTTATTTTTAAATGCGTCAAATTAATGTAAAAGTGACACTATTTTTCATGTTCAATTAATATTTAAATTGCTATTAGTATAAAATATCTTATTAAATTTACAAAAACGTAATTTTAGTAATAATTTAATTTTTCTGTATAAATGTTAGCATAACTAATATATAAAAAATTAATGAGTATATTTTCTACTAGACATTTTTGTTGAGAACTCCTACCGAATATTGATATAAATATTATTTTTAATACTTATTAAATCATTATCAATTTGTTTACACATTGGTTTTCAATTTGCATAACATTATAATTACAGTTAGTAATTCGGTTTTGCAGTGATTTCGACTGTCATCTTTCTAACACTGTAGATTTTAATATTTCACGTGTGTTAAAACATTGGACAGCAAAAATATATTCAAATGCAAGAAAAATTGGACGTCACTTGATCAGAGTCCAGAATTGCGCTCTGGCAGACAATTTTATTTAATTTTTTATTATATATTTTCAAATAGCAGTGAATTTCTAACACATAATGCTTTTTTACGATGAGAAAGGTATTTTTAGTATCTTACATTTTGATTACATTATGTTCACAACAGTAATTGTCTATTATTACTACTACAACAGAGTTAGATGCCCCTATATAGGTTTTGATTGATGTGGGTGAAATTGACACACGATGGAGGTGGAAAACCTTTCGTGAAATTCACTTTTGAAGGTATAAAAGCAAATCAATGAGGAAACATTTTACAAAAAAAAAAAGCAGAACATATCAAAAAATAAAAAAGGATGAAAATATAAACTGCGAGAATATATAAAAATATAAAAAAATATATATGGTAAATTATTAGAAAAATTTAAAAGCAATGCAATACAATAAACACTACATTGGATAATATATAAATCAAAGAGCTGAATATCGCTATCATACAAAATGACTGAACTCACAATTGCAAATGTATGGTAAAAATAAAATTAGTGTCTGTGTCCCTTAGGCGATTTGACCACTATTGGCGTTCGAAATTTATGAAAATATTATCAAAAATATTTTATTTAAAATTTTTCAAATAATTAACTTATATTATCTTTGACTTTAAAAGAAGGTAAGCTTTGGTAATTCTATAAAATCAAAAATTAAGATAACAAAGACATCAATAGGAATTTTTAGTTAAACTAATATGCAATTTTAATTAAATGATTTTAATTTGGGCAACATGTTGCAATGTTCTTAATATTATTTATAAAAGAACATTTAATGCCTTATAAAAAAGAAGTTTGAACCCTTTAAACTCTTATTTGTTTTTCGTAATACGTGGAGAAAATAATACGCGGAAAAATAATAATACGTGGTGGAAAATTAAAAATGTTTAGTAAAAAACTTTGTAATAAAATTGTGACAAACATTATAAAGGTTCTTTTAAAATGAAATTTTTATGGGTGAAGTTTGTGAATTCACGTGGTTAAACTACATTCTTTCAGAAATCAATAATAAAACAATTTTTAAAAACGAATCCTTATCTTCATTAAAGAGAAATTAATTAAATGATTATTATAATATTCTTAAAATAAAAAAAGATATTATTTATAAAAATACATCTAATTCCTTATAAAAAAAAAGTTACGATGCTTTTAAACTCGTATTGTTTTATAATACGTGGATTGTTTAGTATGTTGTAACAGACATTATAATGGCTGTTTTAAAATTAAACTTTTATTGGAGAAGTTTGTGAATTTACGTGAATTCAAAATGTATTCTCCAAGCAATAAATATTAAAACAATTCTTTAAAAACGAATCCTTATCTTCATTAAAGAGGAAAATACATTTTTCTAAAGACTAAAATGGTGAAGGACAGTTTTCTTTCCCAATTATTTTTCATTTTAAGGCGACACAATGAGTGTATGGAGGAAATCCTTTAACAAAACAATCCGGCGATATGAGTACTTCAACCACAACATCGGGTGAAATTTTAAGCACCACAAAGAAAAACGGTTCTCTTATAAATAAAGATGAATGAACTTTATTAAATGTTTCCAGTACATTTAGCTACATTAATTAATCCGTTTCAAACATTTTACTACCGAAAGAAGTAATGTTATAAAAAGTCCTGGCAAGCAGCCTAAAAAAAACATGGTCTCAGACATTTCATGAATTAGGCACTATTGTGTACACTCGAATAAAGATTAATTGTCGCTGATTGAGCGAATTATTCAGGGGGAATGAATAGATAAATATATTTTAGAAAGAGAGCAGCTATCTTTTTCCTTTTTTCTATCTCGCACGGAATATACAAGTTTCGATATGCCGAAAGAATATAAAAGCAGACAAAATGTTTTGTCTCTCTCACTCAATTAAATAAAAAAAAAATTAAGGTTTGGTTTTTAATAATTAATGATTTTAGTAAAAGCATTAAAAATGTATTCGTAAGAGCATCGAAAAACTACAAAAAAATCCTTCTTTTATTGAAAATCTTCGATATAGAATAAAAATAATTAGTTTCATCGTACATTGCAATTTATTTATAAAAAATTTTTCAAAAATTCTACTTTTAGTTTAAAAAAAATCTTCAAATTTATGATTTAAAAAAAAAAATGCAACTAATTGTTTACATATTGTTCTTTTTTAAGTTTAATTCTTATTTTGCTTAATAATGCTTATGATAATAAAAGTTACATAGTTCCTTTTTTTTCAAAATTTTAAAATTAATGATCTTTATTAGGTAAAATAAATGCAAAAATAATAAAATAAAAAAAGGCATAAAATGTAGGGTTTGTAGAAAAGAACTTGTTTTGAAATATTCTTCTTTCGCTTTTGTAATTGATAACAAGGAATAAATATTTTTTAAAAATTATTATATTATTAAAGCTCTGATAAATAAATTGAATTGAAAAATATGATAAAGAAAATAAAACAGTCAAAAACGTTCTTTTCAAATTCAATTTACGCTTTTTCATTTTTTTATAATGATTATTCAGATTACATGATCAAAGCTGGTAAGTATTTTTGATTTAAGATTATTTAACTTCTCACAAAAATATTCCATTAATTCTGAATAGAAAAGCACTTATTTTACTTCAAATTAAAGTAGAATCTCAAATGCTGAACATTCAATGTTTTGACAGCTACTTATGTTTTCTGACAATCTACTTATGTTTCTACTTATGTTTTTTTAAACAATCATGAATATGATAGTTTAAAAAACATAAGTAGAAACATGAGTATGACTGTTTAAAATGTTGATATTTTGTATATTCATTTGGCAATAAGCTTTAAAGCAGTTAAAAAAACAATGACTTCAATACGCAATGCTTTAGTTTATTTTATATTATCTGAACTTGTGTAACTGAAAAGCAATCAACGATTGAGATATTATTGTCTGGATTAAGATTGATTAAAATATATATCTAAGTTAAATGTATATAATTAATTGCATATAATGTAGTATTACTATAATTATCATTTTAGAAGTGAGGCAATATTTGGAGTTTTCAAATTCCATTTATGCTTTTAATTATTTTTTTATAGTGAGCATTCAGATTAGGTGATCAAAGCTGGTAAATATTTTTGATTTAAGATTATTTCAACTTCTCACAAAAATATTCAATTAATTCTAAATAGCAAAACACTTATTTTACTTCAAATTAAAGTAGAATCTCAAATGCTGAACATTCACTGTTTTGACAGCTACTTATGTTTTCTGACAATCTACTTATGTTTCTACTTATGTTTTTTAAGCAATCATGAATATGATTGTTTAAAATGTTGATATTTTTTAATTCCTTCTATTAGCTCACAATCTCCTTATATATCTTGTTCAAATTTTCAAACGTTAATAAAATACGTTTTATTCATCCGCTCAAGTTCAAATACATTTTTTTTGAGCTTGTAGTGGAGGACACTTCATGTTAATGCAGTTGTTTCAATTATTAGTTCAGTACTTAAATTTAATTAATTAATTAATTTTTTTTAGATTTAAGTTACATATATCTACCAATAGATGGATACCCATAAACTTAAAAAGATGAATGAAAATTATTTATAAAGGACTTTCCTCAATATAGTGAAAAAAAGTTGGAATTGACTTTATTTATTTATTTTTTTATATTACTTGTTTATATTCATTTGGCAATGAGCTTTAAAACGGTTAAAAAATACTATGACGTCTCTATGCAATCCTTTAGGTTCAATTACATTATCATTACTTGAGTAGTTGAAAAGCAATCAACGTTTGAGACATTTTTGCTTTGATTGAGATTGATTAAAATATATATCTAAGTTAAATGTATCTAATTAATTGTATATAATTGAGTAGTACTATAATTATCATTTTGAAAGCTAGTCAAGATTTGGAGTTGACCAACTGTATTAAGCAGAGCAGGCGTCTACCACCATATATTAAGATAGTTAATTGATGACTGATTGGCAGGTATTTCGCGTGATATGCATCTCTTGAAATGCACATTCTAATATTCACTTGCATAATATGAGAATTAGGTCTTCAACGTATAGACCTAATGATAGGCTAGTTGTAGAATATATAATTAGCAAGGTTAGCGAACTGTGTATCTGAACATTTGCATAATATATATATGAATATGTTTTCAAATATAAAATTATATCAAACTTAAGATATTAAAATAAATTCTAAATTAGGAAGTATGTCATATAACAATTATAAAAAGTTTTGTCTTAGAAATTTTAATCAATATTCAATTACTTTTTAAATTGCATCTTATAATACTTACATTAGCATAGACTTGTATTAGCATAGACGTTATGATGGTGCATTTAATTGAATTTTATAATCGATTGAACTTCATTAAATTTACTAATCTTTCTATTGCAATAATATTAATAATAGTGAATTTACTTAGTGATAAAATAAAATAGCTTAAAATGACTTTTATTAATTTTTAATACATGATAACAATTTACTTTTAAATGCATCATTTGTAAATTTTTCATTTTAAGATAAGGATAAATTACTACTGAATTTTTTTTAAATATTTTGAAAATGTTTCACTATTTAAATTGCAGAAATTCCGTTAAGTCTAAAATATTTGACAAACCTAAATTATTTACATTTTTTTTCTATCTCATATTGAAAGGATGCTCAGGTTAATGAGCTGTTGCACTTATTTATCTTGTTATTCTACGTAAATCCAGACTGCCGTAGTTTGATCAACTATCATAAGGTAACTAACTTTATTTTAATTATATTAAAAAATATAATACAAAACAAATAAACATTGTTTCAAATTTTGTGTTTTAGGATATATTTGTGGGTAGGGTTAAATTAAATTCTTGTAGAAATGTAGAAAAATGAATTATAAAAAAAACCATACAAATGGATTTTAACTTGTGTCTTATTTTTGACAGGATATAGACCTTACTAGCACATTTCTTCAATTCAGTGAATAACATTTTATAATTAATTATATTTTCTGATAAGAAATTTCGATGATGATAGGTGTTCTATCTTATCAGGCATTCGAGATGTTTCAGTCTAGTTTAACACGATTTGAATACATCAACGACGATGAATTTATTACTATGACGGAATTTATTAACCCCAGTTTATCCCATTATAATTATAACCATTACAGTTTGCTGAAACCATTACAGAATTGTTCACTGAATCGATGTTTCTCAGTAAAAAGTTCTTCCATATCTTAGTTTATAAGCATCTGGTTGATTTTTCTTGTATCAGTCTGATTTTCAAAAGGTAAACAATACAAACATAATCTGTGGTAAAATAGTTATGGGTAAAAATAATATAGGATACATAATTTAATCTGTTCCCATCGTATGTTACAGTCATTGCCTTCAGAAACGAGTAGATATGATGATAACTGACATAGTACTACGCGTCTTGCATTGATAACAAGCCTCTCATAAAAGATTTCAAGGTTTTATCATAAACTAAATGTACACGCGGGTCACTCATTTTCTACTAGGCATCATTTACCTATACCAATAAATTAATTAATGTACCAGGTGGATCCATATATTCAAATCTGAGTTGGCTTGATTTGGTTTGTCGCTCCACGGTCATCTTGTGCACACGTGTCAAATCAGTAAAAGTGAAAGGAAAATATTTTATTAGTTCTGAATTGAAAATTGAAATACCATTGCATATTTGTTGGAAAATTAAAATTGCTGAACAATGATGAGACTTATTTTCTACTTATGTATATCATCATCAGACAACTTGCCAACGGGTGATGAGGACAAAACATATCCTTTGAAAGTAACTGTGCCGTTCTGTATTCAATATTTGAAGAAAGCGAGAAAATTCTTATCA
The DNA here is from genome assembly GCA_021605075.1 of Caerostris darwini. Lineage (NCBI taxonomy): Eukaryota > Metazoa > Arthropoda > Arachnida > Araneae > Araneidae > Caerostris > Caerostris darwini. The sequence continues at coordinate 657,519 of BPLQ01006959.1, forward strand.
GGTAGATTGAATATAAATTAAAGAGGCTTTTAACATCTTTTTGTAATGATGCATATCACATAACAAAAATACCCATCGAGTCTCTTTGATTCTAGAAGCAGTGATGGCAATGGATACTGTCAGTTTATTCAAAACTAAGTTCAACTGCACTTATCTGCACGCATTACAGCTAGGACACTAATCAGGCATTGCTTTAAATTATCAGCAAAAACACTTTATTAATGTTTACTAATTTTATACTGTTTTAAAACGGAATAGAAATAGCTTAACATATAATTTTATGTTTTTTATCAGCTTTTGATTTGGTTTCTGTCATAACGGCCTTATGTGCTATAATAAATGCATCTAAAATGTATGAAATTATAAATTTAAGAATACAGAGATCAACTAAGTGTGATATATTTCTGGTGTTTCAAATTATTAATATAAAAAAAACATATTTAAATTATATTTATTTTAAATTAATTATTTTGTAAAATACTAAGCAGCAGTATGTTTATATTTAGAGTTTAATGAAAGAACAAAAGATTTATATTTATAAAAGCATGTTACAATTTTAAGAACTGACATTTTTTTAAAAATAATAATCTCTAATTGATTGTAACAAAAATTTTAACACAAAATTTTACTAGTTTATTATCAATATTTATATTTAAGAAAATGAAATTATAATTATAAACTAAGAGCTAAAACCCTTAATACAAAAAAAAAAAATATTCCTTGTTGTCAAATTTTTATTTAACGTATAAAATTTTTTATATTCTTATTTGAAATGTTAATCATGCAAAATAAAAGTTTGATTAAGAAAAAAATAAGATTATTTTTTTTATTTTATACATGAATAATTTACCGTTTATTTTGTTAAATTTTTCACGCAATCTGCATTAAGCGGCAAAAAGCTTCTACTTAATTTTTACAGAAAAAAAAATATGCCATGTTTACGAATTCTGAAATATTTTAATTAAAAAATATAAAAATTTTATCGTTTATTAAAAAAATAAAAAATTTAGACTTAAAAAATTTTTAGTTAGAGTTCATTAAATATTTGACGGAATCTTTATTATATTCAAATTTTATTCTAATAAAATTGGGAGTATTTTTTAAAATATGAATCAAAAGAACTCATCAATGTATTTTATCATTTTATTGCCAGTATATTACATTTGAATTTTTATTATATTTTCCTTATTTAAATGAACGATGTAACATATAATTTAAATGTAATTTTAATATTTTATCTATTTTTCAAAAAAATGAATTGATGTCATATCTTTTCTTATTGTTATAATAAAATATATTAAATTTTATAAAGATACTCAGATGTATTTTTGATATGATAACTAAACAAAAAATGTATTTTGTTATAGCAGCATTTAACACAATTGATTATTTTTCAATTCCTATTATTAGTTCACACTCTCCCTATATATATCTTGTTCAAATTTTCAGTCGTTAATAAAATATTTTTATTCCTCCACTCAAGTTCAAATACATTTTTTTGAACTTATAGTGGATGACACTAGATGCTAATACATTTTTTTCAAATATTAATTCATTAATTAAATTTAATTAATTACTTTTAGTTTTTTTCAGATTTAAGTTGTATGTATCTAATAATAGATGGCGCCAGATGTAAGAAGAAAATTTCAAGTTCATTTTAAAGGACATTTCTACAATATAGTGAAAAAATTTCGAATTGACTTTAAATTTTTTTTTATATTACTTGTTTGTTATATATTCTATCATCTAACATTGTTCAAAAATAAAATCATGCTAATTATTTGCTAAATCCTTGAAATTTCTAAATTCAATTTAACATTATTGAAGAAATTATAACAAGAGGAATTTAATTACCATTTTCTAAATCATAACCCAATGGAAATACTCTTTTTATTATCTAAAATTATTAACTTCTATACTACGAAGACTGAAGAATTTATCAATGTAAACAATAAATCACAGGATTCAATTAGCATCAAATGACACGAAATGAGAAGATTCTTTTAAATAATAACTGCTGAAAATCATTTAAAAATCAATTAACAACGAGAAACGAGGCCTCCCAATTTTAGAGATATTGAACGCTTCAATTATTTAACTTTGATAAATTACTACCACAGATCTTTTGAGAAATAATCGTGAAATGCAAATGGAGATAAACTGACATTTCAAAATTCATAGTTATGAATGATTTATAAACCTGCGCATCTTAGTCTTCGTCAACAAATTTCTACGATTAAATAATTATATCTTTTAATGATGAGACATTCGTAAACGACGAAAATGAGACACTCCGGATCGGATATCTTGTTGATTTGGCTAATTTTTTCTTGTGTTTGAAATAAATTAGTTAAATTAAGACGTTATCTTTGTTTCTAAATGGGAAATGTTATTTCATCTTCTTTTTTTCATTTAACAAAGCAAATTAGCTAATTACGAATCTGGTAAATAATTAAATACAGCAATATAATTCGTGTAATTATTATTTGTAAATTTCGTTTGTTTAAAATTTATTGATGCTATTAAATGCTGGGAATTATTACCAGAGAGCAGAAAGGTAAATATGTATCAGATTACATGAGAGAGGTGGGCCTGCAATATTGTTGTTGTTACTAATCCCCCTGTTGCAGGAAAACCTACACCAGGTACAGAAGATCCCCATCTCAGTATAAGGGACATGGGTAATATGTAGTTTAACTGTATATAATATAAGGGTAATATGTAGTTTAACTTTAGCAAGGGACCATGAGGGCTGAAGACTGACTAAACCTTAAGACAATGCTCTATGATCATATTAGACCGGGACCTAGGATTTAAAGTGGATTTCGAACCGCTGCAAGTATTCATGGCACCGCCAGAACTCTAACCTGAAACCTAAGGAACCAAGCGCTACACACTCGGCCATTCAAGCCCAATTGTACAACACTTGGTTTGGTTTGATTTATCACACTACGGTCATTCTTTACGCACTATAGACTGATTAGACCGGGACCTACTATTTAACTTGGATTACGAAGCACTAACAAACATCTATACCTCCGCCAAGATTCGAATCTGAAACATGTGATCCCAAAGGCAGAGCGCTAGCCAATTGGCCATCAGGCCGCTGAACAACAATTAGGTATGAACATTCTTGAGAGTGGCATCTGAGAGTTTACCCTCTTCCTCCGTTCTATTCAAGATAAACTCAAGAATTTGTAAATCAACACATTATTTATATCTATTAACTATATTTTTAATTAGCTTTTAATTAGACCTGGCTTGTTGGAATTCAAGTTAAGTACCCTTTTTGGAAATTTGATATGTTTTGAAACATGTTTACAACAAAACCACCAATATATTGCATCTCCACCCTTATGCTCACCAGCTGTGAGCGATGCCACTTGTAACCAATTTTATCACAATAGAAATGTATAAGTATTCTATGGATTAGCAATAACTAGCTAGAAAATTGAAACGAACTGCATCTTAAAAGAAAATAAATAATTAAAAAGGTAATATTAGAGTATTATTTATTGCAGAAAAAATGGTTACTTTTGCTCTTAGAGATGTTCATTGAGTTAATTTTACGTGCGAAAAGAAAAATGGATTTTCAAGAGTTTATTTACCTTGTATAGAATTGCACAAAAGTAAATATATTTTTTTATTTGTTTATTGTTTAGTGTATAAAATATCTTATTTTTCTCCTTTTAATTTCTTAGAGTTATCCAGTTTTGTTCGAAAAAGTTTCTTTTGAAAGAACAATAAATATACAAATGAATTAATTATTTATTTGCCTTTTTCGAAGGAATTTATTTTCATTTTTCGAAAAGTATTTAATTTTTGCAAGAATATGAAAAAAAAAGAAACTAAATGCATTGTCGTTAATTTAAAAAATCTAATATTGCATTTTTATTTAATGTACATCAAGTTTACATTCAGTATACAACTTTTATTTTCAAAAAGTAACAGAAACTGGCTTGATTCTACATAATTTTAAAATAAAAAAAATTTAATTGATTTATGACTTTATAAAATCTGTAATATTTAAAAATATATTTTACATTAAAGATGAAATATGATGCTTCTCATCTTAAGATAGAGAAATGATGAATTATAGGTTTTTATGAAACATAAAAAATTAATTTTAACTTTTTTACATTAATTTGAATTTTATACTACATAGTAATATATAAAATCTTATTTTTAATATAGCTCCTTATTTACAGTCAATAATGTTTGAAATATTGATTTTTTTTGTAATAATTTTTAATATACATAAAGTTTCTATCAAAATATAAAATGTAAAATTATATTAAAATTTCATTAATATTTTTTGGATTTGTTCGAAAATATGAATAATGTGTGGATAAATTGAATTAAAAAAGTGATTAATTTTTTTCCATAAACTTTTATAAATTTTCCAAAATACGAAAACAAATGATTTTTCAATTATAAATATATATAGGTGCAATAAATGAAATATTCCATAATAAATTTTTGGGACAAAACAACATAATATAAGTACAATTTTATTAAATTAGATTAATTTAAAATTTACGTGTCATCTTGTTAGATGGTATATTTATAAAAATAATTTTTTTAAATATTTTTTATGAATAACGCAATCTTAATAATAGTAATTCTTTAAATTACTTATTGCAATGCTTTAAAAAATATCTAATGCTGTATTTCATTTCATTTAATGATATAATCGAAATATTTAATAATATATATGTATTCATGTTGAAGTATGTTCTGACAAATGAAATTTAAAAATTTAATTTAATATAAAGGATTATTTTTTTTTTTTTTTAATTTTAAGGACTTTATTTAATCTAAAAGTTTAGTTACTGCAATTTAATATTACAATTAATGAAGATGTAATTTCAAAACCAAATATTTTTCCATATCGTTCTTAAATCTACTTTTAATATTTTATGAGTTATTTCAGATGAATGCTCTTCTACATATTCAGACGAAAATGTTCCAACAATTTATTTATAATTAATTAATTAATTTTTGCATTATGAAATAGTTTTTCTTGTGTTTTTACTTTGATGTTATGTTTGAAAATTGAAAAAAGAATTTTCAAAGTTTGACAAAATAAAACCTCGCCTTCACATTAATAATTTTTTCTCGTTTTACTTTAATGGAAAGAAAAATATGTATATGAACTTTCGACTGTTTTTGACATTAATAATATTTTACTTGAGCTTGTATTAAAATAATGGAAAAACTAATGCATTTTTTCAAACATTAAGTAATAATTTAATTGATGGTGAAGATGAAATAGTTCTCCTTTGATGCGGAGAGCAAATAGATTATCTTTTTTTTATGTATATATGACTCGTTGCTTCTTAAAATTCTGCTCTAGACATTATACTGTTAAATGAAGTATATATACAAAATATATACTTTATCTGTTATATGTACAAAATATATACTTTATCTGTTACATATACAAAAATATATATATGTTATTTTCAAAACTATTGTAGCTAAAATAATTTGTCAAATTTAAATTTTTTTAAAGATGTTTTTTAATTATTATATGAATGATTAATTATTTTTGTTCTAATTATCCTCAGATAAAGAAACTTAATATTTATAAACATTGCAATGATGAAAATAGTGAATTATAAAATTTCGTGCCCATAAGTATGAATTTAAAAAAAATTTGAATACAAGGCTCATTTAATTTCGCAATACAAAATCTTTAAGAAATTTTCGTTAAAACATTTTTCCACACATGATTTTTAACAAAATATGTGTAAGCTTTATAAATTTAATTAATTATTTTTTTAAAATATATATTTAGGTAAATTTTTATGAAAAAATGTATAAAATTTTAAAGATTAAAAACTTTCGTATTAATATTTCTCATATAAATATTTGAAAATTTAAAAAAATGTTTTGTTGATTATATATATATATATATATACATATAATCAACAAAATATTTCTGGTTACACAAAATCATATATAAATATCTCTTTCTATATATAATATTTATAAATTGAATCATTTCTAATTTATAATAATTTTTATAATAAAATTTTATTATTTAATTTAAAGCATAGTTCCCACTTATTGATAGGTTGCATAAATTTTGTAATGAACTACATATTAATTAATATAAATAAATTCTAATGAAGTTTATTATTGGTTATTATTATTTTTTTATTATCTATACAAAATTAATTAAGTAAAGCTAATATCTTACCTCAAAAATCAAGACATTTATTTCTAAACTGCCCTTCCAAAGCAACGTAAAAAAAGTAGGCGACATACAATAAGCCTGTTTTTTTACAAATCCACAATAACTGTGGATTCCTATTTTTATTGATACATTTAAACTCAGAAATTCTATTTTGTCCAGGATTTCTCGAATCTCACAGCTATCTGTATAAAATATCAGTTTCCTTTTTTCTTTTGTAGGGATAGCGTGGTGACTTTGAAAGCAAAGAAATTCTCACAATAAAGTTTTAAACAGAATTTCATTACGGACAACAAGAGTAAAAAAAATTGTCGATGCTTCTACAGTACACCTATACTCCGTTAAATAAACGTAATATTTTAAATATTAAAAAATAATATTTGTGGCACAAATAAACTATTATCGAAATAGTCTTTTGTTTTAGAATTCTTGGATCTTATTCTTTTTTTTATTAAGTAGTCTACATTATTGTAGAAACTTCTGCAATTAATCTACGAAGATGCCATATAATTTGTTTATATGCATATTTGTTTTAATTAAGTTTGGACATATTTTGGAATTGCTTGTATATTTGTTGTATAATACTGTTGTATATTATTATTATTACTTGTACACTACTGTGTCGAAAAAGTAATATCAATTGTTTTTTCTTTTAAAAACTCTTTATTTATCCTTCCAAATTTATTTCATCACCTTCAAAGTAATCCCCTCCGGACACAATGCACTTATGCCAATTTTTTTTCCAGTCATCAATGCATTCTAAAAAGTCATCGGCAGGGATGGCCTTCGAAACGCTCGGTGATTCACGTTGAATTTCTTCAATCGACTGAAAATGGTGTCTGCAGAGTGGTCTTTTGAGTTTAGGGAGTAGCCATACACGGTGTGAATACGGTGGTTGTGGAATGATATGGGTTTCATTTTTGGCGGAAACATCAAGAAGAATCAATGCAGTGTGATCTGGCGCATTCAGTGTTTTCGGTACCAATAGAGATTTGACGCGTTTGAGGTCCAAAATTGAATTGAAAGATCCTTTTGAAATTCCAATATCATTAGAAAGATCTCTGATTATAAATTGACGGTTTGTGAGCACCAGCAATTTTTTAGACGTGAGCTTGAGGTTGATGGTCGACCAGAGTGATCTTCGTCTTCAAGGTGTTCTCTGCCTTCTTTGAACTGTTTATACCTCTTCTAAATATTTCATCCCGATATAGGAATGCTGACCGAATGCCTTGTGCAGCATTATATACTTTTCCGCAAACAAAATTTAATGCAAGTTCTTTGCTCAATTAATTCAGACAGTTAAAAAATCGCCGGAATCAGTTTTAGCGTCTCAAAAAGCCAAGCATAACACAAACACTATTGAATAATTCGACGTCAAATTTCACACAAATGTCAAGGACAATGCCAGCAACCAAAAAAGAGGGGAAAAAAGGAAATTCCATAACCCCCTGGAGTTTTAAAAATTGGTCTTACTTTTTTGACACAGTAGTTTTTATAATTACTTGTTTTATGTTTTTAAGTACTCAAAATATTTTTTGTTCATAAATAATTAAATCCTATAATCTCCTTCTGAATTATATATTTTTCTTCTCATCCATTCTAAATACTATTTTTATAGCATTTTAATTAATTAAATTATTATTAAATTATGAAGTGGTAGTTCTTTTTATGGGAAGAATGAAGTAATTAGATAAACATAAAATATTTAATATATAAAGGGAATAATTAATACATTATATTTTCTTGAAAATTTGCAGTAAGCAAACAACGTAATTTTATAATATACTTCAATGTAATATAATATCAGCTATGTGTTGTTTTTTTACTTTCATCAAAATCTTACATAATATTTCAATTACTGGCTATTAAATTATCAAATTTAAACTAAAAGAAGAAAAAATAATTTAATAATATTTGCTTAGTGCGTAAAGGAAAGAAAATAATTGCAACATAAATGTATTTTTAAATGTCAATAGAAGAACGATAAATGTCGAATAATTATCAATTAACGGAAATTAAAGATAAATATCGAATCTGTAACAATAAATGTCGAATTATTAATAATTAACCAAAATGAATGACAAATTCACTAGAAAAACTGAATCACAACGATTTAAAAGATTGGATTACAGACAATGGTAGGAAGGAATTTGAGCTTACTTTTTAATGAAATTTTAACAATTTTATGCAATGTATTTAATTTAAAAATACAAAGATTCCTATTAGCAAATTGCAAAACATTAAAACTAACAAAAATAAATTACATACTTAAAACACAAGTAGAAATTTAAAGTACTATTATTTCAGTAATTGAGATACGAATATTAATTTAAGCCGATATAATCACCAATTATAAAATTTTATTATGCCCAAGTGTTTGAACATTAAAAAATATTGTATAATGTCTCTTTTAAACTCTTCACAGTGCAGAATATTTGAAACAAAATGATTAATCTGAAGAAATATGATCCAGGAAAATAAAAGTATTTTAAAGATAAAATGAAGTAAGCCACACATTTTTGAAAATAATATTCATGATCCTTTAAGATAATCCTTAATGTAGAATAATTCTAATTATTTTTTTTTATTTAAAAAGTGCCTGTTTAAAACGAAATCTTATTAAAATAGCAGTAAAAGTATTTTCTTTTAAATATTTGATAAGAGGCTACCAGAAATATTACTATAATTTTTAAAGAGATCCTATTGTAAATTAAATACTAGAATATATTCATACATTTATTTTTTAATATTATAATCTTTTATATTAATGTAATTCATCTCAGTGATATTTGGTTTTTAGAATAAAAAGAACAATATATTTCATAAAAGAGATTATTATATTTTGAGAAAATAATTTTTTATTCCATATGCTTTCCCTTATCATATTGTTGTGAAAAATTGTTTAATATTAAAAAAAAACTGATTAAATTATACTAAATACAATGAATTCTTTTGATAGCTTTAAAGTAATTGGCAAAAAGTAATAAATTATTAATGTAATTGATTTATTTGCATATATTTTTATTTATTTTATGTATTTTATATTTATTTTTTATATAGATTTATTTATTTTTTACTGATTTTTCTGAATTACTTCTTTTGCATGCTGTATTTATAAAATTTTCTCATCTTTTTAAATATTTCATGCATAGCGTGTTTTGTACACATTAATGTATAATAAAATTTCAAGATGTTTGGTTTAGACGTTATTTGCTGCTGGGAATTCGAATCATGAAATTTTCTGCTTTATTAATATTATTTTTATGCATGCATAACTGTGTTATTGACTTGAAAACTGCTGTAAATTGACGGAAATGATATTTTATTATTTAGTATAGATGCACTGTAGAGAAAATGTAGTTCTTTGATAAACAACTACTATTTATTTGTTTTAGACTGCCTCTATCTACAGATCTATTCCTATATATACAATAAAATTATTTGCGAAGTAATATATGTGAAATATTGAATAATTGATGAGAGATAAATAATTTTTTTAATTTGTATTTTTATTAGATGAATTATTATTAATTTTATATCAATGTTTGTTTTCATATGTACATACAAATTTCATGATCCGTCAATACCAGCAGGAATTAAAATTCACAGGTTATTATTATTTTTTTAATTCAAAAAGATTCTCAAAAACAATAAATATTATATTTTGTATTTGTTTAATTGCTTATGTTTTTAAAGGTGAAACAAAAGTATTTTTAAAAGTGATTGCATAAATTTGAGAGAAGGAATGACGTTAAAATATATTTTAGTATCAACGTAATTTTTTTACTTCATAATGTATCACCGAAACACTGCTTGAACATTTGTGTTGATTGTTATAAATTGCAAAAAAAAATCTTAATTAAAATTCCTACATAATATTTATTTTAGTAAGAATTTCGAATACAACTTTTTTGATTAAAACACTGTGAAATAATAAAAAAAAAATTTGTATTCTAGAAAAGAAATGCTTGCTTGTTAATTTATAATAATAAACAAAATAAATAAATTAAATACATAAAATCTTTATTCTGAAAAGTAGTATTTTTAAAGTGTAAAATATATTATTTACCAATTTATATGTATATATAAACTAAAATGGACAATATTTTGAAATATTCTATATTTTTCAAATTATTTAAAAATCAAAAATAATTTTATTATTTTCTATGAGGAAAAAAAAAATTAATTAAAAAAATAAAAACAAATATAAAATCAAATAAATAATATATATATATATATATAACTATATATATTCTTATATATATATATATATATATATATATATATTCCGATATGAATTCATAAACTTCAACGAACTGCATATTGCTAAGCACATGAAGTTCAATAAATTTACTGAAAAGAATTCAGTATAGAGCTATTGAGAATCAATTCAGAATTGTTTTGAATAAAGCCTCGTCTTACAAATTAAAGAATTCGTAAGAGCCCGTACTATAAAGAAGGAGAAAACATTTGAGAATCCATTCAAGCATGATAAACTGGAGGAATAAATCTCGAGAACTTACAACAATCTCGGTTTAATGTGTCGAATTTACCACTTAGATTTTTACACATTGTATGTTTCAGGTACATTGACTCTATATAATGAACCCTCATCATCGTTACTTACTTGAGGGCCGATTTCCTTATAGTTTTGAATTTAAAAACCCGAGACATTGTTCGCGAATACATTGATTTCTGCATTTTTACTGGAAAGTTTCAATGCACTTGAGATTTAAATTCCATTAATTCAATTGTTCGTTAGTAATATATATATTACCATCTCAGAATATTTAATTAAAAAGATTATAATATTTATAGTTTCAAATACTGTATTTAAAACATTTAATATTAAATAATTGTACAACAATAGTATTAGCAACACAGATGGTTAACTCATGAAATAAAAAGCGAAATTATTTTTTATATTTCTGCATTACATATTAATATCACTCATTTTTGAACGAATTAGAATGTCAAAAAAATATTTGAATCGTTTTCATGCATCACTCCAATTATTAATTGGTGAAAAGTTTTAGTTTTGAATATTTGAATATACGATTCAATAGACAGATTTTTTAAACATATTTCACTTTGTGAAATCACAATATTTGAACTGTTTTCTTGTATCATTCCATTGATTAATTTGTGAAGAAATTTGAATATCATAATAAAATCGAAATTTGTTTTATATTTTTGTACAACATATTAATGTCACTCACTTTGAATGAATTAGAATGTTTAAAAGCATAATATTTGAATCGTTTTCGTCATCGTTATTTGCGACTACGAACACAGATTTTTTAAATAAATTTTGCTTTGGGAAAACACAATATTTGTCCCATTTTCGTATATCATACCATTAATTAATTGATGAAAAGTTTTGAATACCTGAATATATGATTCGGTACACAGAATTTTAAATATATTTTACTTTGTGAAAACACAATATTTGAACCATTTTCGTGTATCATATCATTAATTAATCGGTAAAAAGTTTTGAATATCTGAATTTACTGAATATCTATACGACTTGGAATACAGAATATCGATGAATTGAACATACGAATTGGTATACAGATTTTTTAAATAGGATTTACTTTGTGAATTTCTGAATAAAAATAAAAAATTAAGAAATTAAGTAAATTCCACAGAGAAAAAACTATATGCATGTTTGTTTTATTATTATTTTAACATTTAAGACGAATGTGCATGTATGATATTCTTTTTGCGTTGATTAACTCTCCTACTTCTTTTCTTTTCAATAATAAACCAGAAACGTAAACAACATCTTTGTCGAGAATACTTGAAATTGTGTAGTTTTGTTGCTACAATTAGAAAATATATAAACAGATATTAAAATATAATGCTACTTTCTTTAGTACCTAAAACGTCTTCAAAGTTTTGTTGATTTTTCAGTAACTTGCATCTTTTAAACTGTTTTGCATAAACGCATTATGACTTGCAATTTTTGATGCACTTTATGACTTTCCAACAGAAGAATATCTCACCTGTCACGTTTACAAAAATTTTATATGAGTTAAAAATGTTAAGGAAAAACGAAAAAGGACAAAATTTAAATACCACCACTTTTAGCATTATATTAAAACTTATTTTTTAAAAATATTTAATACAAATTTCTTAAAAATATTGCATAAGTAAATAAAATATTCAAATATCGAATAATATATTCTACATGCCACATTAGAATAACCCCGTTTTATGCTGACAGAGGCCTAATTCAATCCATTATTTTATAGTAGTAAATAGGTATATAACCAGTAAACGAATCATTCACCTAACATTGTAAAGTTATTTCATATAAGTCAATAATATGAAGCACAAATAAAATTTAAATAACAGCTACAAATAAAAACCGTTATTAAAAAAACCTTTGCTGAAGCATATCGTATGTTAAAATCGAAAAACAGCTGTTTTGTATAATTTATTGTTATTTATTATTATTTGTTATTTATTATTGTTATTTGATTGACATAAATGGTATGGAAACCTTTAATTATTTTAAGGTTTCCCCAATATTAATTCTAAAAATACATAAAATTAACAAAGAATAAAAACAGTTTGAAATTTAAAAAAAATGTATTCAATCAAGTCCAGAAATTTCAAAAAATTGTTGAGTTATTTGATGCTACATTAATTTGATACAATATTTATTTATACTAGTCTATGCGTTTTAATTAATTTAAGAATATAACGACGTAACGTAATGTTAAATTTATTTTTTATGCAGTCCTATTTATTTATTATTTTCCGGTAAGAAAACAAATTTAATTTTATTGATTTTTTTTAATAACATACAAAGGACTATAACAATAATTAAAATGTGGATAAGTTTTATAATTTTTATAATGAACAATAAGATTTACGGATTTACACGCATAACAGTTATAATCAAATAAACATTGTATTTATCATAAATTGTGATTAGGCAATAGAACCTTTTTCAAAAAGCCTTTTATTATTATAATTTTATGCCTATAAAATAAAAATAAAAATAACAATATTGATAAATAAAAACTAATATAAAGCGAAGTATTTCAGATTAAAAGCATTTTGTTTCATTTCATATTAAACAATATGATACAAAATGCAATTAAGTATTTTGATAAATTTACTAACGAAAAATTAGATTCATAAAGTAACATTTCTAGTTTTTTTATTGCTTTGTTTAATCAAGCTGAATCAGTGGAATAATCATTAAATGTTATTTAAATATCATATAATGTAACTGACATATTAATTTCGTAATGCAAAGATAAAGCAAATAAATTATTATTATTGGCAAATATAAATATCTTACTCTCAAATATTTCAGTATACACCTTTTATAATTAAAGCCATGAAAATTTAAATAAATGTGTTCATTATTAAAAACCGCATTTAATCTGGTCGGTAATTAAGCGCATGGTGATAAGCAATTATGCGGAAGATTATTTTGAATTATAATATAGCGCTATTATCATGGTAAACATTTTGAACAATCACGGAAAATCTTTATTATTAGCCGTAAAGTAATACTATTATGAAGGAATACAAATGTAATCACTAAGTCTGTAATATTTTGTTCATATGTTTTAATTTTTACATTATGTTATTCTTTCAATATAATATATTTTATTTATATGAGCGTAAAAATTTATGTAATATTTTTATATATTTATTTCGGTTTAATTGGCATTAAATGTATCACTTTAAGCATATATATGTTTTTTAAATTAAATAAATTATCTCTAAAATTTAAAAGAAAATGCAAAATAGAAATAGTCCCAGAAATGAAAATTTTATTATTCGTATAAATCTATGTATGAATATTGTTTTATTTGGCATTAAATGGTTCCTTTTGAGCATAATGTTTCATAATTATACAAATTCTTCCGAAAATTTAGAAGAATATAAAAAATATAAATACTCTCAAAAATGAAAATTTTGTTATTCGTATAAATCTTTTTTTTTCTTCTTTTTTTGGAATTGAAACAGTTTTTAAAAAATCTTTAATTAATGCTTTAAATGGTAGAGAAGAAAATAATGGATTAAAAATAAAATATCTATTTTGTCAAAAAAAAAAAAAGAAAAAAGGAAAATATAAAATCAGTTTTGTTTTTCAATACTTAAATATCTCATAATTTCCCCAGAAAATTTATTTTCAAAAATAACAAATGATGAATTCAAAATTTAAAAATAAATGAAAACCAATTTAAAAAATACTAACATAAAAATAAAAGAAAATTCATTGAAAATAAAACATATTTTGTCAGAAAAAAAAAAAAAAAAAGGAATAAAATATAATATATAATTTTGTTTTTACCATACTGAAATATCTCATAGTTCCCTAAAAGATTTATTTTCAAAAATATCGAATGGTGAATTCATAATTTAAAAATTACTAACGTGAAAACTACTAACGTGAAAAAAAAGAAGAAAAGAAAATGTAAAAAATTCAGCAACAAATGCTCATTTATTTTTTTCTGATCAATAACACCGAAAAAAGGAAAATTTAATACTTGCCTTTTTTTCGATGGTTGTATCGATGGCCTCTATCTGATTGCCGCATGGTTCGCTGGACGAAACCTTGATCGCGTCCTCACCACTGGTTAGCTCCAGAACGACGATTTTCCCCGACTTCTCAATTTTGAAAACTTTTGATTTTTTTCCCTACCACACAAAAAAGCGATGGGGCAAAAACTCCTTTCAAGTTGCTCGAAGGGAAAACGAACTTCCTGCTCACAGACACTTGCTACAACTTTTTTCTCAAGGCAGCATATTTTTGCACGATGAGGGAAAAAAAAGTGCCAGGCGATGCTTTTAAATCCACAGGTTTCTCCCTCTTATAAGAAATGGATGCGAAAGGTAGTCGCCCGATCACACCGTTAGCTCCCGTAAGGCTGGCTTAAGCGCCAGAACTAAGGCAGACAAAATTCGGCGGCTGGCGCCTCAAATCATCGTCTACGACGCTGCGTGCTGCCATCTATCGGCAGCTCCCGATTCCAGGAATGCCATCCATTTGAGAAATCAGTAACAAAATTAATTGTTTATAAATACAAATCTAAACAAACTTCTCTAATAATTCAATAATGTTCTTTACAGCAATAAAACACGCATAATATATATAAAATATTTAATGATCATTACGATAAAAAAATTATTTTTTATAAATATGCATATTAATATCTTTTTAAATAAGCAATATTATTGTAAATTATCTAGTATATAGATAAATATAAATTTTTTAAGCCATTGTAATTTCTTATAAGAATTGTGGCACAAACAAATATATTACTGTATAACTCATAACTCCATATAAGTTCAAAGAAATTTAAAATGACCAATATATATAAGATAATTACTTTTACATATTTAAATATGCATGGATTATATGTGGTTACACAGAAAAAAAAACCTGGCAACTATTGCCAAGTTATTAAATTGCTTACTAAAAAAAAATTGATAATCTTGTTTATAAAATATCAGACGTCATTATTTTTTTTTTATTATTATTCATTTATTTTATCTCTTACAACAAATAAACAGCGTAGATTATTTTTTTCGAATAAAAATAGTGAATTGCTTTTTTTTTTATATTTCTCATCCGTTATACTGATTTATATTTCTCATCCCTATAGAATATTAATGTAAATTATCGAGTATATAGATAAATATAAATTTTTTAAGCCATTGTAATTTCTTATAACACTTGTGACACAAACAAATATATTACTGTATTGTACATCAAATAAGTTTAAAGAAATTCAAAACGAACAATACACACAAAAATATACTTTTACACATTTAAATATGTAAGAATTATATGAGGTTTAACCAAAAAAAAAACGATGTCAATTATTACCAAATGATTAAATTGCTTATTAAATAAAATCTGATAATCTTGTTTATAAAATATCGGACGTGAGTATTTTTTTTTATTATTGCTCATTTAATTTATCTCTTACAACGAATAATCAACATGGATTATTTTCTTCGAATAAAAATAGTGAATTGCTTTAATTTTTATATTTCTCATCCGTTATACTGATTCACCTAAACTAAAGATTGATAATATTTAAAACTTACATTAATTATTTGCAGTAAAAAAAGCATATGTGATGTGTGTTCGTTCTAAATGTCATTAATTTTAATATTAAAAAGATCTGTTAATTTTTCTGCGATTTTCAAACACCCTAAAAAAAACAAATGCATTGTATAAAATTGTTCTAATGCAAGTTTTCATAAAATATACTATAATATAATTCATTTTTTTTTGTATGAACAAATTTTTATATATATTATTAAATCCTTTTGCAATGTTATAATTTATTTACAATGTTAATTAGTAACATTTGTGTACACACACCAATATTTTTAATATTCTAAGAAATGAGAAATATATTTTATATATGTATTTCGTACGTAACCATAATTTATTTAAAAATGTGTATAGTTTACACGTATAAAATATTTCCGTTTTCCTAAGCATATATATCATATGATGAATGATTAAAGATAAACATGATAACAAAATTAATCGAGGTATATTGCTATGCTACTTAATTATCTTGACGTAAATTCGTGTTTGCGCTGGAATAACAAACGTATGTCTTGCGAATATTGAACCAACTGTAGTAAATACCACAATCGTCTTGATATGCAAGCATAAATCAAGGAGGTATATGCTGCGTATAGTTCTACCACAATATGTTTCATATCTCAAGAATTAAGCTATTTGAGGCCCTAAATGTTTGTAGACGCGTAATCTGTTTACAGCTATATGATGTGAAATTTATATGCTAATTCATCTACCTTGAATTATCCACTAAAACTGACGAGTTGTACAGCTCAATTTTATTAATTACTATTTTGAATTGCATGTAAATGTAAGTGTTAATATATTATGTATTATATTATATGTTAGAATTAAGAAAGTATCTCTATTTTTACTAGAAATTTAAATATCTAAAAGATGGAATAATTTATTCTTTGTCTGCTTTTTGTTAGATTATTATAAATTATTAACTATATAAATGTTTATATTACTCATAATTTCTTAAATATTTCAGTTTTACTTTATTAATGAGCCTCTCATAATGTCTTATAATATTAAATGTAGATTAAGCAAATGTAAACTAGTTTATTTATGCATAGGTACATGATATAGAAAAAAAAGGAGAATATTGATATCGTTACATGTGTTGAACATACATTTTTCAAAAATAATAACGCATCACTTTTAAATATTCAATGCATTTTTTTTACTCAAAGTACAATAATTTTTTATTAGTATTGAAAGTTATATTATAGTATGTATTATAATATTTTTTACTTCAAATATCTGCGTCTAATAATAGAAATAACAATAAAATTTCTTCTATAAGGCTTTTAAAAATATTTATGTTGAATGAATGTTGTGCATGGAATTCAATGATTCAAATGACCATATTTATGTACAGGATGATTTAAAAAAGAACTTTCTTGATATATGAGTCAGCTATGCATGACAATAAAGCTCACAGAAACTGCATGACAATAAAGATCACAGAAACTGTATGACATTTTAGTTTAAAGTATTCTGAGATATATATTCAGTAATCATAAAATTAAACGCTGAACATTACGGTTACAGTAACGCGATTTCAAATTTATTGGAATGTGATCTTTATAGTGAAAAACTATAAATAGCTTTAGAATAGTACATGTAGCACGTTATATCTTCTATTTAAAAAAGTTTTAAGAAAAAAGTGAAAGCTATAAAGACAGAGAAGCAATAAAAAGCAAACAAATGTGGATTAAATGTATACACTTTAGATTTCAAGTATCCCTCACAGCCTGAAATCCATTGGACTGAGATCGGGAATCTTGTCGGAAAGGAAACCTAAAATGCCGGAGGATATTTCTGTTATGAAATGTTTGTGTTAAAAAAAGTTTTACATAAGACCACACAAATGCGGTCATCTCCACAAAACGTCAGATGTAACATTGTGTTATAGGGATATCTGGATTCCAAAGTGCATACATTTAATCCATCATCTGCACTTGATTTGAAATATGTTATCAAACATCAGGTTCAACAGATTTCTGGAACCGATTTCTTTCCGATGGGTTTCTTCGACAGAGTCATGGTACGTACTTGTGCTATTCACCAACTTCCAAATGCAAGTGCCATTGTGGTGTGAAGGAGGTTATGCGGAAAATTTACATTAAGCACATTAAAATGTTTTGCTTCAATGTCTTTGTTGGCTGTTTTTACTCTTCTAGTTAGTCTGTCCAGCGCCGGCGATTTTCGTGCTACAGGTGCTGTTGCAACGCTATTTATGGTTTTCTTTTTCTACGGATCACATTCAAAGAAAAAAGGTAGGTGTCCCCATTTGGAATTTTGAAATCGTGTTACTATGATCATAACAGTTATAATTTGATTGTTGTTTTTGAAAATATTATTTTGCGCATACCTCAAAATACCTTAAACTAAAAATTGCGTTCAATTTTTGAAAGGTATGATAGCTCTTGACTCAAATATCCAAAAAGCATTTTCACAATCCCCCTGTGTATTAAACATAATCACTGTAAATACAGGTTAAAAATTTAAGGCATAAATAAAGATTACCTTGTCCATACTGTCAATTTGGTGTTAAAAACAATGACAAAATAATTGTTAACCATATAGTAATATGTTTCTTAAGAGGAGTGAGACGGAAACAGGAAACAAATAAATATTTTCGGAAAAGTAGGCAATGATGTAATCACAAAATATCAAAGAATAAAAACATATACTATTCATTTTATATAGCTGTAAGTCCTTAGTGACTTTTGAAAAAAGCTTTTTTTATTTCTTTAGTTTATATTATTTGTTTAAATAGCTAATTATTTTTAATATGTTTGATTCATATTACTACGTTAATATACTTTGTATTACGCAGTGCTTAATACCATGTACCAAGTGAAAATTTTTTATCTTGAACCAAATATTTTGTATGCAATTTACAATTTATCTCTTAATTTTTAATTTCTTTGCGTTGGTAATCCAAATATGTATCATCAAAATGTTGTGATTTAAAGTAATTTTAGCATATCTATAACCATTTTATTTTATTATTTAGAAACGATTTTGTGAAAATGTGTTCATGTTTTCAAAATGAGGAATTCATGAATGAATTACATGAAAAAAATATAATTCATTCTAGTATAATATATATTGTGACGAAATGAATTTTGGAATTACTAATGATTGTTATTTACTTAACCATATTATGCGTAAATTAGTATCCAAAACCTTAACTCCATGACATCGATTAAAATAAACATTGCGCTACGGTATTACCAGCTGGAACACTTCCACTTAATTCAAAATTTAAGTAGCTGTGGTTGCTAAAAACAATTATGAATCATGATGACAAGTGACTATGAAAGATAGGCATCTGTTGAAAGGTAAACATCTGTTGTGATGAGGATAAGCTTTGGGTATTTCCTATTGCATGTGATGAAGTGTTTTCTGTGTGAAGAACAGTATCAAGAATGTTCTCAAGAAAGATTTAATTTCGGATTTACAAGATCCAGAAAATAGCAAGTTTTATTGGAATGCCTATTAAGTATTATAGTAAATGGTAACTAGCAGTACACGTATGAAAAGAATCCCCCACACTTCTCATATTTTATGATTTTAAATGCATGTTAAATTAATGGCTGTCTTCGTAACATCACCTAATTTGTAATCAACTATCTTTGAATTTGAATTTAAATTATAACATTCATAAATATTTGACTGTTGCAGATCCAATTTCCATTTTGTTTATTCATGAGTTTTCAGATTAGCATTTAGGCTAATAAATTATCACCGCACTAGAACTTTACTTACAAAATATAATTAAACCATTTAATAAAACGATGACACGTATGTACAGTATTACATTGATATAATGATGCTCAAGAAAACATAAAAACTATGGGGATGATGAGCCTATAGTTCTTTTGTATCAAAATATTTTGTGGCCATAATGCTTCGTATCATTACAAATATGTCCCTTACGTTGCAGCCAATTAAAATTTTGTTATTTATTGAAAATAATTTTTTTTTATCCCAAAGATACACAGTCAATCTAGTCGTAGATCACTAGTGGCAATATAGTATTTTTCTGGCTGCTATATATATATATATATATATATATATATATATATATATATATTCTATTTAAATTATCGAACTAAATTTTTGAAAGAAATATTAATAAATATTTTCCTTTATTGTTTTATTTGGTATTTAAATGCAGAATAATACTAATAATTTTCTAAACAGTTAAAGAATATCATAAGATGACAAATACTTTGAATATAAGAGAAATTTCGAGAATTTTTTAAACATTCCTATTTTAATGTTTTATAATTCCTATTTAACTAATTACTCACATCTAATATCGAAATGCGTTTCTGAAGGAAAAGTTTTTAACTTGTTTTCACAATTCAAATGGAATTCAAATCGGAATAAAATGCATGGAAGAAGATTTTAACAATTTATTTTATAATGAATTTATAAGATATGTTAACATAATCACTATATATATTTATATTTTGTGTGCAATGTTTATTCACATATAAAATTTTAAATTTTTTTATATTCATAGTCCTGTAAGAGAAGATTTTGGCAATTATTATTTCTGCAACTGAGATATTTATCCCATTTTATTCATCTGAACTTTATGAAAATAATTACATCAGTAAAGACTCTTAAAATTATAGTCTTAAGAAATAATAACCGTATTTTCGAATCTTAACCAAACTTGATTTCTTCTCATATTTAAGTATTCTTGATTTTCTTAATTGTTCTTTGTTTTCGTAAATGCAATCAAAAACAAAGTACAATGCGAGACAATAGTTACAATGTAAGGATTATGAAACTAAAACATTTCAGATGAATTCGCTTCATTTATTAGAATGGGTATTTGACGTTTCAGTAGATAAACATCAAAATGATACAGGCAAATATTTCATATTGTGTTAAATGAAATATGAAGAATATACATATACACTCAAGAGCCAAAACATTATGACCACCCCTACATTTTGCAATGAACTAGCCTGGATGACGTGGAAGGCACGTGATCAGGTGGAAGTGGTATTTAACTGGTATTAAATGGTGGTATTAATCCATGCCAAAGCGCGTTGAAGCTGTGTTGCGCGCCAAAGGTGGGCCAACTCGTTATTGACAGGTGGTCTTAATGTTTTGGCTCTTGAGTGTATGCCAAAATTTAGTATGCACAGCAGTTCATACATAAAATATGGCTATAATAAGGTACAATAAATAAATCTATTTTTTTCATACTTATGATGTAGAGACATTTTTAATAGAAGTTAGGAAAATTATTTTGTTTCACTTTGTGCTTCACATATTAAATATTCATTATTTTTGCTATGCATCAAGCAGTAATCTGAACAAACACAGAAACCTTGACGTGGTTGAAATACAGACCTCTCATAAAAGAAAAGTAAAAAAAATATTGAAATTGTTCAAGATACGATAGATATATTTTTATAAGTATTAATAATATGCTGTTGTTATTAATTGAATATTTTTATATTTTTACTTTGTTTCTCTTCAATTAAAAAGATTCAATTCAAAGTAAAAGCATAATTTGCAAAAGTTCGTATTGCGTTTGCATAATGGATAATGTATACCAACATTTTTTTTAACAGAAATAATAATTATGAATGTATTAAGATTCTAATTTTCAATGTTCTATAAATATTTTGTTAATAATATATTAATGTTATATTTTGTATATCAATAAAATATGAGTGACTGAAATACAAACTACCAGTGAATAAATAATTTATCAAAAATAATTATTAAACGACAATCACAAATGGGATAAAATAAAATCATTTGCTGTTATAAATGATAAAATACGAAATTGTGGGCTTCACATAAACTAATCTAAAAAGACCACTCCGGGTTTTGAGTCGTTTGAACCACACCGTTTTGAGTCGATTGAAGAGATTCAACGTGAATCGTCGCTCGGTTTGAAGGCCATCCCTTTCGATGACTTTTTAGCATGCATTGAGGATTGGAAAAAAATCTGGCATAAGTGCATTGTGAGCGGAGGGGATTACTTTGAAGGTTATGAACTAAATTTGGAAGAATAAATAAAGAATTTTTGAAAAAAAATAATAATTGGTCTTACTTTTTGGGCACAGAAGTAAATGATAAAATATGAGATTCTAAGCTTCACATATTGAATATTTATTATTTTTGTTATGCAACAAGCTTTAATCTAAATAAGCACAGAAACTTATGTATGTATATATAATATATATAAAGTGAGAGTGGGAGAGAACAACAACACATCAACACAAAAACCAAAGAATTAATAAGGAATAAACTAGATTTATCACATTTTCCGCAACAAAGGCCACTACCAATATCCGCTACACGCAAGCCCTATAACAAAACCGTCATACCATTCACAATACAAGAACCCTGATGTGTTTACATTCAGGCCCCTTATAAAAAAAAAAAGAAGAAAAAAAAGAATGAAATTGTTCAAGATACGATAAATATACTTTTATAAATATTAATAATGTTTTACTTCATTTCTCTTTAATTAATAAGAATTTCAATTTGTAAAAAGATCGTATTACGTTTGCATAACAGAAATACGAAAGAAGGTTTGAATAAAAATAATAATTATGAATGTGAGATTCTAATTGTCAATATTCTGTAAATATTTTGTTAACTTAAAGTATATAAATAAAATATGAGTGACTAAAAAACAAATTACCAACGAGTCAAAGTTTTATTAAAATTAATTATTAAACAACAATTGCAAGCGAGATAAAATAAAATAATGTATTATTATAAACAATAAAAAAAATTAATTAAAAAAATATATTCATTAACAAATTATAAATAAATATTTAATTATTTTGAAATGAATTTGTAACCCCAAATTTCTTTGGTATTTGTTCCAAATGTTTAATTAGAAGTGATAAATTTTTACTTGATCATTTTGCAATAGGAGTTGATAATATTTAAAAATATATTTTTAAAAAAAGTTTATGGCAATTAATGGGTTAATTTGTAATGAATTTACAGACCAAAGTTGACATTTTTTTCTATTTTAGAATGATGTACTCATACAGATTGGTTTATAGGTTTTTTTAGAGTAATTATCAGTATTTGTTGTATAGGTTTATGTTCAACTATTGCTTCTGCTCTCAGCCAAATATATTCCAGCCAATCTATTCAAATTCATCTCAAATTTCTATTTTTGACAATTAAACACATCATTTTATTTATTGAATTTTAATATAACGATATCATATTTTTTACAAATTGATTATTGACCATGATTTGATATTTTAAAGTGAACGGCAGTTTCCAAAATAGTTTACCAAATAAATTTATAATTATTTTTTTACTCAGAAAAAAAAAATTAATCTCGAATTCTTTCAATCTTAAAGCTTCAGATCTGTACGATAATACACATTTAACAATATTTACTTTTTGAAAATTAGATGTTTTTCTTTTATAAAAATTAGTGCAACCGTAACAACAGGAAGTAAAAAATCAGAAATCAAACAAAAATACATCCATGACACTTAAGTAGCTGATAGGCGAAAGATAAATTTCGACCACATATTAAATATGAATATGATTACAAATTTATTGCGTTACATTTTAAATGTAAATCTTATAGTAAAATCTTTTTTATCATCCTGTATGGCATATTATATGACTGTTATATTCTGTAGATGACAATTAACATTTCACTACATTTCTGTTTGCGTTCTAATTTGAGTCCAGTCTCAAGTAACATCTCTTATTGTGCATGCCTGTTATAAGATCTTTTATTAAAGGTGTTTTACTACTTTGCCCAAAAAGTAAGAATAATTTTTTTCAAAAACTCTTTGCTTATTCTTCCAAATATATTTTATCGCCCTGAAAGTAATCCCCTCCAGACACAATGCACTTATGCTGACTCTTTTTCCAATCCTCAATGCATGCTAAAAAATCATCTGCAGGGATGGCCTTGAAAGCGCGGGGCGTTTCACGTTGAATCTCTTCAATCGACTCAAAACGGTGACCCCGGAGACTCTGAGTTTAGGGAATAGCCATAAGTCGCACGATGTGAATACGGGGGTTGTGGAACGATATGGATTTAATTTTTTCAAAGTCACAAAGAAACAAAGCAGTGTGAGCAAGGTCCCAATCGAGATTTGATGCGTTTGAGACACAAAATGGAATTGACGGATCCAGTTGAAATTCCAACATCGTTAGCAAGGTCTCTAATTGTAAATAGACGGTTTGCAAGCACCAGATCTTTATTTTTTTGGACTTGAGATTCGTTATTTGAGTTTGATGGTCGACCAGAGCTCTCTTCTTCATTAACGCGTTCTCTGTTTTCTTTGAACTGTTTATACCACTTCTAAACATTTCTTTCCGATATAGGAATGCTCACCGAATGCCTTTTACAACATTTTATACGTTTCCGCAAACAAAATTAAATGCAAGTTCTTTATTCAATTAATTCAGACATTTCAAAAATCGCCGGAATCCGTTTTAGCGTCTCAGAAAGCTAAGCGTGACTCAGACATTAATGAATATTTTGACGTCAAATTTCACACAAATGTCAAGGACAGTGCCGGCAACCTAAAAAAGGAAAAAAAGTTGAAATTTCAAAAACTCCGTGAATTTTAAATTGAAAATTGATCTTACTTTTTGGACACTGTAGTAACTATTTAAAAAAATACAATATATATATTGCAATTTTGCAAAATTATACGAAATGTTAGTTATTTGATTAAAAACTCAAATTGAAAGTGAACAAATGTAGGAAATTAGTGCTATGTTAATTATCATTTATATAATATAAGAGTTATATAATATACCCTGTAAGATGCTAATATTGTAATCATATTCATCTTTAATATGTGGTCGAATTTGTCTTTCGCCTATCAGTATATATATATATATATATATATATATATATATATACATATTTAGAGATAGATACATATACTGATAGGTGAAATAACATATATTGCAATATTGCAAAATTATATGCAATTTCAATTATTTGATTACACATTTCAAATGAAAGAGTTTATTTTTTTTAAATAGTTAAAATACACTTAATAGAAGAACTTATAACAAGCAGGCACAATACAGTAAAAGTTATTTGCAATTGGTCTGAAATTGTTTGCTAAATAGTGTACATAATTGTTTAGAGATAACAACCATCTACTTGATTTCTGAATGCCTAAAGGTAGAATTCTCTCCCATGCTGCTCTTAGAAATCGAATAAGTTAGGTAAACCTTCAGAGCAAGCTGTTTAGTTTCGATATCTAGTTACATATTAATATGTATTATGATTTAAACAATAATAGCAGCAAATCTATTCACTGCAGTTTACAATGTTGTCTCTCTAAACACTGCTATTTAAAGTGGTTATTTGAGAAATTGCGGTTACTTAATTGAATTCACAAATATATTTTCCTGATTTGAAACACCTTTTCAGCGACACTGTATATTACTTTTTTCATTTTTTTCCATATTTTAGATTTACTACTTTCTCGACTATAAATTGGAAATTTAGACGTAGAACCTAATTGAACTATTTTAACTAGTATTTCTTCAGGTGAATACCTGAATTTATATTACTCAATATAGAAATTTATATGCAATTATCAGTTTAGCTCTATCTCGCTGCATATTGTGATACTCACCGTATTGCAACGACAAACTAAAATAGCAAATTGTTTTCTGGAATTACTCTGAATAAAGCTTGCCCATATTTTTGATGATAATGTCAGTAAATTATAAAATATATAAATATTGCTCATATATTTTAATTTATCATGCATAAATATGCTAATTTCACTATGCTGAAATAAATAATAGAATAACTAGGTTAAATGAACTTAAATTAATATTAAACTTGTAAATATATATAATATATATATATATATGTATAATTTGGACTTGTAATTGCTCTGTTTAATTTTTAATTCATAACATAAACTTTACTCACTATGTCATAAGAATATCAACAGGGTTCCATAGCAATATGCAAATATCAACATTCAATAATAACAGCTAATTTTTCAAACATTAAGTAATGTATTAAATAAAATAAAATCAAGTTCCGCACTGAAGCCACTGAAATATTATAATCGTTAAAAAAAATTTTTAAACACTGAGAGTTTTCTATGAATTAAGCCCACATATACAATATTTACTCGGTAATTCAGTTTATTCCTTTATCAATTTGTATTCAGCTGCAAAACGTATTTTCTTTCAGCGTATTTCTGGCGATGCCATTTTCTTGGAACTTCATCAAAATGCTTAAAATAATGAGTTCATCAGAAGTTTTGTAAAGATTCATGAAGTTTATTCGTTATTGCGAGGGTTTAGGTTCTTAATTACTCATTTTTTTCATATCTCAGTAATTTACAGTTCTTAGTTTTATTTGTTTCTTCAATAGTCACAGAAATATTCGAAACACCAACAAAAATTGTAATACAGTGAGGGTTTTCTGGGCCAGGGCCTTATATACAACATTTACTCTGTAATGTGGTTTATTATTTTGCCAATTTGGATTCAGTTTCATATCGAATTTTCTTCAATACTTTTTTGATGACAGCACTTTTATCATTTTTATCAAATGTATAAATTGTGGAGTTTTTCAGGATTTTTGTGTAAATATTCAAGATTTTCCATCATTTAAGTTCTATAACACATTTTAAGTATCTTAACAAATTTTAGTTTTATTTGTTAGAGTGTTTTGACGACATTATGGGCTTTATATTAAGACAACAAAATATGTAAACATGCTAAAAATCAGATTTATTTTGATTACAAAATGCTATTACAAAGCATTTAAGGGAAATGAAGAAATAAATATTTCATTAGCTAAAAGATAGTCATTATTAACTATTATCAGTCCTGGTTTACATTTTCCCTCTGAAACTCCAATACCTTATTTGAAGCAAGTATTTTACTATACTTTTAAAATACAAGATAGGGTTTAATGCTGTAGGAAATGTGAAATTTAGGTGTTGACAGTACATTCTTAAAGAAGTAGCTTAAAGCTTTTGTACAGTAAAATGTACAGTACAAAAAAAAAAAAGGGTATTTCAGTGTCTGTTTAGTACTACAAAGGAAGGAAATTTAATATTCTTTAAATTCTATATCTATCGAAGTGCTACAAACTAAAATAAAAAAAAAATCTAAAATCATTTATAATTAAAAAAATAATTTTCTAAATTATAAATCATCTGGTAGATTAACTTTGACAAAAATTTATGGCTCAAAGAAATAAAAATATAAGATTTACTTAATAATTGAAAGTTAATATTTTTTTAAAAACTCCATAACTTTTGGACCAAATATTTATTTTTTGTTACTATAAATAAAAATAATTATAAAGTAAAGTCACATTTTTGTGTGTTTTGTGAAATAAGTTATTTGATAGAACCTTAGACTTTAACAAATAAATAGCATTTAAAAAGTTTTATCAGTAATTATTAAATTAATAAAGTAAAAGAATTAATATATTTAAATTACTATAATAAATAATTAATATAAGGAAAAATAAAATAATTCATAAGGTCACTATAGCATATAAACTTAAATAAACGTATTATGTTTAAAGAAATTTTATTCTTAATTTCTTAGAATTATTCATTTTTTTAAAATAATTTCACGTTTAAAATAAAAAAAAAAGTATCAGCAAAAATTATTTGCATAATCCTGAAGAAAGGTTTTGCTATTTTCCATAATTTAAATGATGTTTTGTCATTTGAAAAACTTTATCAATGCAAGATATTTTTTTTAGAAATGTTAATCAACTACATATATAAGAAAAAGTAAAGAATGCCTTTTACCAGCAGAAAATATTCTGGATTATTAGAAATAATTAATTTAATGTAAATTAGACAAAGCGAAGAAACTGAATTTAAGCTATAAAATGCAAAACAAGCAAGAAGATTCAATTATGTTGATTATACTTTATGAAATAATTCGACTTGTATGTTAAGATTAACTAACATCATTATTTATGTGCCAAAGACATATTTTTAAGTGTTTATTTAAATTGTACAGACAATTTTTTTTCGTAAGGATTTTCAAAAAAAATTAACTTATGATGAAGTTATTCCATTCTAAAATATTGTTGATTCATTTTATAGTGCATATATAGATGTTTCGAAAAATTACGCAATTATTTCTCGATGAACATATAAATAGCGATTATTTATTTTAAGAACTAGAATGAAAATAATATTTAACGTAAAATAATCAGATGATCAATTTCCGTATCGCACTATATATAAACTGTTAATGCATTGTAAGAACAACCATTACAAAAAATCAACATCAACCCATACGAATACACACAGACACACACACACATACACCCCCATATATATATATAATCTATATCTATATATATATATAACTTGATTATGTATATATATATATACAAGTTTCTTATCTAGTCCCTTATTTTATTTTTGTTTTTACATTTCACTTGACTTGTCGACTAGAGATTTGTTTCGTATTGGATTCGGTATCTATGGAGCAGAAATAACATAGTTTATAATGTACTAATGTCGCTACTCCTTCAGAAATCTATCTTGAGGATATAATTATTTTATTATGGTTTTTTTTTGTTGATTGTCTGGGTGACATTTTTCCAATCCTGCTTTTGCTTCTTCTCTATCCATGTATATTTCTGTTTCATCTTTTTATGTTTGTGTATGACTAATACTTTCAGTTTAGCCTAGAAGAAGATTAGATTGGAAGATTTTTTTTCCAATTTATTATTCATTCACTATTTTCATGTTTTTGGCAGTTTTTTAATGTGACTTACTAGGAATCTCATAAAAAATTTTATTTTGATAAAAAATGCTATGACAGATTTTTTATACAAATTGAATGTGTTTCTGAAAGATTTTTTGTCATCTTTTTTTTTTTTTTTTTTTTTTTTTTGGGGGGGTTCTTTTCTATTTCTCAAATTTTTCCACATATTTGTGTTTATATATTGATTTGAAATAGCCTCTGTCATAGATTGAATTTTATTCATTTTGCCACATTATATTGTATATAATATTAGTAACACTATAATATTATAGTATATATAATATTTGTAACACTATAATATTATAGTGTATATAATATTAGTAACATTATAATATTATATTGTATATAATATTAGTAACACTATATTATTAGTAGTAGAAAAAAATCATGTATGTCATGTAAAATGAGATTTTATTAATTTTTAACTAACAAAAATCATGGCATTTCTTAATCTGTTTTTGTGGATAAATATGATATTTTCTATATATACTGATTTTATTTTTATTAAATGTTGGTACAAATCTTGTCATTGTCGATACCACAATACACAGCCAAGACATATGATATATAATATATATATTATAATATATATAAAAAAGATATGATACATATTACATATATTATCAATATATTTCAAATTCTTAACGATAATTTTCAGTGATATATAATACATTTATATATCACTGAATTTATATATCGCTAAACATATTTATATATCGCTTATATTTATATTTATATATCACTAAACATTATCATTAAGAATTGGAAATAAGAATTACAGAATACAGAATTTGATTTAAGAATTACACAGCTAAGACTTATGATTAATATGTCTATAAATATATTATATGTCACTGAAAGTTATCGTTAAGAATTTGCAACAGCGGTTAAATCTGGTAAGAGAATTTAGTCTTGAAACATTCAAAATGCCGTACAAATCTGTTAGTTTGCATGCTTGAAAAGTTATCTAATTGGCCCTAAACCTCTTGAAAATTTTAAGACAGTTAGGTGCGGAAAGCGATGCTTAATCATGGTGAATGTCTGGACTTCAAGGCGCCCCACTAAAGATCAATGAGTATTAGCCGACAGAGGATCACGTACAGTATTATTTTGCTTTTAAATACCAATAAATCACAAAGAAAACATCACATAACAAAAATTATTTAAAAGTAATTTACATTTTTTATCCAAAAGAACTTACTTTTTCCTTGTCTAACTAGAATAGCTTCATCATGCAGGTTTGATGGCAGATATTACGGTTTGCCCTGAAAATGTCAAATAAAACTGAAACACTTAACTTTTTTTATTTCTTTTTAAGAAAGTAGCACTGAAATAGTTTTTATGCACTACAGGATTATCATTTATTGCAGTAGCATTCCGTTTAATGAATCATTAATTTAGGATGAATAAATATAGAGTACTTAGCTTGGTATTATTCATATTAAATACGCATACTTGACATTATACATATACAGGTATATACTTGACATTATACATATACAGGCATATACTTGACATTATACATATACATACATATGTTTGACATTATACTAATACATACATATGCTGGACATTATACTAATACATACATATGCTTGACATTATACACATACATACCTTTGCTTGACATTATACTAATACATAAATATGCTTGACATTATACTAATATGTACATACATATGCTTGGCTTATACATACAGTATTATTTTAAATTTGAAAGTAAAAGATATGCAGATTTTAAGCATCATTTTGACACATTTATTTTACATTGCAAAATAAATGAAAAGACTTATGACAATTCATTGCAGTAATATTATCATGAAGATATAAATTGAATTTTATTGCGGCACATAGATTCCATAACTTAGTAGGAGGTAATTTCATTTTAATTCAAAGAAATGATAAATTTAAAAGAGAAATTAGCTACTATCACCACAACCAGTAGAGGGATATACATTCATTTAAATAAGCTTCAGGTGCAGATTTGCGTCTATATTTATCATACTCAAAGGAAATTATAATGTGCTTTACGGTGTTGATTGTGTTAAATTATAATGAATTGTTTTATCTTTATACATTAAAAGAGGAATCATGTGTTGACGTCTTTCACATTAGGAAACAGTAATTATGGCTGATACAGAAAATATCAATTAACAAACTGGTAAATTATTTCCAACTAGTTTATTTCTTATCTGACGAGATATTTGAGGAATATGAAACATTTAAATAATAATTGCATATTTGAATTTTGGTGTTGTTAAAAACTTTTAATTGTTAACTAAATCTTTAAAGGTATAAGTTAACATATTCTGTTTTTATAATTTTATCAACTTTAAACATTAGAAAAAATTGTTTAAGAATATTTCAGGCAAACTTTAAATACCTCAAAATCAATTAATAATTAATATCGATCGATTTTATTATATTACTAAAATGATTTCTAATTATTAATATCGTTATTTTGAAGTTAAATTATTAATTTGCTCCCCATTGATATGTTTTAAATTAAATAAGAAATATTTAAATAATTTTTATCTATTTTCCGTAGAATAAAAAAAAACAATTTTGAACTGCAGAAGTAAATTTACTGTTTAAAATATATTGCCTTAGATTTATATTAAGAATGGAAAATTTATTAAATATACATTTTTTTTTAAATTTCGAATATTTGAACAAAATATTGTCATATCATCAAAGTTATTTCTTAACATACATTCTTCATTTTCCCACCATTGCAGACATAAAAAATTTTTCAATACTTTCAGAAACTAAATAATAGCGTTTTTTTTTAACCTTAAGTCTGTATCACAAATAAAAAGGTTGGTGTAATAATTTTTGCTTTTAACTATTCTGTAATTCTGTACATTTGTTGATATTTAATTAAATTTATAAATTTGCTTATCAAATAATTATTTTTTATAAACTGCAGATTAATATAAATAACCTGTAATCTTAAAATAATACATCTTGTGTACTTAATTTATTATTACTTCATTATAAAAATAATACCTTAAGGGTTTTTTTATTCCTTTATAAAATCATCTATACCCTTGTTTGACATAAATAAGTGAGTAAAAGTAAAGAAAATTATTCCCTCGCCCATAAAATAAAACATAAAATCTAAACTCAATAAAATAATTAAGTCTAGTTTATAAAGATAGCTAAATGACCCAAAATTTATAAGATCCGTGTCTTTTGTTTTTGTACTTTATGCATTATTTTGAAAAAAAATATTATAAAATATTATATAAATATTTAAAAATATTATTAAATACATATATTTTCTTGACTGTATAACAATGGTTATTAAAAGTGGCTTTTGAGTATTAATGAATACCAAGGACATCTGTATAATTAGAAGCCTCATAACTGTAATAGAAATTTTAAGAAGCAGTACAAATTATTATCATTTACGTTTTAAGAAAAAAAATTACAAACGTGTCTTTAATAGAAACTTTTTATGAGTATAGTGGGATTTACCAAAAGAAAAAATAATAATATTTGTGTAAAACTGTTAATTTAACATTTAAAACTGAATAAAATAATTAAGTCTTGTTAATTAAAAACCGTAAATTGTAGTTCACTTAATTTTAGAATGAAATACAATGGGATCATTTTGAAGGGCTGTCATTCATCTTTTTACTAAAACAAACATTTTAAGCCCTAACACCTGAAAATCATTGAATGTAAACAATTAAACATATTAATTACATACATAATTCAAAAATTAAAGCTTTAAAAATAAAGAAGAAGCTTAAATAAAAAAAATCTCATATGTAAAAACTATGTTTTTATAAAACAACTTTTATATAGAAAAAATAAAGAACACACAGTTAAGTGTTTTATGGTTATTGCTATTTATTCATCTATCCCTCTTTCCATATATAGTTGAAATATATATATATATTTTAAAATCCTTAAAGATATTCCTCCTATTTTAGTTATAATTTTAATCGATGTGTTATAATTCCCAAATATAACTTTTATATTGTCAGTCTTCAACTTGAGGTTATCTTCATATAGATCCTCAATAACAAATTATCTCTAACTGCTTTGGTAACAATATTTAACAATGATCGAACATTTCCACAATCATTGCAAATTGTGATTTATCGTTCTTATAGAAACTAACATATACTTTGGATTTTAACCTCTTTGATCAAGTTATTATTCAATTCGATTGTTGGGTTGATTAAAGCAACTAGCCTACTGTGATAACTGATTATAATTACTTTCCTGTTGTTTTCAAGTATTACTGTCACATCATTGGAAACTAATAGATAGACTTCATAGTGGAAGTTTTCCCCATGTAATTTTTTGTGCAGGTTGCTTCATAAAGACTGGATTAGAAAAAAAAGACTGGATTAGAGAGTTAATTTTAATATAAGATAACTTTGATCATTTAATTTGAATACTTTTGTTTCACTCTTGACCTAACTATAGACCATGTTTATTAAGGTATAAGATAAGCAAGTAGACAGAGATTATGGCACATAATCTCACTTCGACGGTTAGACAGGCTATTTTTTTTCCAGATTTACAACCTGACACAAATGTTTAGTATAAGTTCTACAAAAGTTATTACTCTCATCTATTGAAGGCAATGAGGATGGTTGATGAATCTGCATTCCAGATTATACAGAGTTTAAAAATATAGCAGGTGTACGGTCCATGCATTGAAAATATCCATATTTCCGCATTATGGAAAATCATTGCAACGCAGGCTACTATCCATCTATTAGTAATGATGAACAATCTCATGGATTTTATTCGTATCGGGAAAATAAACAAACATAAAAACAATATCAATTAACTATATAACTATATCAATTAATTTATCAATTCAATAATTCAATTAAGTCATATCAATTCGTTGTGCATAGTGCATGTGGAAATTCTCCTTCTGCAGTTATATTTTTATTTATATTTACAATTTAAGTCAGTTTTTTTTGTCATTTTTATTTTATTTATAATTAAAATCAGTTTACTTAAAAGCCGGATTGAAGCTGCCGAAAAGTCTAGAAAAAATAAAAATTTGCCACCGTACAATTTTCCATAGACATAAATTATCATAACTTAAGAAACAAAACCTAAGTTTTAAAAATACGTTGTTTACATCAGACAAAATCTGAATAGTAAAGTCGGTCAAAATAAAGAGACAAAAAAATTATAACTTTCGTGATTATCATTAGATCTTCACAGAAGGGCTATCTTGTGAAATACCTCGAAGGGAATGACAATGATAAAATGACTTATGACAATGACAAAATGTAGTTAATTAACAAAATTAATTAACATGGTTAATTAACCGCTTGCTTGAAATTTACCCATTGCGGAAACTAAAGATTTTAGTGATATCGATTCATGAAGTTAGTATATGATAAATTTTTGTAAAAATCTTATTGCAAGTTTTGAAGAAATAAGTTTTGAAGCTTTCTCATGTTGAATAATATTTCGAGTTCTAACAAAAAAATAAAAAAAAAATTTGCAAAAAAAATTTTTTTTTTTTCTAAATTAAACACTTGAAAATTTTAAATAAAACTTTAAATATTAAATATCTTATGGAAAAATAATGAATTTAACGAATTAAAACTTTTGTATGGTTGGCATTATAATGTTTTCAAAAGATAAAATTTTTTTTAGAAAAATTGTTAAAAGATTATGAGATATTTAAGAAAATCTCAAATATGGACTGTTTTCTTAATTAAAAAAAAGTATATATTTTTCGCAAACCAGATTATGCTGATGACATAGGCGCGATTTCGGAAAGATGACAGAGAAACAATTTAATTAATTTTCTTTAAGTTTTTAATATTTTAAATTAAAATTGTTAAGCTTTTAACTATATTTTCCATATTTTAAAACAACTTTTTTTTTTTTATTCAAAAATAATTTATTTCTTTATTTAAAAGAAAAATGTGATGATTAAAGTTCATAAATTAAAAAAGAATACATTTTTATATTTTACATTGCACATTTTTAAGTAAAGCAAAGATAAGGAATTAATTGTGCTTCACCATTTTTTTGTTCTACAGTAAATATAGGAATATTTTTTTCTTTAAATCAGAGCAGTGTTGGTCTTCAATTTAATATAAACTTGGAAACTTTTATATTAAAATGTAATAAAAGGTTTATTAATTATATTTAAATTATATTAAAAATGATGTGAATAGCTTTTCTGTTCAGTTATTTTACAAAATTATAAGTAGCAAAATTTAATTTTCTATAATATGTATAAATAGATTGTTAATCGTAATTCAGAACATTTTCAAGCTTTTTTCCAATAATATGCATATTTATTTCAACATGTCATATATTCATTATGATCTGGTATTGACAATTGCAATAAGTGATATAAAACAGTTTATTTGCTGAATTGCCTTGAAAACAAACTTAAAGGATGAATTCAGGTTATTATTCCGAAAAATTAAGAAAAAACTTTACATATAATATTTAATTTAGGCACAATGTCAGATTTATACATATTTTTGGCTACATATGAGTGATGTTTTATCCTTATGTGTACAATGAGTAGCCCATTAATGGATAATAAACCGAAGGAAACTGATTACACTGATAAACTTATTCTAGTTTGCATGCCACATGGGAGAAAACTTGTAAAACTTCCGTTAAGAAATTGGATTAGGGATGTGAAACGTAGTTACACGTTTCCACAATCACCGCCTAGTCTCCACGCTTCTAAAGCAGTAATTGCAGGACGATGATTATGGATTGATTGTTTTTCAAAAGATTCCTTTTTTCTGTATTTTTTTGGCTTATAAATGTGTGGTTTTGTGTGTGCACGTATGCTTATGCCCACTCATGTTTAAATTTAGCATCAAAATTATTAAAATTGTATGACCATGTGGTAGAGTCGATGCTAGAATGTCATAAGGGTTTGATCTATACTGCAGGAGTTAAATAAGTCCTTTTTTATGTTAGATTTTAACTTTATATGAAATACCAATAGACATTTAATTATTATTATTATAATATATACTTATGGTTTATATAATTAATATATGTATGCATTATTTAACCAAATATCAATACTTTTTATAAAAAGAATAACCAATAAATTCATTTTTAAAGTAACATGATTTTGATTGGGATTTTGACTCGTATTGATATTATAAAATATTACAACGCACATCTTCAAATTATCATCTAAATTTCTATGAATAAAATTCTTCTTTTTTTTTCAT
This sequence comes from Caerostris darwini, assembly GCA_021605075.1. NCBI lineage: Eukaryota > Metazoa > Arthropoda > Arachnida > Araneae > Araneidae > Caerostris > Caerostris darwini. The sequence continues at coordinate 693,781 of BPLQ01006959.1, forward strand.
ATTCAAAAGAAATTTACCCCAAAATTTAATTATTGATATATACATTGATTAATATTATAAATTATTTAGTTTTTTAAGTAGCTTATTTTCCAGTTGGAAATTATATAGCAATTCAAATGATGATTTTTGCCGTAATAATTGAAGCATTAAAAAGTAAAATAAGTTAACAATAAATATACTTATAAACTAAAAAATGTAATGATTAGTATTTAAAATGAAAGATGTTTCATTAAATAAAGTAGCCATTATTAATTTTTACTAAAAATAAATAATCTGCAGAAGTTCTAAATAAAATATTACCATAAATAAAATAATACAGATTTCTAATGTTTCACAAAATTTTGAAAAATATTTATAAATCATTAAAAGAATTAATTATTTACTAAGAATCTAATAATCAATTTTTATTCTTGTAAATCTTTATCACTATTAAATTATATAATCTTTATATCGTTTACTGGTCTGCAGATATGTAAAATATCAAATAGGAATGCCATTTCCTTTGAAATTAACGAATATATTTTGATAAAATGTTAAAAGGCTGAAAGCTGATAATTCGTTATTTAAAATAAATTTCTATTAAATAACAATTTAGTAAAATTCTTTTCAATTTCATTAATTAGCATTAACGAAAAAATGACAAAAAAACAAACAAACATTTAGCTTCTTTTTGCACGCGACACATTCTTACATATATTTAGAGCCAATGCTTAATAGAGCTGCATGGAATTAAAGCTCATTGGGTAAGGAAACAGTTGAAAACCTGTAGAGATTTTCATTGTTATCTACTTGATACCATTGGCTCAGAAGATTTGCAACGAAATTTACAAAAAAATTTAATTGCATTTAATTAACCACAGTTTGGTAAAGCATTTATCGCTCATTTTTCCTTAGGAGGTTGTTATTAACGGTTTTATTGATTCTAAATAGTTTATTTGCAATAAAATAATAAAAATATGTGGATATTATTATTAAAATAAATAATTCTAGTCATTTTTATGATTTACTGTTGCTAATATTAAATAGAAGAAGGTGGCATAGTTTTTCGGTTAATGAATCAAAATTTTGAGATTTTAATTTTGCATACGAGTCTTTTTCTGTATTTGTAAAACCTAATAAAAAATGTGTCACAAAAATTGTTTTGTACAGTATTTATCATATACTGAATCTATTGCTCTGAAATTCTAGTATTTGTAAAGAAAAATTTTCACGTTTCAAAAATTTCATTACGTTTAATTAACCATGTTAATTAACTATATTCATCACTTACATTCTATTCAAAGTTAGTTATCTTCAAACACTTTCCTTCAATCCATATTTACAATGATACCACTTGTGTCTAGTTATAGGATTATAGCCCTAATGGTAAAAATTAAAACTATTCTCACTTCTAGAGGAGGACTCAAATGATAATTCCTTTGTCGCGACTTTTAGTTTCTTTATACAATTGCATAAATATTCAGTATATATATATATAATTAATTAAAGATATTTAATATTTTAATAACATTGTAGATATATTAATCGCTGTAACCCAGAATGTTCTTTTTTTCTGAAGATATGCATCAGTACCTAGACATACTAGTGATATTTAATAAAGGGAAGTACGAGACAGACAACTATGGATTTATTTCTTACGTATTTTATGTATTTCTTTCCTTTTTTTATTATATTTTATTCTTATTGAAGACATAAAAGACATTCTACTTCAGAGTTATTGTCTGAAGTCTTTTACACAACTAATAATAAAGAGTCTCAATTTTTAAAACCCTTTCAGTAAACGATTGACTAGTCCATTCCATCTTGTAAAGTTTATATTACTGGAAATGGTCTGGAGAACGTTAACGGGGAAAGATATATTGTTTGAATTTTGTAGCCCAATAGCGCAGACACCAAATGAAACTTCCAATCTTAGTACTTTAAAAAAAATCCTACTAATATAAACTATATCGAAACGGCTGTAAAAAGGACATATTACATCAGTCATCATCACAATTTTTTGTTATCAAATAATATATATATATATATATATATAATTTTAAAAGCGATACATAATTTAGAATCATTATAGTTTCTAAATTGTTGAAATTACAACATACAAAAAAGGAATAAATTTATTTGCATTGTAATATGCGTTTTAAATTGCATACTTGAGTGTTTCTTAAACATCCGAATTGTATGTTTAAGTATTTTGAAGTAAACGTTCCTTAAATGAAATTAATTGAAATTAATAAAAATATTTCTTGAAATATTTATTAATGTTTGTTGTAATTTTAGTTACGTAGTTATCTTATAAATTTTTTACATCTATTAAACGGGTAAAACCTTTTTGTATTAAATACATTAATCTAAAATATAATTTTTATTACTTATTATATTAATATTTATATTTCATTTTTTTATTAAAACTTAAGTGAGTTATTTGATAGGAATTCTTAACAATACATCAATTAATTTATCCATAAAACATATTACAAAATGATTTGTATTATGATTATATATTACAAAATGATTTGTAATTTTAAAATTGAAAAAAAAAGTTGTTGAATAGCAGCTTTAAAAGTAAATATGATGTTTTTTTTTATTACAGATTGAAAAATTATCGAATATTTTTCTATAAAAAATATACTGACCAAAATTTGATCATTACGCATTTAGTACTTGAGATAAATTGAACGTCAAAAAGAACACGAATTCATTTACGCTTATATATAAATAGATAAAGTAGTTTTTTTTCAAAGAAGAATATAAAATGTGACATGATTAGATGGTTCTTCATATTAATTACTAATATCGAATTAACGGACAGAAATTGCATGGTATATCTAATGTGTCAATTTTAATAATTAGTTTCCTTTGACAATTTAGCAGGAACAAATTAAAATGTTTGGTTTTTAAAATTTCACAATATAGGGTCTCTTTCTTCAATACGCATAACACAATTCTGAGTATAAATATGAAACGACAGTTTTGGTTATTTTTGACACTTGTATTTTAAAATATAAATTTTTATAAAAAAATTGGGTTTTTTTTTCAATATTTATTTATCTATTTCTCTCATTTTATAAGCTAGCGTATATATGTAAACTATGTGCTGGAAGACAGATCATTTTTTTTTTTTTTTTTTTTTTCATTTCATTAGAATTGTAACCTTGTAACTTTCCTTTATATTTTCCTCCTGGTATTTTGTTCTTTTGTGTAACTTTTCCCTGTATTGGGAAAGAATAAAAAATGGTAAATATCTTCACCAGATTTTCTTTTGATTTAATTGCAGACTTGTAAATTTCACTTCTATGCTTAGACGCGAGCAAAATTTAATTAGATGTAGAAATTTTGCCAATTAACATATTTTAGCAACACTGACGACCAATGTTGATATTTTGCGTTTTCAAGACAATGTGATGAAAAAGGTGAAAGAAAAAATATTATAACTGAAACATTGCTTTGGAAAAAAAACCTTAATGGATTAAAAACAGTTTCTTTAAATCTTAAATGTTTTAAAATTCAATAAACTAAATTTTTTATGCTTTGTATTAAATATCCAAAAAAAACATTTAAGCTGCATGTTGGAATGTTTGTCAATCCTTTCTGTATATGATTATTCGTTGTACAGAAAGAATTGATAAACATTCCGATTAATCGTATACAGAAAATAAGTTTATAAAACATGCATCTTTTCATGACTGATTTCCTTTTTAAAACACATAAAAATCAAAATTTATTGACAATAAAAATGAAATAAATAATTTATTTTCGAATTTCAACTTCATTTCATGTTGGTTCTGGCTTCGAAATTTCCTAAATCAGTGTTTCTGTTTTTCAGAAAAGTTGGTCCATGGCTCACTGGAAAAGTCAGATGTTATAGACACATGCCTCATCCTAATAATATATTTTTAGCAGGGCTTATGATGTAACAAAATTCACTTTATTTGGGCGAAAAGACGGAATTTTTGAAGTTTTCTCTTTCTGCAGAGAATATCGAATTGTTCCGAATCGTGGCAGATGTTAAAATTTCTATCTTACCTTTAGTCTGTTAGCTGTGCTCTGTTCGAATACTTAAAATAGATTTTCTCTTCTCGAAATGAGATTTTTATTGTACGAATTGAAACTGGATATTCAGATTGGACGAAATTTAATTTCGATCGCTTCAATTGCAGTTCTCATTTCACTAATAGGGCAGAAACAGATTGAAGTACTCCTCCAATCTTTTCGTCCTAATTCTAACGGAATAGAACTGGGATTTCAGGGAGAATCAAATGACATGGGTATCAGATGAACTATTTCATTGAAATGTCGGGTAAGTCCTTTTTTCCCAATTGCTTTTCTTATTTTTCGCTGTAGGAGAGAGGTGTGCATATGTAGGAATTTATAAAAGTGTGAAATTTTACTCGATATTTTATGAAATGATTTACTTTTTACAATCATGTAAAAAAATTCAAAATTCTCGCAAATAACAAATTAAAGTATTTTATATAAAGATTTAAAAAAAATGTTTGTTGAAATTAGAAAATTCTACCTTATAAGAAGCATTGATAATAAAGTAAAATGATGAAAATTACATCAGATAATGAGACTCACTCATACATACCAGGTCTCATATCAAAGACTGATGCTGAGAAATTAAAATTTGAGCTTTTTATGTTGAGTTATTGATAAACTGTAGTTTGTATTAACTTTTGTTATAATTATGTTTGTATTAACTGTATGTAGTTTATTATTAACTTTTGTTTATCATAAACTTATAGATAAAAGTAATTGATAAACTTATTGATAAACTGTCAAATGTTGCTCAATATTTTATGAAATCATATACTTTTTATATACCTATTGTTATATCCCCAAATATATCTCACATCATTATTATTATTATTATATTATTTTGACAGACTGCTTTCAAACCTGATACGTGAATTATAGTTTTTATTTTCCTACGAAAGTCTTACAAATAACAAAATAAAGTATTTTAAATAAATATTTTGTAAAATGTTGGTTATATTACAAATTACAAGGAATATTGCAAATTACATCAGATAGTGAGGATTGCTCATACATACCAGGTCTCATACCAAAATCTGATTATTGATAAACTGTAAGAATTTATCAAAGTGCGAAATGTTGCTCAATATTTTATGAAATGATTTACTTTTTACAAACACAACTTATTGTTATATCCACAAATATATCTGACATTATTATTATTATAATTATATTATTTTGAAAGACTGCTTTCAAACCTGACACGAATTATAGTTTTTATTTCCCTACAAAAATCTTGCAAATAACAAACTAAAGTATTTTAAATGAAGCTTTTGAAAAATGTTTATTAAAATTACAAAACACTTCCTTATTAGAAATATTGGTAATAAAGTAAAAATGATGCAAATTCTATTAAAAAGTGAGGATCGCTCATATATACCAGGTCTCAAATTGAAATAATAATTAAAAATTTTGTGTTTTTTTTTCAATAATTCAGCATAAAAGTTCAAATTTTAACAATTTAAAATTTGAGCTTTTTATGCTGAATTATTGAAAAACTGAAAGACATAGTAAATAGATGTACAAAATTTTAGCCGTTTATATTCAATCAAATTCAAAAACATTTCTTAATATAAAAAAAATATAACTTTTTTGTAAGTTTTAAAAATATTATAAATAATAAAGTATTAATAAAAATATTATGAGAAATATTGAGCAATATAGGGTTAATTATGAGGGAGCGGGCAGAATGGTCAAAAGCTGGCGCTCGGTACCACAGGTTTCGGGTTCGAGTTCCAGCGGTGCCATGGATGTTTGTAGTGGTTCGGAATCCATTTCAAACCGTAGGTCCCGGTCGAACATGAGCGTTGCGGGGGTGTTGTTACTTCGCGTCCGTAGCTTATCTTCAAGCTATACGCATCTCCTGGGTAGAGCTAAGGGAGTAACGTGGGTGCGGCGCTTGTCTTAAGGCATCTAAGACTAAGTGTTTGTCAGCTGCATTACAAAAGAAAAGTGTTAATTATGGAAAGCCGATGCAAAGTAACCTTACTAAAAGACATCCATATGGTTGTACGCCATTCTCGGCAAACTAGCATTTAAACCAACCCTAATTTTTCGATAAACATTTTTTTTTAATACATACAGTATACGTTCGATTCATTTTTTCTTTCTTTATCTTTTAAGTACACAATACTGTTTGTGTGCTTGAATTTCATCTCTTCGGATGTGTTATTGCGGTGTTGCGGGTGAAAAATCGTTGCTTAAATTATGCACAACAGAATATATAGGAATTTTAAAAAATATTTTGCTCACTAATAAATTGCATAATTATGAACCTAGCATTTCATGTTCAAAGTCACAATTATTTTGACAATATTGAGACTAATTGGAGTTTCAAACACGAGGAATTTTTTCTACTTTTTTTAAAAAAAATTCTGCGATATTATTTAAATATTTAAAGATAATTTTAACAGCTTACTATCCTTAATTTTCAAATTAAAAACAATTTTTCAGTAGTGTAATTCTCAGTCGACATTGAATAAGCTGTTCATTTTATATTTCCTTGTTATTTAAAATAAACTTTTTGTAACAAAATGCTTGTATGAAGAATTTTTATGATTAAAATTTTTAATAATAAGTTGATAATTTTAAAGCACAAAACATTGTATTAATATTATAGACTAAATATGTGCTGATTTTTCTTGGTTGTCGCTTTTCGACAAGTTAAATATTTTGTTTAGTTAGTAAAAAATGACTCATCTACAGGGTAATCATTCTTCTAATTATTTAATTTATAATTGTTTTAAAAAATGTGTTGTTAAACATATATTTTATTTAACTATCATTTCAAAATTTTATATTGTTTAGCAAAATTTATTTATATTTATTCACTGATTAATTAATATGTTTTACTTATTTATTTATTTATTTCTTCTTAAATATTCTTTTAACTCTACAACAGGAACTAAAGCATTTAAGAAGGGAATTTAGTTATATAATTTCGTTAGTTTTTTCAATTTCCTTTAAATTTTGACAAATACATTTATAACTTTGGATAATAAGATTAATTTATAAAATTTGACAGAAAATACTTTCTATTTTCCCTTCAATTCTAATTCGATAGCACTGGATGTTTTATTAGGATAGATTGCGTAGGGTAACATGGAATTTTACTGGTTTACTGGTTTCAAATATTTGTCTAAAAATTTCAAGAAAAATAACGTATTTATTAAAAAATAAAATACTATAAAAATGCCTCCTCAATGGAATTTATTTTCTACAATTTGAATTTTATGAGTAAAATATTCTTTTTATACAAAATAACATTTAAAGATAAAAGATTTTTAACTGTACCATATGCTATTTATTTCAATTCAAATTTATTTTTTGCTCATTCTTGTATTATTTCAAACATGTAACCCTAATGCATAACGAAAGTAAGACAACATTGATAGTTATATTTAAGGCATTTTGATTAAATTTTATGAATGTATATTTTATTTGTTTAGCAATATTTTCTGATGTCTGTATATTCAGAGACAGAGGAGAGCCTTTACTGAGAATATTCGTTCAGAATTTTGTAGATCAAAGCATGACTTTAAATTAAAGTGTACTTACTTATGTTATTTCGAAAAGTTATCTTCTATAAGATTTTTGACAATATTAGAAATACATATATATACTTCTAGCATATGTTTATAAAAATAAATATCGGATGGTTAAAAAGATATACTTTGAGTAATGATATTATTTCAATGTGAACGTTTGTATCATACAATGAATATTACAGTATATTAATTTAAAAAACAATTTTGAAAAACTGAATATTTGAGCAAAAACGCAAGATATCAAATCTCATCGTTACCTATAGGACAAATGCTCAAGCAGAATTGTATTAAAACATCATTTCAGTTGCAAGCAATATATTTTATCGTCTCAATATACATTAAAAACTAGGATGATAAAAAAACTGAAAATTCTGATTGAAATTTTACAATTTATTATCCAGAAGCTTTTCACAAGTTATATTCCTATGGCAAGAAGATACAAACCATAACCTAATGATGTTTCGGTAAATTACTGTCTGACTTTGAATCATTTTTATTTCAAATATACATAAAAATAGAATTTATATTGCATTTGTATACATGAAATGAACGTTTTTGAATTAGCTGACATTTTAAATAAATGGTAGCTGACGTTTTAAATAATTTTATACATCATTTTATTGCTTATTTTCTGTTTGGCTTATCTATATATTTTGTTTGCATATAGTCTTAGGAATTCTTAAGAAAGTTTTAATCGAATAAGAACAGGAATGTAAAAAAAAATGGGGTTCATTTAATTGCAGGAGCTACCAATAACTACGATCTTTGCGCTGATTTGCCACTCAGAAGCACGAATGGGGAATAATATAACTAACTGATCCACAGTGAGACGACGGTTTGAAGAGTTCAAGAAATGTGCTTAATAAATAAAAACGGTCCAAAATTTGAAAGCTTCCCCTTTTACGATGTTCTGAACTCAAAAGTTGAAGCTAGACCTACTGTAGTTTTTAGGAAACTTGGAAGATCGGACAAGTGAAAAAACTTGATAAATGTATTCCAAGCGAGTGGACAAATAAGCTGAATTTGCAACCCTTACAGATTTTCACATTCAGTTTTTGACAAAGAAATTATTTTTTGATTTTATAATTACTTTTACTGAATTGTGGATACTGTACAATAATCGTAAGCACTCGAAAACAAAGTGACTGGATGCAGATGGAAAGTCTGAGCTCGTATCCAAACCAACTTACATCCAAAGAAGACAAAGGTGATGACTTAGTAAAAGCAGAGGGGAGTTATTCAGTACAATTTCCACGGAATAATCAAATATTTAACGCACAGTATTATTGTTAACAATTTATATCGTGCATCAGAAATTGTTGTCATCAAAGACAACGTTGGTGAATCGAAAAAGCTTTATTTAATTCACCAAGATAACGCAAGGCCTCACTTTTCACAATTAACAACTTCAAACCTGAATGGTTTGAAGTTTGAGGTTCTGTCTTCTCCGCCATATTCAGCAGACTTGTCTACCACTAACTACTAATTCTCTGAAAATTTAAAATAAATATTTTATGAATAAACGCTTTGTTAAAACTGTCTTAACTGAATATATTGACTTTAAATCAAAGGTGTCTTCTGAAACAAGAATAAAAAGGTTTTGTAGTCCATGGCAGAAGTGCAATGATGTAAATGCAGCATAATTTAATTAAATAAACTCAAGAAATTTGTTTTTATGACCTTTTAAAAATTATGTATTCAAAAGGTGATTTTTTTTTGAATAAACAAAAAGAGAAATATTAAAAGATCATCACAAGAAAGATACCATATGTGAAATTATTTCTATTAATATATCTATCCATCCCTGATCACAGTGAATAATAAGACAATTACAAATTTATTCTCTGGACTTAGTTTTCATAATTAAGAGTGGAATACATGTTCATCATTTTAATTTTGTTCCATTTAATGCCTAAATCTACATCATATAAAATTTATTTATTCCATTGCTCTAACAAAGAGAGGGTATATATTATGTGTTTTCAGTCTTCATAATTAAAGCATTCATACCATTCAATAATTTTACCTTAATTCCATTTGATACATAAGTCTACTACGTATCTAGAGATCATATAATCTATCATTCTAAAATTAGAAAGGGCTTTTTATTTTGCTGTTTCGGTATTCCTAATTAAGATTGGCTTTCATTTTCATAATATTGTTTCAGTTCCATTCCATGCTAACATGGATCTATTGAATTTATTTATTGTTACATTTCCAATATGTCTGTCTAGTTTTTAATGCAAGGTGTTACAGTACAGTACAGTTTTTTGCAGTTACAGTATTCACAATTAACTCAGATAAGCTTTTTTATATTTCTGTTTAATTCCTGACTTTAAGAAATAATTAATTTGTTTATCGTATATTCTATCATTCTAATAAAGGGAGTCACTCTATTCTTAGGTTTCAGTGCTCATAATCATGATTTTTCAAAATTGTATCCTAGTTCAATTTCATACCGAGAGGGACATATAAAATATATTTATATGTCCCTCATTTTATTTTTATTTATTTATTAGTAACACTAGAATTGGTTTAATATTATATATAGGGCAATCAAAAAGTTCCGTTTGTGAGCGTGGCAGTAGCGTATATGCAAATCAGCCAGTCGCCAATGCGGGTAATATAAGCAGCGATATAGAAGCATGGAATTATTGTGGCATTCGTTTATTTTTTAAAGTGTGTGAAGAAAATGTTGAAACATTAACAATGGCGACGTTAGATCCAAATGCGTCGAAACAGGACCAACGTGTGATTTCAAGGATTCAGGTTTCTTCATCGCTGGGGAAGGGTACGTGAAATGGAGTGATTCTGCTTCATGTTAAGGCTTGTCTCCATATCGAAAATTCTCCTCCTCTCCTGGATTTAAAAGTTATATTCATTAAACTGGGATAATGATGAACTCGAACACTCGCCTTGCAAATGTGATCTCTTCCATACGATTTTCACGACTTCGATTCCTTAAAAAATCCTCCCAACTGTTCTTGTCGGACGTAGAAGTGTCCAGGCAGTTTTGGGCTTCTTCAAGCAACAGAAAGAGGAGTTTTACCAAAGGGGTATATTCAACATAATGAATCATTGGGATGATTTCCTAAATGCGCAAAGTGAATTTGCATGACTGGCATACCAAATCTGCACTATACACCCTTGGAAAGAAACTTTTTGATAGCCATTTATATTATTATAATACAGAAAAGCGTTATCATTTGTAGTGTCAGTGTTCGTAATTAAAACGTGCCTGCTTTTCCATTATTTTATGAATGTTCCATTTAATATTGACAAGATCACCAAATACTTATTCCGCATACCATTCTATAATTTTTTACCATGTTATACATTCTTCTAATTCCAAGGAGCACTCTTACTACTGTTTCGGTGCTCACAATTAAAACAAGAATATTTTTTTCATAATTTTATCCTAGTTCCATTTGCATGCTAGCATGGACAAGAAGATTTTTTTATGATAACATCTAGAATTTTCATCATATAGTCACCAATATAATATTGCATCATTTCATCATTACAATAGCCTCTATTATGCGGCTATGTAGATCCTACATAATACGCCTTCAGTATTCAAAACTAAAATTTGTATGCTTTTTCAAACTTTTATCCTAGTTCTATTTAATTTCTAATTCTACAACTCATTATTATATATTATGTCAATACGATATCGTGAGAATACTATATTCTGCGATTTTAATGTTCATAATTAGGAAGCCATGCATTTTCATCAATTTAAATTAATGATAACTTTTTCATTTAATGAAAACATCTCCATGATATTATTAAATGGAAGAGATAGAATAGGATGCTCTAGAAATATTTTTTATAACATCTAGAATTTTTTCGTATATTCTATCATTTTAAGATACGAAAATGTTCTATTGTGTGGTTTGCTTGTCCATAATTAGCACGCGCGTGTTTTTTAATTATTTTATTCTGGTTCTATTTAATACTAACATGGACATATTAACAAGAATTTATTTATTATGACATCAATAATTTTTTGTATATATTCAAACTTCCTCATAGAGATAATAATCTAATACTTTCAGAGGGTTTATTTTTTACATTTCAGGTAGATATTTTATTTCGAAAATTGTATTATAATTCTCTTCCTCTGTGGTGTGTAGAATTTTTTTATGCTACGATCTATCGTTCTAAAAGAGGTATTCGTTTTCAAAAATATTTTGTTAATTCCTTTAATGTAACAATTCTTTCAGTTATAGATAAGCTAATTCTTTTAATCTACAACTTTTGTTTTATATATACATATATATATATATATATTATGAATATAATAAAATGAGGTGCCCTATTCCACTGTTTTAGTGCCCGTAATTGGACAGACATGCTTATCAATAATTTTATTCCAGATCCATTTGATGCTAACATAACTATTCAGAATCTATCATGCATTCTATCCTTCTAATAAATCATGACGCTATATTCTGCGATTTCTGCGTTCATAATTAAGACTGGCAAGCTTTACCGTAATTCACTTTCTAGACCCTTGATCACCAACTCGCGGCACGCATACCATAGTGTGGCATTGCAGAATTTTAACAGTAACATGCGATGCCTTATTGATTTTTTTTTAAATTGAAAAAATGATAATGCCATTTTCAGGAACTTTGTCAAAATTCGTAAAACCCCTACTCATACGCCAATGAATGCAATAGTGCCGGAAAGGTGCACTGATTAACACCGGTACAACGTTGAGTAAGACAACCTGGTCTTGGGATGAGTACAATGGTTTCAGTTGCTTTGCTTTGGTGGCGTTGTGTCTTGCCATGGTTGTCCATACTTGAGCGACAGCTAATGCAACACTAGCTCTCTGGCTCAGTTGATTTTAAAATGCCGAGAAGAATTTTAAATATTCTTTAAATTGTGTTTAGATTCTGGCATTGAGTAACGTTGTTTTTGGAAAAAAATTATTTTCATTATGTCCATTAGTACACCTTTGACACCAAAAAAGGAAAAAAAAATTGAGAGAATAGTGCAATTTGTGATTTTAAAACAGCCGGAGAAAAATAATTTTTGTTTACGCATCAAAATACTTCCAAGCATGTTTGTAATATGAAGAATTTTTCTAGCAGATCCGAAATAACACAGTTATTTCAACAGCAAATATCCTGTCTGACCACACTTGAGAACGGAATTTATCAATAAAAAGAAGAAATCTTTATTTTTCCAACAATGCCTGTTCCAAAACAGAAATAATGAAATGTAAACAATGTTAAAACCTCTTATAAAATTTCTTGTGGTTATCCCGCAAAAAAAAACAACCCTATTCTAACGAAGGAAAAAATAACCTTTTCTATTCTGGAAGTAAAAAATAACTTTTTAATACTTACTCAAAATGTCGGTGATATAAATGTGGAAAAAAAGGTGAATAAAATAGATTTACGTAGAAATACCGTATAGATAACATAGACCAGGATCTTGACAAAAAAATTGTCTTTAGATTACAATATTGCAAATATTTCTCATTTAACTTTAGATAAAAGATGTGATAACACAGACAATTTGCAATTAAGCATATTTATTGGTTACCCGAACGTTAATTTTAATATCGTGGAAGAACTTGTAAATTTGATCCAACTAGTTTTAACTACTGGGTGGATATTTTTAAAGAACTTAAAAATGCAATTGAGTTAACAAAATAGAGTGAACAAAATTTGATTTTGTTTGCAGAGATGAAATATTTTGCTTGATTGGGAAGAAAAAAGATTTTATTACATTTCTTAAAAATTATTTGGGAAGAAAAGTTAAGTATTGTATTATCCATCAAGAAACCCTTTGAGCCAATGATTTAAAGTTGTCTTCAATTGTTGACTCTGTTGTACGCAGAGTCAACAAAATACTCTCGAACACTGAATCAACGGCTATATCGTGAGTTTTTCCCAGAAGAAATGGAAGAGGATGGCAAGTGGCGTATTCATTGTAGTGTGAGTTAGCTTTAGAAAGGAAGTGCACTTGCGAGAATTTGGAATTTGAGGTAGTAAACATTGAACTGTCCAGTGAGTGCTTTCGACGCAAGTATGAGGATTGGCTATTGAATTCAGTTTTTCTTCCAATATTACGGGATATTTAAATAATTTAAATTTAAGATTACTTGGAAAAGGGCATATTTCCTACCAAAGTATCTTCTTCTGTCAACAAACTGTTTTTTTGTTTTTGTTTCGAGAAAAAAAGTTAACACCTTTCACATTAGTGTAGGAACTAGCTACCAAAGTTAACAACGCTCCGAATTATGATAAAAATTTAAATTTTTAGTATCCATTTTGCAGGAGTTATTCATCAGTTTTTCTGGAAGAAGTTGTTTGTTATTTGTTACCCTACTATTTTTAGCCTGCAACACCAAGCTACATTGACAAACAAATATGTGTACCAACAAGCAAATTTCCATAATGGGGCCGTTAAACAGTGTTGTAGATTAGGATCAATAAATGTTTATGAACAATTTTTTTTCTATTATGGATATAAATCAAAATATAATTCAAAGTTGATATGCATCGAAAATACCTAATTTTGTTAGCATCTTGAAGAACTAATCTTAATTTAGATAACTTTTTTTAAAAAATTTGAAAGCCACAATAATAAAGTACTGACTATATAATAATTATTTAAAATTTAATATTTCAAGTTATTCATTTTTATTTTATACATAATCTAACTGACTGAATCTTTAAAAATATATAATAACAATAAAAACCTAAGTTTGTACTTTTCATTTATTTATTATATTATTTTTTTAATTTTCCATTACTCTGACTTACATGAAAAAAAATGCTATTTGGATAAAAAAAACATCATAATCAGCCTATAAATATAACTTCTCAAAAAAAAAAAATGTCTGGCAAACTGAATGGGTTTTTTTTCAGTGTTTGACTAATTAAACTACAAAGTATTTTTTATTGTTATTTCAGACTATTGTTTCTAAATAATTTAACGGAACATAAAGTAAGTCGCATACGTTTTTAACAAACTATGATTTTTTTTGTTGTGAAAAGTTTTAATTAATTTTATTACTTAATCAGATGATATCTAAAAAAATTTTTTTGATTTGTTATATTAACAATGTATTGAATTGTTATATTGATTACAAAAAATATCATTAGTTCTATGGTAGGCTCTTACAAAATTGGTTTATAAGAAACTTATTTTAAAATTTTCCAGATGTATTATGTGTAATAAGTTGAATTAAAATTTTGTGCAACTACATTTGGATTAAATATTAGTAATATTTTTTATTATGAAAATATTTTTACAGAAAATTATATTTGTTTAAATTGTATTCTTCCGTATCTAATACGTTATATTTCCTACTAATTTTATTTTAAAGTAAAGGTACAGTAAATAGTCTGAATAAAAAAACATAATAATTTAATATTCTGTAACATATTTTAAAATTATTTCTAATCCTTGTGCATAATAAATACTGGCAATGAATTAGTGACGAGATTTGAGAATTAAACAATTGCAGCGTAGAGCTGAGTTAAGTTGCGAATTTCCATACTTCTATTTCACAATGTCTAATGCATTCGAAATTACAATGACATATTTCAGCGTTGCTAAGAATAATTAGTGATTTCAATTTCCAAAGTTTTCAATTACTTATTCCTTTCAGAATTTAGTTACAAGCCTAGTTTGTCAGAGAGAAAGCTATTAAGTTGCATTGGAATTCTCATGCAAATTTAAGGTAAGCTAAATTTACTTCAATCCCAACACATAATTCTAGAAAAGTGTTACATTCGATTAAAAGCAACAAAAAAAATACCCTTTTTTGTATTTAGTATTTAATTTGAAATTAAAATATAAATCAATTTTATCTATTTATATAAAATTAAAGACTGATTTCAAACATGAAATTTTAATTTTAATAGATTAATAGTTGCAGTTATAGTATGATGACCGTAATATGACTCACAGATATAAAGTTTTTCATTGTTTTTTATTAGATCTTTAATATATTTTTGGAACAATATAAAATAATCGTAATTAGGCTGCCATAGCTATCCCTTTAATAAAAATTGCAATAATAAAGATTTAGTATTAAATTAAAAGGGACCCGATGCTATACGGAGCTGGGCCCCTGGTGGTGCCATGGATGTTTGTAGTGGTTCGGAATCCCCTTTAAACGGCTAATCACGGTCTAATATGACTGTAGACCGTTGTTCTTAGGCCCGAACTATAAGGTAATAAGGTAATAAGGTAATTGCAAGGTAAGGCACACTCTATAGTATAAGGTAGTTACAGAGAAGAATAAGGTAGTATAGGATAAGTACAATGTAGGCCTAGTACCCAAACGTAGGTATTATATAAGACGTATGGAACACCGTTATAGGGTACTTGCAAGGTAGGGTACTATTTATTGTATAAGGGAGTTATGAGGTAGTATAGAGTAGGTATAAGGTAGGGCACAGCGCTATCCTCTTAAAAAGAAAACATCTCCAGTCTCTAAATCTGCCAGTAGGCAGATGACTTGGCCCAACAAGGGGCTGTTGCGGCAATAAAATTTAATTAATATTATAAATTGGTTTGATGATAGAATTTAATCGATTAGAATTATAATCGATTACTTTATAGAATTTAATCGATTAGAATTATAATCGATTATTTTATAGAATTATAATCGATTCTAAAAATGTTTCTACTGAATAAACGTGCACTTCTCAAAATGTTTGTATGCAAAACTGGTACAAAAAGCATTAAATCTCCAAGAATCTCTAAAGGATGACATATAAGCTTACACAAAATGATTCAGTGATTTTGAAAGCGTTCTCGGGAGAGTTAGCAATGTGATCAAAGCAGAGTTAAATTAGCAAAAACACTTCTGTAAATTTTATTAAACCCATAAAGCTGTTGACATTAAAAAGAAAAGAAGAAATAAAAATATGAGATGAATAAAGGTTAAAATCGCTTGAATTAGTCAAGCTTAAGTTAAATGATGTGGTACAAACAAGCTGATGTTTGATTATTAAATATATTTTGTTGTTGGGAATTAATTATCTATTAAATATGAGAATAATTAAACAAAATAAATATTTCCTTTCAAAATTTATAACAAACTACAAAGAAACCAAATATTTACAAACTACAAACTTTTAAAATGTTTTAAGGTGAAAATATTTGATTTTAAATTATTCTTATATAAAAAAGCACACAATTTTTCTTAATAAATAATATTGAATTAATTATTTTTGGATCCTTTACTTGCACCCTTCTGATGTATGACTCACATATGCTTCAAATGTCAGTTATAATGCGTAAGAGGAAAGATTTCATTTTTCATTTCTGGCATGATTTAAGGTCTCTACCTTAAAATTGAGTAGATTTGGCTATAAGTCATTGTGACAAAACATCTCGCAACACACTGGTTAATAAATTTTTTATCTTTAACTCTTCTCAATATCCTTTCGAGAGACATTATTTTTCAAAGATAAATAAAGATAATGGAGTGCAATTTATCAAAAACCTTCTAAAACGTTAATGGGTTTTTATGGGAAAAATACTGATAAATACAATTTCATAGTGCAAAACAACTGGAAAAAATGTTTGAAACCGAAAATATATCAAAAGCATAAATACTTAATTAGTAAATTAAGCAGATTGTTCAAATTTAAGAGAATTTTTAGACTTGGTCAATGATCTCCAGAACTACTGGACACAATTTAATGAAATTTGGTTTGAACTTAGGTTGTTACAATAAATATAATAACCATTCAAAAGATTCAACCTCTCACAAGATGATTTCTGTTCCTATGGAGAGACAATCTTAAAATCCATTCTGAGCCTTTTTATACTCAATTCCACAGAAATGTAATTTACAACCCGTGGACAGATGGAAAATCATTAAATTAATGAACTTTTTAAGGAATATGAATATTTAATCATCCCAAGAAACCATTACCTCTAAAATACCAATAGAACGCTCTGCTACCATTCTATCAACCTTTATGCAATATTTCATTTTTCATAGAATGAATGTCATCACATTATTCTGCATGCCATGTCAAATATTTTTTTCTACAGGTTTATTTATCTTCAATAATTATTCCTTCCGCATTGTATACTTCCCGTTTCACTTATATTTTTGTTAGCATCTGTTGATTTCCTAGTTACGTTTATGTTACTTACTGTAGTATTTTTTCTGTATTTTATTTATTTGTATTTTTAAGTGAATTTTTTCCACCCTCATCTTTTAAGTTTTTAAGTGTCTGTATATCCTGCATACAGGAATGAAGCGTGGGATAAAATAAAGTTATGTTACACACATATGATCGTATGTAACACTCATCAAAGACGGTAAATATGAAACGATGGTTACAAACAAGAACAAAAAATTGGATTAATAGTGGTTAATATACGAATGGTCCCTTCTTTCATATATAAAACTCTTCCACCGTGATTTCACTCTAGAAATAAAACAGTTTATAACTTCCTATGGCTTGATCCCTATCGTTCTGCAACTCTTTTTGTCCCTGAATGCTTCTTGCAGGATGTTGTCAGTTGCAGTTGCCTTCCACACACAAGACATTTTCTATAGAAATGATGTCTGGAAATTTAGAGATCTGGAGATTTGGCTGGCCAATCTATCCAGCAAATATCTTCACTTTCCAAAAGGGGAGAAAAGAACCAGAAACTACCAGAACTAGAAGAACCTACATAAAACCAAAGCTCTATGCAGGCGCAGTTTGTGGTGTATTAAAATGGAATCAGATCAACTTGTATCCATGGAAAGGCAAATATAAGGATCAATGACCACGTCCCTGTACCTCGCACCAGTCACGGTGCCTCTTTAAGCCCCTTTAAAAGCAGGGAAGGGTATGCGGTCAAGCAACATGATGCCCTTCCAGACCATCAAGCCTCCTCTACTATAATGGTCGGTTTCTTGAATAATGGAGGACAAGTGTGGGATTCCTACATCTCTCCATAAAAAAGTACGTCGAGATCAGTGGTTAGGTTTAAACCAGGACTCATGAGTGAAGAAAATCGTCCCTCATTTATTCGTGCTCTAATCGCTATGAATTCTGCACCATGCTCAACTGACTTTCCTGTTCATACAAGTGAGCTGGGTGCAAGCAGTAGCTTGTCTTACAAACCCTCTCTCATGAAGCCTCTTGGAAACCTGAAACAGTAACTCATGAAACTAGCCTTTCTTTGGCAGCATAGAAGTAAAGAGAGAGCTGAGAAACTGTAGGCTCCTTGTTATACCTCGTTGTAGTGAACAAATAGCGGTGATCATATTTGGTTGACCAAAAATTCAAGCTGACATTAAATTCAAAAATTATTAATTCAAACAAACATTAAATTATAAATTAATTAATTTAAACAAAAAGCACTTTAAAAATGCTAGATTTATGATTTATTTCTTTTTGGTACAACTTCTTCATGAAAACAACACTTCTTTATTTTTCTATTCTGATGAAATTTAAGGAATTGAAATTGTTTTGTGTAAACTTTAAGGTAATTTGATTTCAGAAAATTATTTAAGGAAAGAAAACACAATATATACTTAAGAAATATGAAATGCTGGATTTCACGACCTTATTAATTTTAGATTTTTAAAATATTACGAACATATAAAAAAATTATTTCGAATTTACAGCGATTGGTTAGAATGACAGTTGCAATGCTAATAAATAATAAAAAATAATAATAAGTTTTATTTATCCATAATTATCATTAATTAATGATACTTAATAAAAAAGATTTTCTTCTCAAAAATATTAAACTTCTTATTCAATTTTAAATAATTATCATTTTTAAAAATCTATGCATAATAATTTATAAGTTTCAACTTTAGTTGGTTTTTTTATTCATGTTTGTTTATATAAAGCATGTAAGAAAAATAATATACGTTAGTAAATGTTTTCATATGAAACAAATTATAATTCTTTTTGAAAAAGACTTCATTAATAACTATTTTTATATTCTTGAACATAACTGGGAGTGTTAGTTTTTTTTTATTTTAACTAGTATTCATATTAAATTAACTATTTTAAACAAAATATTTAAGTATTAATAATATTTTCATATTCAATCACTTGAATGTTTTTTTCTTATTTTCGAAATGAGTTATGTATCATTCTTTTTTACAATTAAAGATAGATTAGCATCTATTCTGTAACAAAAATTATTTCAAACTCTGAATAAAAAAAAAAGTGGTTTAGATGATATTTAAGTAACATGTTATATATTTTATATCCAATATAATCTTTCACCAATCAAAATTGTTGTTAATAGAATATTGGATTACATATTTTTAATAGTAACCAAACAAAAAAATTATTGTAGATTCTTAAAAACAATTCTGCATTCAAGATATGGTGATAACTTGATTGTATCTTACAGAAAAATGAATACTAAATCTGTTACTATTTAAGACAAGTTTTATAGGCATTGAATTGAAAATCGAATGCATTTGATGCTGATTGTGACAATGTTTCTCATAATGTCTAGTAATACAAGTTGGCAGTTTTATGGATTTTTTTCTCATGTGTCATACAAATGAGGCCCAGTTGAACATAAATATATGATTAAATTCATTACTCATGATGATATTTTAATGTAACAAAACTTTCACAACAACTGTATTCTAGGAATACTTATACATTAATGGAACGGAATGGCCCACAGAATGGTCGAGAATTTGGCTTGAAAATTAAGACTATTTGGCTCAATTCCAATAAAGAATGCTTAACTGAATATTTCTATGTCAGCCGAAAGTTTTCCAGTCTTAATAAACCAGCGAGCCATATATTCATTGGTCTTAAGCAGGAAAGAGCAAACAAACATTAGTGCTAACCTAAGTAGGTGTTCTTTCCCAATTCGCGGTGTCAAAATGCTGATGTAATATGCAAGCATTTGGAATAAAACTGGTTGAACTATGTACGCGTCGTTAAAAATTTAGAAACTAACATATTAGCATTTTCCAACAGCAAAATCTTTACATTTTAGAATAATGTTATTATTTATTTTTAACAGGATAATTATATTAACCTTTATTTCCATATAATGCGGTTATAGTTTCAAAAACTACGCATAATTTACCATAAAAACACTTTCATAGGAACGTAAATTATATCGCCTAGCCGATTTCTCACAAAGCTGCCATCAAAAATTCAAAAAGGGATTCATCAAAAAATTCCTCAGCGGGACAAACGTCCGTCGCCATTAATCTATAATTCGATCGCCAAATCTCTTTTTCTCTCTCGAATGCGGAATTATTAATTTTCTTTTTCCCGCCATTGTCCTTCATAATCCGGAAAAAGCACTAAACTCGTGCAAAAATAAACAAACTGCAAGATTATTATGCAAGACCCGGTGCGCCAAATCCGTTTTTAATTGCTTCCTGTGTTGTCTGAACACTCATTAAAAATGGATTGAGCTCAACTAACGCCATTTCCCGTTACCTCCAACAGCTAGGCGTCGCGCTGAAGCTCTTTAAAATAATATTTTTATAAGTTTTATTTTCACGAAGTAAAATAGGTCTGTCTCTCTCATGAAATAAAAAAAGATATAAATGAAAATGAGGGATTATTCATTATGTAACGAAATCAATTTATATATAATGAATTTGCTCTTCAAAGAGATCTTTGTCTTTTAAAAAGCACTTAGTATTTAAAACGTACAAAGAATAAAAAAAATGATAATTAACTTTTATTGTTAATGTATTGAAAAAATATAATGTCCCAGATAAATTTTCTGTATTTAAATACTTTTATCTCGTGCAAAACACAATTTTAATCAGAATAAACTAATGATTATTTGAAGTTATAACGGTAGGTATAGTATTTCAATTACTGAAATTTGTTTTGGCTAAATATGTGTATAATTCAGTTATAATGTTTACTCTTGAATAAAATTAATTCTCTTCTAAATCACTTAAAATCTAAAGTAATAATGACGTAAATTTATGGAATATATTCTAGTTATATCTCAAACAGAAGACCTGTTGGTTAAGAAAGTAAAAAAAAAATATAGAAGCAAAATTTCCATAAATTATTCAGTTTAATAATTTTTTCATGCAGTCACCATTCTTTTGTGAACACTTTTAATACTCAGAAAAAAGTTTTTTTTTTTCTTCCTGTGCGAATTTCACCTCCAGTCAAGAACAAAGTGTTTTAAACTTCAATCTCTGAAAAGCGGTAGCTAAGCAAACTTTGTATTTAGGTGAAGAAGAACGTGACAGTAACTAAAGTCAAAGTCTAGGTTCTAAGAGAATTCCTGTCAAATATTCTTAATCGTCTAGATAGTACATTTATTTGTACATTAATGCCTTATGCATAATTTTTCTCATTGTAGGACCAGGGATAACTTACAATTTCAATGAATTTCTGTGGACCATGTCTTTAGCAATAAAACGATTTATTTGATTTCACTTATTATGAATTTGTACCAAAATACTATATTTAGGCTCTGGTAATTAAAATTGATTCGAAAAATGAAATACATATAGACCTAAAACATATATTAAGTAGTAGTATTTTTACAATAGATGCTAAAAAGAGTAAACTTAAACTTTAACACATGTTTCTCATCGTCAGCGCATAAGTCTATGTACATTTTCAAAAATTCTACGCATACACCAAGCATTGACAACACACATTCTAACAAGAAATCTTGTTTTGATTCAGTAGAAATATCGAGTATGGTGATCTTTATTCGCATCAGAAAAAGAAATCTGAACATGACAAATCTGATAACCGTGGTAGGCCAAAACCGATCACCCTCAATCCATACAGTGGTTTTCAAAAATTAAGTTCAGTGGTTTCTTAAAATCAATGGTAAAATATGTAGGTTCAAAATCATGTTCAATCCAATTTTCTTCCAACAGATTGATGGAATCAATACTCAGGTACATCAGATATATTAAGGAAGATTTAGTAATCCAGTAATTTTTCGGTCATTAATCGTTTGTTGCACTACTGTTGGGAAACTCGTTCTTTTTTTCAATTCCTTCTATTAGCTCACACTCTCCCTATATATATCTTGTTCAAATTTTCAATCGTTAACAAAATACTTTTTATCCATCCACTCCAGTTCAAATACTTTTTTTTTTGAACTTGTAGTGGATGACACTTGATGTTAATACAGTTTTTTCAAATATTAACTCAATAATTAAATTTAATTAATTAATTTTAATTTTTTTTAGATTTAAGTTGCATATATCTACCAATAGATGGCGCCAGATAAAATGAAAGAAAATTATACATAATGGACTTTCTGCAATATAGTGACAAAAAAGTAGGAATTGACTTTATTTTTATTATTTTTTTTTTTAATATTACTTGTTTGTTAATAGCCCGTACATCAGGCGGTTTTCTATAAACTGTGAACCCGTGTAATGGCACATGCAGTTAAAAATTCGTCAGGAAGATAACACTTTATGCTACTACAAGATGTTAGCAACACTTTTATAACTTAAACATGGAATTTATAAACATATATTATGTTTATATGCCAAACAAATAATTTTAGTTCCTTTTATTTCAGTTTGGCGTTGTTCACTCTGATTTCAGAGATTTGTGAATTTTTTTCACTTATGTTCTTTGCTTCTATAATATTAGAATGAAGTTTGGTAATGTATAATTCTGAAATGACAAATTCCTGTTTTTCTTATTGGTCAGATTAAAATTAAAGCATTTAGTTTGGGTGGAGTAAAACCCTCACGCGATCTATGGGAACTTTACGATTGATCTATAAGTCTGTATCCTAAAAAGTTACAATGAGGTCTAAATTTACATCCACTTTTATTATACCATATTTCTTGAATAATTACTGTAATTGGTATCCACATTTAGTCCGTTAAGGAAGAATATTATTACAGATGCCTATGGGTTTTGTGAAACCAGGAAGTGTATGATTTCAAGGCATCACTGCTCTTTAGAATACATATTATACCCACTTTTAGAACATATTTAGAACGCAAGAATATCATACAACATCAAATATTTCAGAGATTTACGGATAACCAACGAAGATTTTAAAGCTTTATCTTCTCGAACACCCCATGTGTCATCTATTGGAACTATGGCAGCGGGATTGTTAAACAAGGGCATTAAATATAGATTTACATTCCTGCCATATAAAAAATATAGCATTCATCGCCATATTCTGGCTGATCCAGCAGATGCTCTGCATTCTAGAATGGAAGAATTAAGGACTTTTGCACTTTTTTTTTTGTTGATGAAGAAAATTCATATGAGTGATGCATCATTATTTATAAGTTAATTTGTGTATAACTTTCGTTGAATAAATAATATGCATGTGATTTCATTTCTTTGTATATCATTTGGAGTGATAGAAAAAATAATAAAATATAAATTTGTAAGAAAAAATAAATAATAATAAATATAAATCTGATTTTACTCAATTGGAAAAATTATCTTTCGTTAATGATACATTTAAAATTTTTAATATCAAATCATTTTTAACATCATTCATTTTATAAACAAATGACATTAAAAACAATATGAATAATGTGTGCAATTTTCTGAAATAATAAAAAAAGTATCAAGAATTTATAATTTTTGATTGAATTAAAAAATTATTTGAAAATATCATGAATAAAATATCACTTTTTTAGAAAAACGTATTATTAAAAAAACTACTTATGTAATATTATATATCTTTTTTTTCTCATTTTCCATGACAAAATCTGAAAATGCTAAATTAAAAATTGCTTAAAAAATCACTGAAAGGTAGTTCAAAATTAAGTTGTCTGAAACAGTGAAAAAGTGAGAAATGGGTGCAAAAAAAAAAAAAAAAAAAAAAAAAAAAAAAAAAAAAAAACGTTTGTTAAGATTCTCATTTTTCTTGCAGTATTTGAAGACACAAACATTTTTTTGTATCTCTTATCAAGTGTCATAACGTAAGACAGTAAATATCAAAAATGCGATTTAAAAACTGGATCATGACACAATGACATTTTAAAAAAATCCTTGAATAGATTGAAATCAGCTTTTTTCCATTACTGAAAGGGAAATTTAATCATTAATCTTTCCCTCAGAAAACGAGGATTAAGTTTTTTTTCCCATTTTCAAGTCACTTAATTAATTTTTTACCTGACAGAAATGAAGTTGTGGTCTGGAATGTGTCATTTCCATGTAAACAATTTTTCTTTAAATATTAAATGGTCTTCTGAATATTCATATCATTTTGAATTCTTTAATATTTAATTTTTTGCATTAACGATGATAACGGAGCATTAATTTCATAAATTTTTTTTTTACCATTTAAAACGTAATACCTGACAAATATATTTATATTATTTTATTATTTTTAATCATTTTTTGAAACACCTTAAAAATATTTTCATCAGAATCTAATTTTGTAATTTTACACAGAATAATTCCTGAAAGACAATTAACAAAAGAATATATTTTGTTATTACTCTTTTGGTAATGTTGTAAATTTTAGAAGTATTGCATTTAGCTTACTTGACATATATAGAGGTTTCGTATGAATCACATTTCGATTGCATATTTATTTTAATATTGATATGCTTTTACAGTAGACATATAGTTTTTATAGTAGTTTTTCATATACTTTTTTTTTACATTGGAGATTTTTTACCCTAGTATTTTTCTGTTTATAGTATATCCAAACAGGCCATCGATGGGTAAAATGAGTTGCTAAATTCCTGCAGGACATTTAGGAGTAAATATCATGCATTTATATGGGGGAATAAACCATCTAAAGTGTCTACCAAAGAATCTTCTTATGAATGTAAAACAATCACATCTACATTAACAACTGATAACAAGTGTCCCAGTTTTTAAAAGCATCTACAGGAATACATTATGGATTGCTATTTTGTAATACATCGATGTCTCTAATGTACCACTTTTCTTTACCATGAAACAGCCAATCAAAGATTTGGCAGGCCGCCTAGATAGAAATAATTCAATCCCGAATCTGTCAATCAAAGAAGTTAGCAGGCCGAAATGATTTTCAATCAATTCGAACTAGTCAATCAGGATATTACCTTCCTGGAGGGCTTTTAGGAGTGACTATCCAACATTTGTTTGTGCTGTGGGAGAAAACACGCAAAACTCACAACAGAAAGCTTGACTGTCTATCCGACAATGCTTATACAACAGGGCGAAGAATTTAATTTAGTTATTTTTTTATCATTATTCTTTATTCGAAATTATTTTTTCCACTGTCACTGATACGTATAATATTTTAGATTATTCAATAAATATTTTCCAGTTCTACTTTGGGTGTAAATAGCGAAATTATCCGAAAATTATGTAAATTTTCACTTCACATTTATTTCGAGATCTATAGAAATATATATAAAAAAAAAAAACACTTAGAGGTTGAAATTTAAGATAGAAAAAACTTTTGCTTAAACATTTATTTTTGGACGCTTTAAACTTTATGGGTGGAGCATTATGTCAACAACTAGTGACAGTTCAGAATTCGGAGCAATTCCATCACACCATGTACTAAATTAGATGCTTGAGTAATAGTTCATTACCATGAAGTTGGCACACACATTTTCATTCAATATAATCATATACGGCCAAAGACACCACACTTGCATACTGTGTTTATTGAGATCCCATTACTTCCTAATGCTAGTAATGCATTAATATCAACATGAAGGTTTTACAAAATTTATCTATACTTTCAGTTAATGTAAACACTTGCGCTACATATTTGTAGCCAGGTTCTTCTATTAATGTAGAGTGTTTTTTAAGCACTCATAACTGATGCAGCATTAAATAAATTTTCTTCCGAGTAAAAGTTGGATCTTTTCGATTGTCAAAATACAATCCGTACTAGTTACTGGTGCAATTCTTAGATTTGTAATCCCCTGCGATATTTATCTGTCTTTCTTATCTATATATGTCTATAACTTTGGACAGATAATAATATATCATAAATATAATGTCTAATAAAACTGTTCTTACTACTGTATCCGAATATCTGTCTGGCATCCACTTCTGTCGCCTGCGCTAACTAGGATTGGAAGGGGGATTGTTATGTTGTTGTTTAACATTATATACTTTCATCACTATATACTTTTAACTCTTACTTTTGATGACATAGAATGTTTACCAGGAAATTCCTGACACTGTTGCCCATCAAAAAGATCGGAAGAATGACATAAATTCAAATCTTCTCAAAATATAGCTATAAATACGTTTTCACTTTTCTACTATTTTCTGAAATACTTTTGTTCCTTTTCAAATTTAGATGTTCGTTTTCTAAGTTTTTGTCACCATATCACAGTGTCATCAAAACCATGCTTCCGAAAAAAAAAATGTTTCTTGTTGTCATATGTTCTAATAATTTTAAATGTTCTTTTCCTGGAAATGTTCCTATTGAGGCGGCCTGCCAACTTTTTTTTTTAATCTCTATGGGTACATAAACAACTAACGCTTCTACAGGTGGGTCCGATGTAGCATTATTTTTTAATTCATTTCTCACTAACAAATAAAACTTCATAATATGTTCGTAAGTTGGTAGAAGGGAAGTACTTACTAATTCTTCTGGATCTTCCCCCAAAAAAGTAAAAGCATCGGCTCTATTGGATCTTTTTCAATTCCTTCTATTAGCTCACACTTTCCCTATATATATCTTGTTCAAATTTTTAATTGTTAATAAAATACATTTTAATTATCCACTCAAGTTCAAATACACTTTTTTTGAACTTGTAGTGGATGACACTTGATGTTAATACCGTTTCTTCGGATATTAATTCATTAATTAAATTTAATTAATTAATTGTAATTTTTTCTAGATTTAAGTTGCATATATCTACCAATAGATGGCACCAGATAAACATAAAAAATGAATGAAAATTATTTATAAAAGGCTTTCTGAATTATAGTGAAAAAAAAGTAGGAATTGACTTTAATTTTTTTTTTTTTTTTTTAATAATACTTGTTTTATCTTCAACTTCAAATTTTCAGTCTATTGAGATATTTTTCCATTATATCTTTTGAATACTCTACTAGTTCAATATAATATTACAAACTTCATAAACACTTTCACGTGTATAATTTTGCAATAACATTTAGATGGTTCTACTACAATGATCAAACGTGAACAAACTGAACTAACTGGGAAAATTCCCCAGAAGCATTATTTATTAGTAATGATTAAATTTTAAATGTTTATTTAGCATTTTTTTTATTTCTGTTTAATAAAATTTTACTGCCACAGATTTTAATTTAAAGCAAAAATTTGAAATACTATGATTTTGAAACTTAGTTTAACTTGCTGTTAACTATTTCTTTAATATTTTTGAAAAAAAAAAAAGCCTTTAAATTTTTTTTTTTAAATTTTTTTATTTATTTTTTTTATTTTTTATTTTGGAGTAATTAGAGTAAAACGCAATTTGTTGAATGGTGCTTTTTTTTATATATTTTTTTTGCTCTTTTTATACATATTTTATTTTTCCTTTTTTTTTACTGGAATAACTCCAAAATATTTGATATTTTATCTTACTGCAAATGCATAATATATTTCCCAAAAAGATGAGTTATCTCTGTCAAAATGGAATGTCACGTGCAAAACAAACAGAAAATTTCCGATAAGGATTTCGAATAGAAATGAAGAGATATATATTTGGTAAAACCTTTTTTTTTTTTTTTTTGCAATCCATGTCATAATTTAAGTGCATACCAAGACAATACAACTCACTTATTAATTTCTATGTATACAATCAATACACTGATATTTATACAATTGGTTCACTTATTTAAATATATACAAAATAATTCACTGTTTTATCTCACAGTTTCTGAAGTACGACATTTATAAAAGTAGGATTAAATGCTTTTTAAATATTTCTATGCTAATTATATTAATCATAAATTTTAATTCATTTCATTGTTCATAATTTTTAATATAATTACATTAATTATATGAATCATTTTTATTAATTTTATTTCATTTTAGATTGGATAATTATAATTTTAATTTTAATTACATTAAACAATTGCATTTTTTTTTAAATTAACATTTAAAAAGTAATTATTTTTGTCAAATACATGTATTTTGAACTGACATCATTTATCACTATATCATGTTCTACGCAAAAATTCTGAATTACCCATGGAACTCAACAGGGAAGGACTAATAAATTGCTCCATATCATACCACTAATTTAGAATGAACACTAAACCACCAATTGGAATAGAGGGGAGATTTTCTCATATCGAGAATCTGCACTAAACAATTAAAAGTTGCATTAATTGAAGAATTGCATTAATTAATTAATAATTGCATTAATTGAATTTAATTGCATAAAACAATTGCAATTTTTTTAAAATTCACATTTAAAAGTAATAACTTTTTCAAAAACCCTGTATTTTGACCTATCATTTTTCAGTATATCGAGTTATATGTAGATGTTCAGAATTATCCATGGAACTCAACAAGGAAGGGCTGGTAAGCTGCTAACACCTCATACAACTAATTTGGAATGAAAACTAAAGAACAATTGGAATGGAGAGGCGATTCTCCCATCTGGAGAATTTGAACTATATTCTCCTTTCCTCTAACAGATTAACCAGGCCTATTCTTGCAAAAAACAAAAACAAATTTCAATTCTATTTTACTTGCAACAGAGCGTAGATTCTAAATCTCCTGCTATTCGCTGGATCATTCCTGTTCTCAAAAAATGTTAAAGTCATTTAAATTTATAATTATTTTTTAAGATCGTGTTGTTGAAAGTTGTTTGTAAGGAAGAATATTTTTCGGTTTTGCTTATATTGCTAATTGTAAGAGGGCATTAATAATTAAAGAATATTTATAAAGAATGCTTCTGTTTTTATTAGAAATACCATGGTTAATTCACAAAAAAATTATCATTTATTACTTAGTTGTCCTATAAAAATGGAAAAGAAAATCCTAAAAAGCTAAAACAAATTACAAAAACCGGTTTCATTCATAACACTTTTAAGTGGTGACCAAATGTCTGTTCCTTCCAGCTGGATGACTGTAATAGCAAATCACCATTTTAAAAATTTCCAGTCAAAACTATCACACATTGTCTTTCTTGAATATGTTAATGTCACTTTTATGTTTTAATAAAAAAAAAGTTAATATGCAACTAAATGATGTCCTTTATTTAAAGTCATTTTTTTAATATTTTTAACAACTTAATTTCAATATCCCTTCATTTAAATGTTAAAAATGCTTAGGTCTGAGCAATAATTCATGCAAGTCAAAAAATCTTATTTGATAAACTCAATAGAAAAGAAAAATAAAATTATTCAAAGAAAATAAAAATAAAAAGCAGGAAAAAGTTGCTCAGATTAAAAATCAAAGTTAACAAAAACATAATTTTATTGAATAAGCTTTTTTTTTCAATTTCACGTTCAATCCAATTACTAAATTAATCTTAACTATAGTTTTCATGCAGACTGCAATAGAAATGCAAAAAAATTGAAACATTGCATACTAATAAATTAATCATTAATATATGTAATATTTAACTGTTAAAGCAAAAAATATGCACTGAAAATTTCGAATTTTAGTCTATTCTTTCAAACCAGTAGGTTAAATTTTAGTTTTGTGTATTATTGACTGAAACAATTTTATGTTTAAAACAAAAAATTCTCTCTCATTTCAAATTAATTAATTCTCTTTAATTTCAATGGCAATCTTAAAATAATTTCAAACATTTTTTTCTGTACTATATTTTAATGTATGCTCTTTCTTTACTTAAAATAAGAAATTCATTTACAATTTTATGTATTATATTTCCATAGTATTTTACCATTTCTTTGTGCGTGGGTAGTTTTTATATTAAAGTTAATGCAATACGAGGAAATTCGAAGATTTTCATTCAAACGAATGAAATAAACACTTGGAATTTGTCCTATATTTCAAAGATAAATTAGAAATAGATTAGATTTTAATATATTATCATTTATTTTTTCCAATTTGACATTTTGATTTTCTTAGCATGAATAAGATTAAATTCCTACTTTTTTTTTATTTTAAATAAAAATATATAAAAGAAATGTCATTTATATTTTTATATAATAACGCCTAATAAATTGAATTTTTTAGGAATGCATACGTTGCATACATTTATACCCTTACATTCATATGCACAATTCACCTTATATATTCAAGCTTAAATTCTATATTGCATATCGTTAAAAAAATATTAGCCACTAGAAATATTTAATAATTAAAATAAAAACTAGAATATTTCGTTAAAATAAGCAAAATATGGTTTTAAAGTTATAAAATGGCTTGAATGAACATCAAATCTTTTTAGACAGAATGGTGGTACACAATATATTTATTTATCAATGCGTTGGCGCGTGTTTAAACAAAGTAAATAATTGCATTGAATAAATCATTGAATCTTTATAAAAGCCTAATTGGTTTAATTAATTTGAATTGAATTTCACAAAATAAGTTATTTTGAATAAAATAATTTGAATTTTACAAAAATTTAAATTTTCATGTATATTTGAAACATTTACCAGTAAGAAAAATACATTGTCTAAATTAATAAAAATCAATTTTAATCATTTGTTAATAGTAGTATTCCATAGGAAAAATTCATCTTTACATTCAATTCATCATTAAAATTTAAATCACTTCATGAATTATTTTCAGAATCCTGTTCCGATAAATTATAATTAATTAATATAGAATATTAATTTCCACGCAATTGTACGATTTTAAAGAGTTTTATTAGTTTTCGCTCATTTAATATCTGTTATAAACAAAAAGAAATTCGTTTCTTTATAGCATCTCAAATTAATGGAATATAACATCAAAATTTATTTAATTCATTATTTTAATATTAAATCTTTATAAAAGGAAAATCCTAAGGTATAAAAAACATTTCTATATCAATAAATTAATAATAAATTATACTTAACTAAACTAAACTTTGAAAAACCTCTAAATGTTAATATAAATAATGTAGATAATATAAACATATGGCAAGTTGGATAAATTTAAATGTTACTTACAAAAAGAAAATATATGTCATTCATATTAACAGTGCCCTCAAACTTGTAAATCTTTCTATGATTTTCTTTACAACCAATATGAAGATGGGAAGGATGTGTGGTTATGACTTAATTATTTTAAAAAAAAATTGTCATCAACAAGAAGATTTTAGCTTTATAAATACTTTTAATACATAACTTTTAATTCATCCTCAGAAAAAAAAAACACTCTGCACAGAAAAAAAAAAAAAGTTTAACCTCTGTTTTCCTCTATATAAGCAAGCACGAACATTTTCGGTCTAATAACTTTCTCCAATGCTTTGAAATAAAGAACTTTATCCGAATCCTATTTTTGTATATTTTCTATGAAGGTCTCTAGATCCTCTTTTTCTTCCCTTAATCATTTCCTTCAACAAATGTTCATAATCATTCTCTTTGCTTTTATGCTTTTTTTCCAGATTTCGTTTGTTCTTTCTATTTGCCAAAAACCTTTTTAACCATATTAATTGAAGTGATACCCCTTTTTAAACTATAAGCGGGAGCACTAGATCACTTCAAGCAGAAATAAATACAAGAACAGAGGATTAATAAATTTAAAATAAATACAAGAACAGTTGTCGATACTTGTCCTTAACTATATGACACACTGTTTAGCCCTGGTCCTTTTTATTCAATGGACCGTTGGCAAAGTTAGTTTTTTGCATTTTACATCAAGCATACACAATTTTTATCAAGTGGAGGTTTCTAGTACACCTTTTACACTGTGTCTTAAAACATATGAATATCTAATGGGTTACTGGTTTCTTTTCATGATTTCTTCAAATGCTCTGATTTTTAAAAGAAACTTATTGATGTCTTTTCATAAACCCTTGGTACCAGTCGACGCTAGAAGGCCGTTTTAAAATATAGTCTGAAACCCATTACTATCTATGAATTCTTTTTATAGTTCTCATAATGAAAGGTATAAAGCATAGCTCAATCATTTCCAAATTTCATTAATCATTTGACTATAGAATCTTCGGTAAATTTCTTCAGATTTCTTTCGTTCAGGCTGAATATTCAAAATCTTCAGTTCTTTTCTTGAAAGTTTTTTTTTGTTACTGTTGTTTGTTGGAGAGTCACC
The DNA here is from genome assembly GCA_021605075.1 of Caerostris darwini. Lineage (NCBI taxonomy): Eukaryota > Metazoa > Arthropoda > Arachnida > Araneae > Araneidae > Caerostris > Caerostris darwini. The sequence continues at coordinate 726,441 of BPLQ01006959.1, forward strand.
TGTTCCTTCCAAATGGAGAAAGCAAGAAATCCTCTGCAGAAATCTGCATGATATGATGTATTCTTGACGATGAAATTCCTTATGTTTACTACCACAATATTGTCACTAATCTGATGGCAGAGTTCAGTGGCTAAATTGTGTAGATATACCTTTTAATATTTGACAAGAAAATATATTACTATAATTCAACCAGATAGGGCGCAATGTTGACTAGATTTCGTTGACGTTAAATGAGTTTTAGCATTTGTAAAGCCATAATGTTAAAATAATGAAAAGATAAATAAAAAAAAATAAAAAAAAACAGTACATCCTTACGATGCAAGGAAAATAAAAAAATAAGTATGAGATTAATAACAATTAACTAAACTTGCAATGCAAAATTAATGAACTGCAACTGAAATTGATATCCAAATATGTTCTTATTCACATGCATAATTTAAAAACAATCAACTATTTCTTGAAAATTATATTTTTTTAAGATTTGAAAAACAGTGACAAGACTCAATATAAAATTAATATGCATTGTGCCGTAAATTTATTAAATATCATTTGAAAAATAATTTAAACAAATATTTTAATTAAATTTAAATTTGACAATGAATATATATTAAGTTAGAATCAATTTTTATTAGATAGCTTTTTCTAAAATGAAAAAGGAATTTTAAAATTAATAAGTGAAACGAAAAAGCAGAAATTAATCAGTTTTTAACTTCCTATTTGTAAAACGAAATGATTCGGGATGGAATATGAAAAAAAAGAAAGTTCAAATTAATATTTAAATAATTTTTTTTTACGAAATACCAAATAGAAAAATAAACCATTATATTTTATAAAATATAAAGGACATTGTTTGTTGGATATCACACAAATATGTACACCTGAAAAAATACCACGTAAATATGTGGAAAATAATTTTTCATTGTTAGAATTACAAATGAACGAAATAAACATAGAATTAAATGCATTTACTTGGGGACTACCAACTCATTTGACGGAAAAATCTTGGCAATTTTGACAGCTGTCTCGGAGTTGAAGGGCGCCTTCAGTAAATGGCCGTGTGGCTAGTTTAAAATTCATACGTATTAAAATTCTAGTATAAAATTCATGTTAAAGTTATACAGTCATGTTACGGTGAGATTCTAATATAGGTGAAATTATTCTATCTTTCGTTTTTGATTGAAATCATTTGAAATATTTCGTATTAATAAATAATTACTTACGTATATTTTTTATTTCTACCTTAATGTTAATGTTTATGATTGCAGTTATCTGAAAGGACAAATATATTAAATATGTTTAAAATTTTATACGATTTAAATAAAACAATTCAGATGTATTCCCAAATAATATGGAATTTGGAATCGTTAATGGATTCATACATACCCATATATTCATAAATATCAAATATATACATACTTATATGTATATTGCTGTATTTAAATTAAACTTGGAATTTTATGTGTACTTATGAATACAATAACAATTCCAAATTCTCTCTATGTATAATTGCATTTAAATAACAATATGTTAAATTCATAGAATATATTTAATTCAATACAACACTAATTTATATAAACTATATAATTTTCTAAATTTCAATATTATTATCAATTAAATATTCTCAAATTTATAAACTGTACGTTCCTTGAATATGTTAACAATATTTTGTATTTTTATAATTAATTATAGCATAATAAATTAAATGTTTACTTTCTTATTCAAAGAATCTATTTTGGAAACAGATTGTTTTATCAGACACCTTTCGGAAATTATACTTATTAATAAATAATATTAAGGAAATATTCAAATCAAATAAACATTTCCATCTTATGTGATAATCACCCTTAGCACCATCAGCCATATGCAACAATGACATACACGTATTGTGCCACTGTTGGCTGATGATTCAGGCTAGCTAGTACGACTGTAATTAATACTAATATCCATGCTTTGACTGCCGCTAATTGGATTCTTGAAGTCGTAAGATTAGCCATTAGGCTACAATATTGGCTATTAGAAAGCTTTATGTTTTGCCACATGAGATGTGACATAGAACAACCTGGGCTAGTCCAAACCTTTTCTTTGATGATAAATATTATATAGCTGGTAGATAATTCAAAAGCACAAATTTTAAGAAATAAGTGTATTGAATATAATTATATGTACGTATATAACTAAACGTAATCATCTGTGGCTGCCATACATAGTCATTGTTCATTATTTTTTAATTCAAATAGCATTCATTTTTAATAAAATGGTTGAAAAACGTTGTTCATATTATTATTTGGAAATTTAAATGTTAAATATTATATATTTTTGTTTAAACTTTAAATAATGATTTTTTTGTTTAAACTTTAAATAATGAAACTTTAAATGATAATTTTTCGATTTGAATGCATAATTTCCTTTCTTACTTAGAGGTTAAAGTTTTGCCTTCATACGAAGTAAATAGTTTTTGTTTCATTAGTGGCATTTTAAATGATTCATTACCAATAAATATGCACTCAATGTGATACTTGTGTTAAGTATTACCAGCTGCTTTATTTCTTCTTGAGTAATTTCCTAGAAAGTAGAATTCTCAATGTAAAAATATTGATTAGCAAAGCGAAATGAGGGTTAAAAACAATTTGTTTTTTAATTTTCAGATTTTACCAAGTCAGAATGAACATATGTCATGATAAATAATTTATGGGAAACTTTAATAAATTATCTATTTCTGATGTATAAGGAGTAATCAGTGATATAAAATATCGTTTTGAGGCCAATAATGATTTAAAAATATAGTCAGCTAATGATTAATAATTTTTTTTCATTCCTTTACTGCTCAATACAATGACATTTTAATCCATTCTGTGTCAGTAAAAGAAAACTAGCTTTTTTTGTAACCTCTGTGCTGATGGATACACAAATCTTTTAAATTTTTACATTGTTATTTGAAAAAATTTTATATTTGTGTCTATTATCAAACTTAAAAATTTATCATACCAATTTTAAAGCATCGTTTATACTCGTACCGCATTTATGATATTCATGATGAAAATAAATTAAAATTCAATTGGATCATCGATTGTGTGAAAAATTGCAAAAAGCCAAGTTGGATCGTTTCATACATTACAACGTAATAGAGAAGATAGATGTTTTCGAAGGGGCTTAATTGCAATAAAAATAGTTTTGATTTACTATAAATAAAATTTAAAAATGCATAATAATAAAAGAAAAATTAAATAAAAAGTTTCACCATAACTATTAAACTTTTTCCCTTCAAAATTGTATGTCTGACTGACGTCTCTAACAAAAAATTGAATCTTCCGCCTTTACACCGTACATTTATCATTCCACAAAATCGATTGTCTTAATATAACAATATTTTTTAAAACAAAAAAACATATTTAGTATTAATAAAACTTAATACAAATTTTGTGTCTAATACATTTTTAGAAAAATGTATTTAAATGTAGTAAATGCATTAGTATATATTTTTATTCAAATTTTATAAATAATTCTAAGTATATATTCATAAACATTGTAGAGTTCCTTGTACTCCATAAATATTTAGAATTGCAGTATTATGTAAGAGTTTAAGAGATTATGAGAATACGTTTAAGAGAGTATATAGAATTACAATAATAAATTATGTAAGAGTTTTCTAATACATTCAGACATATAAGAGTTTCGGACAAAATATAAAATATAGCTTAACACGATAGCTTTTGTAACTCCACGCCTTCGGCAAATTCCGATTCCTAGAAAGCTAGACACCTGGTCAATACTTTTTTATCAGTAGCTGAGTTAATCAACTTCTTCTGCCTTTTATGAGTATTTAGAAAATACTTCCAGAATTTTTCGTTTTCTAATATACTTTTGATCAGTTACTCAGGTTAGGGAATGACCCGCGCGTCTTTCCGTTTCTCCCACAAACAAGTCATTTCACGTTGTTGATACAGTTGGTTCTTTGTTTTCCTTGTATTATATTTGACCCCTGTTGCCCACGAAAAATAAATGGGGCAAAAAATACGAAAAATAAATGGAGCGTTTACATGGACATATTTGAAATTAAAAGGGATGAAAATTCATACATCGAAATGAACAATGGACATGCTGATGTTTCAGATCATGAAATTTTAGCGAGCATGATACGGAATGAGAAGAGGGTGGAGATTTTGAAATTGAAAAAGTGAATAACTTGGGATTACATTAAAAAAAAATTACAGTGGTAAACAAAATTAATGTTAAATGTTAGTATTCATTGTCATAAAATACAAAAGTAACAAGTAACAAGGCCTTTGATGAGTTGGGAGTAATTATTCTAGAATAACATGATACAGTTAATTGTAGAGTACACTAATATATTTATCGAGAAATGCTCAAGTGAAAGTGATACACGAAAAATGGACCCTCTAGAAATCCGTGCTTTATTAGTCCTATTAAATATGCCTGCATTACACAAATTTTCTAACTGGATGTACGAAATTTGTGGGCCGCAATTTGAAGTGGTATTAGCATTTTCTCCAATACAATGTCTCTTAAATGTTTTATGTTTCTTCTACGTTTCATAAGATTTGACAATATAAATGCTAAAAAACAGAAGCAATTATCAGAAAAACTTTCTGCTGTACGGGACATTTTTCAGTTATTTTTATCGAATTGACTTAAACATTATACACTGAATGAATCCGACGAAAATTACAATTTTGTATCATCACAAAAAGAATAACGTAGGAATTTGGATTTGTGTTAAGCACTGTCTATTTAATGTCTAAAGAAAAGGTGTTTAACAACGCAGTGTTGAATTTCTGTTTGGGATCATTCTACGATCTCTGCGTGTCTTAACATTAGCTAAGGAACCACGCATCCTATAAGGTTAAGGTAATGCTTGTAACAATTTTTATTACTTTTTTATTAGTTGTACTGAAGTTTCTATTTGTTTAATAAGTTGAAGTTTTGAATAAAGCCTTTGGCTGTTTTTATTTGTTTAAAATTTATTAAATTCCTTATTTTAAACTGTAAAACATTACTGCTGTTTTGTTTATTTTTTTCAATTACTTCTTTTTAACTAACATAGTCAATTTACAATTTTGTACTGTTTTTTGTAAAGCTAACGGAAGATTAAAATTAAATTTAAAATCAATAAAAATAGAAATGTGAAGTGAAAATGTAGAAAATTAAATATTTTACAAAAATTATTTCATATTAATAACATTAGAAAATATATTTAACCTTTTTTTTTTTTTTTTAAAACACAAAAATGTTTCAGTTTTTAATAGCTGGAATTTATTAAATCTAATATTTTGACACAAATGTGTATAAATAAATTTATGAATTTAAATGAGATACCAATGCTTTATGATTTATAGTTTGAGATTTTAAAATTCTATTGATATTACAAAAATTATTTTATTTTACAAAATTGAGAATTTACAGTTAAAAGAGCAATTTTTGGCAAAATGATTAAAATAATTTAAATTGAAATTATTACCTTTAGACGCCTTTGTAAAAGGCCTTTGACAATTTTAATAATTTTTATTTTGTGAAGAAATAAAATTGAAATTTTTGTGAAATAATTAATCTACTTTTAAATAAATTTTATCCTTTGCATGACTATTATATTCAAAATATACCCATTTTAATTGATGTACTGAAATAGAAAAAATTGAAAGGTAAAATGCAGTTATCGTTATTAAGCAAATGATTCTAAAGATTTCAGTTTCACAAAAAGAAATTATTTTGGGGGAATTCTTTTACAAATAAATAATTTTCTTTTTCAATTTATCATTTTAATATATTTTTGAATTCAGTTTGACTATTTTTTTTTCGACATTTCTCTCTTAATATAAGATTTAATAAAAATGTTTTACTTAGCAATTCCTTAAGTAATATAATGTTATTATTCTACCATAGATAAGATATATCCTTTGTCAGTATTAATATGAAACTTTAAAATAAAATTTAAATATTTAATTTAAAAAAAATGCAAATTTTTACGTTTTAAGTGTTAAGAAATGGCTGCTCCAATTTCCGGAACATAAACTTTTTAACATATATCACCAAAATGTTGTATATTTTAACGTGTTACATAGTATACATTTTAAATGTTAATAACAAAAATATATATAAATTTTTTGTAATTAAATAAAATAAAACAAAATATTTTTTATTATTTGCCCAAGATCAATAAAATAGATTAAGAGCATATAAGATGGCAAGAAAAACATTTGCCTTTATTAAGATTAACTGAATAATTATTTTTACTTTATTGCTTTAAAATACCAAACAGGCATATTTGAGGTTATACGCTACTGGATAGATAGATATAAAATAATTTCAGTTTGACATAAGGTAATGTTTGGTGATCTCAATAAATCCAAACCACCTTATGCAACTTGGAAGAAACATTCCTGTGGTCATTTATCGTGTTCATCCTGGAACAGATAGGGCAACCTTTAGTTCGACTTATTTTGCTTTGTTCCAGGTTGAGGCAAACTCCCTATCTATTTGACCGCTGACATTTTTTTATCGATTTTCTTAAATGAGTCTTTTATATTTTATATTTTTTTAATATTTTGATTTTAAATTAAATTGTCCTTGGCGCAGCATTTATAAATTAAAATCTGTTCAATCTTGTTCAAACAGCCTTGTAGGCTTCAGATTTAAATTCTTGTCAAAAAACAAATGTTCTTCAGTGAAGCAATGCATTTTTTGTGTTTTTTAAAAAATTAAATACATTTCTTTTTTATTTAAATAAACTGTAAAAAACATATTAACCTTGTTTTCTAAAAGAATGTCAAAATGCAGTCAAATATCAAATAAATGCAAAAAATTATTAATATGTCCAGAGGTAAAAACATTAACTTAGAAATGAAGGCAATTTATATTAACTTAAATTAAATTCAAAAAGAAAAGATTAATCTAAGTAAATTTAAAACAATACCCATCCAAACGCCTTTTTGCATTTAAAAAAGTCAAGCAATACAAAAAACCTCTAAAGGTAACGTGCATTTAAAGTTGATACGATGAAGGAAACATTAAAAAAATGATTCATTAAAGAATCCATTAGATTTCATGTGCATGTTACATGTGAAATGTTATGATTTGATGAAAGAAAAGCATTAATATATTGTATAGTAAAAAAAAATAATAATGATTGATGTTTATTTCATAATGCACTATAGGACATTTCATTATACGTGATTAAACTTTAAACTAAACTTTTACTTGATCGAAACAATTTAATCAACTTTTCCCAATTATGGCCTCGTTACATGAATTTTATATGTGAACTCGTCTCCGATATATAAAATTTATAATGGAAGTGTTATATTCCCAAGAGATTTCCTTTCACGTAACTAAGTTTTATAATCACTAGAGAAAAAATGTTTAATTAAATTTTACGCATCCATTGATTATATAAGCACAATCTTACAAGTAGACAGTTTGAATTACTTTACATAAGTTCTTAATTAAACTTCAAGAAGTATATAGAATACGTTTAGATTAGTTAAATTCTGCTTTTACAGCGCGAGTTAATGTACTGGATTACAAGCTATGTTAATTATCCATGTTGCAACATTTATTATGCTAGTTCAATTTGTTACAACCTATAACATATAAAATTACGTGCACTATCTGATAATATGCGAGCAAATATACAGCTCGTATATCTCACTATAATATAAATTACAGGGCTATAAAATAATAGGCTTTTGGACTAAATAAATACTATGTAAAGGAAAAGTTACATTATTTTATTTTATAGTAACATTTTATGGTAACAAACATTCATTAGTTAATTTCATGAATTTATATTGTTAGATAATTATCGCAATAATATATTAATATTTATTTTTTAAATATAAGTTTTAATGACAACATGATTTATTTTTATATATTTGTTAGTGTAACTGATTTGTGTGATTTTTTGGCTTTATTCTGCAAAATAATTCGATTCAAAAAAGATTCAGAATAATGGCAATGTTGGCAGTTTAGGCGATATTGTTTGCTTAGTGCTGTGTATTTTTTCTTTCTTTCTAGAAGTTATGACAAAATATTCTACAAAAATTATAAAACTATTAACTGAACCAAGCCAAAAATCAAGAGTAATACTTTGAAAGCTTTCCATTGTTTAATTAATAATAAAATGTACTAATAAACACTGTTACAGAAATTGAGATTTGAATTTTGATTGAAAGAAAAATTGAGAAATTGAGATTTTGTTCTGTGCAGTGAAATTACCAGTTATCTCATCGAACAATCAGTACATCTTTTTGCAATTATTTTGCTCTCGTTTTCACTGTTATTTGATAAAAAAAAAAGTAGAATTTTTAAACTCTAAACACAAAAACTCAGATGATTCTACATTTTTAGATATAATTTGATGTAAAATTTTTGTTTAAGGAAAAACAGAAGAAACAATAGAAACACATAAGCATATATTATACAATATATTTTTCTTTTAAAACAAATCATAAACAACAATTGATTTTTCAATACTGTTTACTTGCATATTAATGAAAGTAAAAAAGGAATGATCAGAAGAATTGGCGAAATCTGTTTACGAAGATATGTAGTTGCTTTTTTTTATTCCTATTTGTAGGCTGTAAAGGGAAGAGAAGAACCATTTTAAATATTCTAAGTACTGTACTTATAATAATTACTTAAAGTTAACTTCTTTAATTACATTACTACATAAACATAAAAATTCTTAACATTTAACAAAAAAAAACCAATCAGTTTATCGTTTTTTTTTCAAATATATTACGTACTTGGTCATATAATTTGAAACAGTGAGCATTAAATCAAAGGTATGTTCTTCCAATCAATATTGCTTTTAAAAAGATGAATTATTTTTTCTCATCTGCGAGTTGAGAAACCCAGGCAGAAGGAGAATTTTTACATTTTGTCCTCTGTACAATAAGAAAATGCAAATCAATATTTTGGGAAAGTTCCAGGAAAGCTGAGCCAGTCACCTGTTTCTTCCATGGCTGGAAACATAGGGTTATCACAAACAAAGTATGATTAAGAGGACCCAGAGGTCTATAATTTTCAAAAAAATCACATTTTTTTTCGATATTTCGAAAGTATAATCCTTTAAGAATATACTGTTAAATTTTTGTAATGATATTGACGATATTTAAGTTCTGCAGCCCATTTAGTTGAGAATATTCTTACCTTAAACTTCAAACTCATTTATTTCGAAACCACTTTTAAAAACTACTTTTAAAACTATTAAGCAAAAAAAAACTTCTCGGCTGATTCGTCTCAAATTTTACTATGTCATTCAGTACACCAGTACCTATCTCTGGAACTAAAAAAAACTATTTAAGTTGAATACTTCTTATTTTTTACATACAAAAAATAATGAATAAACAGTCTGTTTTCTGTATGTAAATTTCAGCAACGCGCTATTTTGTCATTAAAAAAAAAATTATTCTATTATTCTGCGATAATTACACTCATACTGATCAGAAAATTCTTTTCGTGTTTTGTTTACAGATAAGTGAAAGAGCCAAAACTTAACACACCACCTATGTCCTTATTTATGAGGAGGGTAACTTCAGCGCCACTCCTTAACTACTTAAAAGGGTGTTTTTTAAGTTTTTTTTTGTATACTAATAAAATTATTTAATATATCTATAAAGTTCTAATAACATTGTTCATTGTTTTCATTTTAAAAAAAATCCTGAAAACTCGTCGAATTCATGGGCGCTAGACCACCAGGTTCCCTTAAGTTCAAGTGCGACAGTGATTAAATAGAAATTTAGGAATAAAATGTAGTTTCACACATTGCCACTTTTCAAAAGTGAATTTCTAAATTCCATTTTGATTAATTGTTTCATTATTGCGAACATAGAAATTTATTACAGAAAACTTTTATTCATATAATGAAGAAACGGATTCACTGTCAACACAAATAAATCAACTCATAAAACACTGCCAGTTGGCGGAAAATATGTAAAGTTTATTGCTTTTATTTTACTTGTTTAAAGTTTATTGCTTTTTTTAAACATATTACATATTTTTTCATTTAATTTGAAGCAGTGAGCATTAAATCAAAAGTATATCCTTCCAATCAATATAGCTTTTAAAAATATGAATTATATTTTTCTTCATCGGTGGGTTGAAGGAAAATGTATCCGTTTTTCTCCTTGTATAATAAGAAAATGCAAATCAATATTTAGGGAAAGTTCCAAGAAAAGCTGAAACAGTCACCTGTATCTTTCATGGCGGAAAACATAAGGTTATCGCAGCCAAAAAGATTAAGTTCAAGTGAGACAGTGATTAAATAGAAATTTAGGAATATAATGTAGTTTCACACGTTGCTCATTTCAAAAGTGAATTTTTAAATTCCATTCCAGTTAATTATTTCATTATTGTTAACATGGAAAGTTATCACAGAAAGTTCTTATTTGTATATGTAAAGGAACGAATTTACTGTCGACACAAATAAATTAACACATATAACACTGTCAGTCGATGGAGAATAGTGGGACCCAGCGAAACTAAAGGCATAAAGAAAGACCGCATTTTCTACCTCTTAAATCAGTCTCGAAATTGATCGGATCACCAATCGAAAAACTAGAAAGACATAAGCAAATATTACGCACTATTTTTTTTTATTTTAAAATAAATCATAAACAACAATTGATTTATCAACAATATTTGCTTGCATATTGATGAAAGTAAAAAAGGAATGATTAGAATAATTGGCAAAATCTGTTTACCACGATATGTAGTTGCTTTCTTATTTGTAGACTATGAAGTGAATATTAGAGCCACTTTAATTGTTCTAAATGCTGTACTTATCATAATTAAACAAAGAAATATTGTTAAGTCTTTTTTAATCATTAAATGCATTACTACACAATCTTAAAAATACAAAAAAAAAAAAAAAACAATCAAGTTTATTGCTTTTTTTTAAATATATTAAATACTGGGTCATTTATTTTGAAACAAAGATCATTAAATCAAATGCATGTTCTTTCAATCAATAATGCTTTTAAAAAGATGAATTATTCTTTTTCTTCATCTGCGGGCTGAGAAACCCAGGCTGAAGAAGAATTTTTACATTTTTCTCTCTGTACAATAAGGAAATGCAAATCAATATTTTGGGAAAGTTCCAGGAAAGCTGAACTAGTCACCTGTTTCTTTCATGGCGGAAAACAGAGTTATCACAGACAGAAGATGATTAAATTCTAGTGAGACAGTGATTAAATAGAAATTAAGGACTAAAATATGGTTTCACATGTTACTACTTTTCTGAAATTAATATCTTAATTCCATTCCAATAATTATGTCATTATTGGGAATATGGAAATTTATAACAGAAAGCTTTTATTTATAACACTACTGGCATAAAAATGGCTACACCATGAAGGCGACATGCTACAGAAGTGAAATTTAAACGACAAGAAGAAGGGCTGTCATAAGCAAATGGTTAGATTTTCAGCGCATTCAGACAAAGCAGGCGCCGGCAGCGACACCTACAATGAAGAAATTGTTCAAACGGTTTCTCATACAAAAATTGCATTTGAAAATTGTTGTCTAGTGAAAAGTTGTTGTTATCCTTCGTGTAAGAAGCAGAAATGCGTACCAGCACGTTTCTGACTTTGATAAAGTTCGAATTGCAGCGTACAAGGATTGCGATCTGTCGTATTGTAGTATTGTTGCTCGCGTCGGTTGAGATCCAATGACTGTTAGTAAAATTGAATCGATGGGTTCCGGACGGTAATACGGAACGCCGTGCTGGATCTCAAAGGCCCCCTATCACTAACAGCCGAGAAGACAGGCATGTTACCCAGCATGGCCTTCATAGATCGTGCAGCCACATAACGAGCCCTGAGTCAAGAATTGGGGTCATTTGCAAGACAACAAGTGCCTGCAGTTCGACGACGTTTGTAGCAGCATGGACTCTCAGCTCGGAGACCATGGCTGCGACAACCCTTGACGCTACATCACAGACAGGAGTGTCTTCAATGGTGTGATGAAAGACGAACCTGGGCGCGCGAATAGCGAGACGTAATTTTTTCAGATGAATCCAGATTCTGTTTACAGCATCAAGATGGTCGCATGATTTCTCAGGATATGTGCACCCAAATTTTTGAAAATTTAATCCCTTGCTATTGCCAGCATTATATATTTTTACACTAAATATCATTTTGTTATCTGCATTTCTTGCTGGTGTAGCAATTTTAATGGCCAGTAGTGTAATTTCTAAATTGCATTCCAATTAATTATTTCATTATTGTGAACATGTACATTTATTACACAAAGCTTTTATTTTATATGTATATGAAGGAACGGGTTTACTGTCAATACAAATAAATCAACTCATAAAACACTGTCAGATAGTGGGACCCAGCGAAACTAAAGGCAGAAAGAAAGACCGCATTTTCTTCCTCTTAAATCAGTCCCGAAATTGATACCGCACCAATCGATAAATGCTAGAAGTACACACTCAATAAACGCAGAATTTTCTTTTCCCATCCTGGGCCTTCGTTCCGTTTTATCTAATACATGACAAAAGAATATAAATTGCCTCCAATCACAGACTAGGAAATAGCATTTTTAGAACTGAAAGCAATAAATCGCAAAATCAAACTCGTTTAAAAAATTATATCTCTTTTCCATCTCCAAGACCGCAGACTATCAGCGCTCGCCGCGTTTTCATCATATTTTCCAATACATGAAACAGCCCAGGTTTAATTAAACTTTCAGCGTTCGGCAATAAAACGACGGGGGAGAGAGTTACTATTATTACGAGGCGATGGCGATTAATATCAGAAAATCGATATTTCGTCACAATTTTCTCTTCGTTCGATGGGCGGCATTTTAAAAGGCGCATGCCGATAAATACGCAGGTCATCGAGATACTGTTTTTTTTTTTTTTTCTTTTACGCTTTGCTGGGAAAAAAAATCTATTATTTTAATTGACGTATTTGGTTTTAACCTCAAATTGCAGCCATTTTTAAGATTATTTTTAAAGAAAATAAATTTTTAATGTTTGGTGTATAAAGGTGTACGTTAAGCAATTTTAAGAATAACATGTTGAGAATGGCTAATTCAACACTTACTGATAACTTGCTTACCATACATACTTTAGTTTTTTTTTTTCAAAAGTGAAATCTTTTGAGATGAGTGATGAAATAAGTATTGAGTAAGTAAATTTTTAAATATGCAAATTTTTTTTAATTACGTCAAAGAATGGGTCATATTAGCCATTTCTCTGTGAGCAGCCAACCAGCTGTTATTCCTTTAGCTCTATCTAGGTGGCACGTTTAGTTTGAAGATATGTTACGGACGTGAGTAACACTACTCATACAACGCTCTACGGCCATGTTAGACCGGGACACAGACTCGGTCGTATTGCCCATTTTCCCTGTGAGTAGCCAACCAACCAGCTGTACCGACGGACACTGTTATTCGTTTAGCACTACCCATGGGCCACGTGTAACTTGAAGATATATTATGTTCATACATTACCTATGCAACGCTCTACGATCATATTTGACCGGTTAAAAGGGAATTCCGAACCACTGCAAACATCCATGACACCGTCGGGACTCGAACCCCAAATCTGTATTCCCTAGCGCAAGAACCCTAGCTATTCGGCTAAATATGCAATATAGAAACTAACATATCAAGCGAAGAAATATTGAATAGTTAATATTGGTTTCTTTGTACTCAATTTTTTTTATACATAAACATTCAAAAATTAATTTCTAGTTAGATACCCTTAATTTCCTTTCTTCTTGGTAAATCTGACAATAGCTATTAATTCAAAGATACCGGTATCCGGTGCAGACATCTAATCAGAATTTGTTTTTCGCCGTAAAAAATGAGGGCAGGAGTTTTCTGGCGAATAAAGACTTAATTATCGTTGTCCCGGTTGGGGGCGTTTTGTGCTGCATTTCTCCATTGATGGTCAAGGTTTATTATGATGATATGCAGCCTTTCAAAAATAGAGTTACGTCTAAGGTAGTGTGTTTTCAGCAACAGGGGGTCTTATGTCTTATTATACTGTTCAATTAAGGTGAACATTTTGAGATATTTGTGTGACATGGAGATAAAAACAACCAGCTGGTTCATTGAGCGGGAAAAGTCAACCTTTGACCTTCAACACGGATCTTGTCCAGGTGAGGGATAGCAAACAAAAAAATAAAGGAACTGCGTGGGTGCAGGGATTCAACCATGCTGTTCGGGAAAAATAATCCCTCTCGGTCTCAAGACGAAAGTGCTGAACAAGCATATAGAGACAATCAGGATTTAGAAAGAGAAGAACAAAAGTCGAAAAAATCATCTCAGATTAGAACACAGCAGATGGTGCGAAACATTCTAAAAGTAAAAAATATTACCAGAAAATAATCGTTATATAGAAGAGAGAATCTCAAAATATCTGCGATGAGGATTGGCTTTGATTTCAAAGAGCTATTGAAGACAGAAACTCTCGAAAATTCTTCTTGCCTTCGGCTATGTACCAACAATGAAGGCGAAAATGGCAAAATGTTTGTGGATGCAACAATCAAGTGTGTGTAACCACTCCTTGGATGTGAATCAGACCAAGATAGGATTCACCCTCACGCTAAGTCGTTTCAGTAAACAGGAAAGACTGAATGCAACTATATTGATGACACTGCCTCTGACAACTGACAATTAAATATTTTTATACGATTGCCTTTAAGTGTTTTACTCGTGCTATTTCATCTGAAGGAAAGATTTCAAAGCTGTAATAAAAAGACAAGTTCAATTTATCAATTTATTACATTGTCGTCTTATAATTGAGCAATTGTTTGCATAAAATATCTTGTTTTTATATGATTTTTATTGGTTTCTTCAATAATTAATCTCCCCAAGCTGTTTGTCTACCGTTTTCCTTATACATTTTTCTTCTTCTCATTACTCATAGTTTCTCAGTTAGCTAACGAGTAGAAATAACATGGCTTAAAATATCTTGTGTTTATGTATTCCTTAATAGACTATTCTAAGGATGTTATAATTTATTTTCTTAGAATTTACTAAATTATATCGGGTTTTACGAATTAGCTTGACATTTTTTCACACCCTGTAAAAGTATATTTTCTAAAAAAATATTTATGTTCTTTTATATATATATGTTTTTTTTTTTACATATAAGTTTAAAATATTTAAGTTCTTTTTTTTTTTACCTCCCAATGCAGTTTTTGTCATTTAACCTTTGAATTTTTAAGTTAATTAAATGGTCTTCAGTTTTGTTACTGCAATGTATGCGCACTTCGGATCTTGAACAATTTCTCCGTTTTTTTAATTTAATTCAATTTATTTATTTTGAGAGAGAAGGTCTAAATGCCAGGCACATCAATGTTCTTGTATTCATGGTTTTTGTGTTCATGGATTCTGTTCTTTATTTACATATTTTTAATATATATACATAAAAATAAGTAAGAATTATTTATTTCTGAAAAGCAAAGTATAAATGGCTTCAAATAAATTTTAAATAAGTGTTTTTAACACGTATGGAAGTAAAAAGTATTCCATCAATTCTTTTTTTGCTCATAAATAACATAACAAAATTTTTATATGTTTATAGTTTTATGGTATCGCTTTAAGAACTAAAATTCAGATAATTTCCTGATATCATGATAAATTTGGTATTAAAATTACTTCAAAATGTTTTGTTTGCAGTGTGTGGCAAATATTTTAAAGCATTTGACAGCTTACGCAAACTCGAAAAGCGACAACTACATAATTAAGCGCAAAATGGAATTCAGTCCTCATTTGGCAATACATAGTTAAATTTCTTTGAAAACAATGATTAGACTTGTAGAAATGTTGTAAATTACTTCCTTAAGAATTTTATCTTTTAATGTATTCAAAATTATTTATATTAATTTTATTTATTGTTTATTAATTGATATTCTGTATGAATATCAGGAATTCGAATATTCTATACGAATTGTCCACAGGTTAGCAGATAATGGGATATAATTGCTGCATGATGAGTCATGGATTCATTAAGTCTATGGAATCTGTGGTAGTTATGACCTCTCCGATCTCTGTTACAAATTCCCAAGAACCAATTAATGAAGTGGATAATAAAGGCAATACTTCTTCATTATATATACAAAATATCCCAGATATGATCCATAAGACTAAAATTCAAATATTTTAGGGAATATTAAGTGAAATATTTCTTTAACTAGATGGTAGTCAGCCAGCAATTGTGCCAGGACCAGTTGTTCTGCTGGCACAGTTTATTTCTTTCCTGAAGATAGGAAAACATGAATGGGCATTGATAACACACAATACAAAACAATACAAAAGTACTTCACCTTGGTATAATACAGAAATAATTCAAAATATTTTGCTTGCAGTATATCACAAATAATTTTAAAGCATTTGGCAGCGTATACAACCTCTGAAAACGACATCTCCGTAATTAAGCACATAAGTGAATTCAAGTGGCATAAGTGTTAGTGAAATCTAGTGATTTATATGAAATGGTAATAATTAGTAGCTACTAAAAGACACAGAAATTGCAAATTTAATATCCTATGCTAGAATTGACACTGTGACTTGGTGGCTCTAATCTGGCACGAAACAAATGGTAGCCTATCATGTTTAAGTAAATCTGAATATACAGGAAATAAAAGATCGAAAATATATAAAAAAAAACAAAGTAATATATAAGCAAGCAATGTACTGAAATTAATTATGCAATGCAAAATATTACATGCATTGTATATTTAATGTATTACATTTAAACACAAACTTAATAGAAAAATATTTATTAATGACAATAAGATTTATATAAGATCATTATTTAGATTTTATGAAGATTATAAGATTTATTAAGATTTATATAAGCTTTATTTAATTTTTAGATTTATTAATTTTTTAGATTTATTAATATTATTTATAATTTATGTAAAAGAGAAAAAATGTAACAAACTAACACGAAATATTTTTTCCCTTTATATATTGAATAAATTTTGAATCTCTAAACGTTTTTTAAATAAACAGAAGTAATTTTTGTGACACACACCAACACAAAAATAATCGTGGAGCAATATTTTCAGGAAATCCAGGTTCCATAACATTCATATAGTTACATAGTTAAAAAGACAAACTGTATTACGGAGGCTATAAATAAAAGACTACTTTTAAAACAGTGCTGCTGTTTGTTTGGATACATTTATCACTAGAAAAGAAACTGCAGCGAAAACACCTAAGCAACTGAAATCCTTAGTGACTGGATATCCGTCGTCTCTCTCTTAAAATTCTTCTCATCTTTATCGTTAGAAGAAGAAGAAAAAAAACAATTTTCTCTCTCTTTCCTCCTCAGTTTCTTCTCAAATTGATATCAAATCCCCAATACGTCATGTGAAAGCTGCCATCGCTAAGCTGCCACATTATTTTATCGCTCTGCTGTCAAAATAAATATGTTGCTTATGGGTTCTTTACCACCATGAGGTTTACTAACAGTGAAAAAGTAGACGAGGAATTTATCTTATGAATTTAATGCATTATCTAAGAGATAAAGTATTATTTTTAAATAACACATTGAATTAGTGTTTGAAGTCGGGTATTAGGAATATTTGAAAGTGAAATATTTAATCATACTTGTTTAGATATTTATTCTTAAAAATGTTAGGTAAAGAAAATAAGAATCTGTATAATGTTTATTGATTTGAAGAACTTAAATTCGTATGAAAAAATACTGTATTTGGTAAAGAGATATTACAACTAAATTAAATTTCACTTTACATCGCATATATTTTCATTTAAATCACCTCTTAATTTGAAATGTTGATGATTAATTGTCATCACCAATAATTAAAATCATTCTGATAGGTAAACATATGTTTGGATGTGATAAATACGATAAAAAATGGTTACTATTTATTTTTTTTTCTGATTGATGAAAAATATCATTCAATTGCAAAATTTCAATATATTTGAACGCTTTAATAAATACTAATAATTATATAATGAATTGTTATATGCAAGTAAAATGCTAATTTATTTGTCATACCCTTATTTAATTTAAGTTGTTAATATAGATATTCCATTGTTATGAGTGCTCATTTTAATTTAGCAGTAATAAGTTTTTTGATGAAAAAAAATAATTAAAGACTTCTTTATAGAGATTAAATCAAATATAGAACTTCTGTAAAATTCTCTTTTTGACTTTTTTCGAAAAGGAAGTTATTATGTAAATAGATATGCAAAATACAAAAATCCCAAATTTTTAGTTATAAATTACTAATACGTTCACTTGACTTATTAAACTTCCTAGCACACTCAAAGCTGCTTGAGTGGTGTCAGTGCTCACCCTTTGGACCCACTTCACCCCCACCCCCGCGAGCATTTCGGCTTCTCACATGACAGCCCTTCATTCTTCTGCACCATTGCTAAATTACACCCTGGCATTTGTTCCAACCAACATCTCCCCGAGCAACTCGAAAGGGAAAATGAAAAGAGGGAAAAAGAAGAACAAGAAGAAATCCCTATCCCCCCCAACCCCTGTCCTCAACCGATGCATTGCCGGCATGCCAAAACAGTGATCGGCAGACTCTGCCAATAGATCTTCATTAATCTTAGTTCCCGAAACCTGGCAACAGTGAGAAGACAAGGCAGCTCCATCTCGCGAGCGCAGAAAGCGTTTTTCTTGTATCGCTCGTGTCAAAGTATTAAGCTGTGATGTGACATCTACGAAACTGATGGATCAAGGCAAGTTAGACTTTGGACGGGGATTCCAACTATAAAAGCCACTATGTTGGGTAACGTCCAGTATGAATTTTTCTTTTGTCTTAAATACATTAAAAGGTTTTATTGGCATGAAAATAATAAAGCATTCTAATGTTTAAAATACAATGAGCATTTCTCAAATATTAACTTTTAGAGGTATTTTAATGGAATTTAATTTACATAGACAGAATTATTAAAATAAGATAAAGATAACCTTGGATAGCCTTGCCTTTGGTTTTGATATTTTATTTTGATTCTGGGTTGATACTGCATGGACAGAAATTTTAATGTATATTCAAACAAATAACTATTCAAATTTGTTTAGCTTTTAAATGATTAGTTTAAATGCTTTATATATTTTGTATATTCAAGCAAATAACTATTCAAATTTGTTTAGCTTTTAAATGATTAGATTAAATGCTTTATATATTTTGTTTAGTATAAACTACATTAAAAGGCCAAATTGGTATTAAAGATAACATTTATTGAATTGAGAAATAAATAAATAAAACGAAATTTACTGATAAAGATGGATTAAATCAGAAACAAAATAATTTTACTCACTGTTCACAATTTCAATATATTTTCAGATAAAATTTTCATCAGAATAATAATTTAAAATAATAAATTTTTAATTGCAATATATTTATATTGTTTTTGATCATTTAATAGATCTAATATATAACTTATATTCATTAAGAATAATTTCTTTTCCACTCTATGTGTAATTTATTAAGACAAATTTTCTTATTATGCATAAAAATAATCTTTTTCTTAAGTAATAAACACGCATGTGCTAAATATCCTTTCTAATAAGAATAATGAATTATTTAAATTGAAAAATAATCTATTCAAGAAAAATTATATGGAAGTATAAAGAATACTTTTTTTTAAATTACATATATCTTAAGAATTAATACAATTACGTTCTCTATATATTTATATATTTAGTAGCAATTCAAGAACATAAAATTCTTAAGTTTGTGGCAATTCACTGCATATAATTTATTTTATTGAAAAATAAAAAAAAATTGTGTGTGTTTACTGATCTTTAGAAAAACATTTATCTTTGTTTTTTACATATGATTTTATTATATTTAATGAAGGACCTTTTTGAATTTATACATAAATTCCTGCATTATTTTCGTTTTTTTTATTATTAAACTTTAGTATATTATACTTTTTCTTTATTAATGTATATAAACTGCTTCTGTGCTTCTGAAATTCTTAATACTTTATTTTTCTATGCAATTTATTAATAAACAGTCTAGTGAACAAGAAAAACACATCTGGAAATTCTACATCTGCACTTGTAGATATCCACATAAAAAATTAAAAATCGAAGAACTGATCACATTTTTCAAATCAAATGTTTTAAATGAGAAAATAGTTTTTTTTCCTTAAAATTGCAATATATGCAGTAACAGAAATAAAAATACCCCTTTACCTTTCGAATACTTTAGTCAAAGCAAATAATTACTCTTTTAAAAGAAGAATCCATGAATCCTTGCAAGCTGGGATGTCCTTAACTTTGGCCTAAAATTCGAAGAACCAAATTGAGTATTTTCTTTTGGGAATGTAAATCTTACTTTAAAGGAAAACTACGCATTGATACGTTGCTTCCTTTATTTATTTTTCTCAAACATCTTAGATAAAGTTTGGTATTTTGAGATTCCAGTTGAAAAGAATTTATTGTAGATTCTCTTTTATTTTTAATGTGATTTATAAGAAATGCAAGAGTTGATAATCAACTTATAAAAGGTGTTGCAATCAGTGCACCTTATGTAATGAACTCCAAGTTTTGTTTCTAAAACTTTTTTTTATTCTTTTTTCTATTAGTATTATTTTGCAACAACTATAAAATTCCTTTGCCATTTATTTATTCTAGTAACATGAACGAATTGTATTCATTTCTATACATTTTTTTTTATCATGTAGTTATATTTCTTGATTTATTTATTACATTTATATTGCATTAATATATATATCTACAAACATATACGCTACTATAATTTTATATATTTAATATATAAAGAGTATAAAAGAAGAATATAAAGAATAAATAAAAAATAAAAAATAATATAAATCTAAAGAATCCTTTTCTAAATTATAAATCTGTAGAATGACTAAAATAACTGATAAACAACACACTCTGAGTAACGATCAAGAATGTAATATATTCTCTATATATTTATCTAATTAATAGAAATTCAAGAACATTAAATTCTATGTGGCAATTATATTTGCTTGCACGTTTGTGGCATTTCACTGCATATAATTTATTTTATTGAATAATAAACATTTTTTGTGGTAATTACTGATCTTTGGGAAACATTTATTTTTCTTTCTATATATGACTTTATTTTTTAATGAAGATCGTTTTAAATTTTATACATAAATTCTTGTATTGTTTTTGCTTTTTTATTATTAAACTTTTATATATTATAGTTCTTCTTTATTAATGTATATATTGCTTCTGAACTTCTTAATATCGTATATGTAATTTACTAATAAATACTCCAGTGAGCAAATAAAAATACTTCTACAAATTCTATATCTACACTTGTAGATATATATATCAAAAATTAAGAATCGAAGAAGAGATCACATTTTTCAGATCAAATGTTCTAAATGAGAAACTTTTTTTTTCTCTTAAAATTGCACTATATACAGAAAGAGAAATAAAAATACCTCTCTTACCTTTCGAATACTTTAGTCAAAGTAAATAATTACTCTTTTAAAAGAAGAATCCATGAATCCCAGCAAGCTGGGATATCCTTAACTTTGGCCTCCTATTCGAAGAACCAAATTGAGTATTTTCTTTTGGGAATGTAAATCTTACTTTAAAGGAAACTACGCATTGATACCTCTCTTCCTTTATTTATTTTTCTCAAACATCTTAGATAAAGTTTGGTATTTTGAGAATACAGTTGAGAAGACTTTATTGTAGATTCTCTCGTATTTTTAATGCGATTTGTAAGAATTGCAAGAGTTGATAATGAACATATAAAAGGTGTTGCAATCACTGCACCTTATGTAATGAATCTCAAGTCTTGCTTCTGAAACATTTTCTTTATTCTTTTTTCGACTAGTATTATCTTACAGCGCCTATAAAATTCATTCGCCTCTTATTTATTTTCGTAACATGAACGAATAATATTAATTTCTATACATTTTTTTTATCATGCAGTTCTATTTCTTGACATATTCATTACATTTATACAAATATCTACAAACATATCCGTTAATTTAATTTTATATCTTAAATAATTATTTGCTTATGATGTACATATACAAAACTATGCACTGACATGAACACACAAAACATATAATACGTCCGTTTTTTTGCTGTTTATGTTTGAAAAATATTAAACATTTGCTATTTTTTGTATTTAATTCAGCTAATTGAATGTAATCTGATAATTACAGTTATATCGAAATGAAGATGTTATAAACACTTATATTATTATAGTACGCGATTTAACTGTCATTTATACCAGAGTAAACTGCATTCATCGGATAAAAATTGTACCAATCAACAGTTTGATGGATAGGAAAAAAACATATTCTAGTCATAATAGTTACGAACAGTGAAATAAACACAATTCGAATAAAGGGTATTATATAATTTATGTAAAAGTTTTATATTAGTTATGATAAATAACACATGCTGAGTAACGAGGAAGAATACAATATATTCTTTTTACATTTATAAAATTAGTAGCAACTAAAAACCATAGAATTCTGAAGTATGTGGCAATTTACTACAGATAATTTATTTTATTAAAAAATATAATTTTTTTTTTGTGTTTACTGATCTTTGAGAAAGCATTTACTTGTTTGCTATATAAGATTTTATTATCTTTTAATGAAGATCGTTTTGAATTTTATACATAAATTATTGTATTGTTTTGTGCTTTTTTTTATTATTAAACTTTTATATGTTATACGTTTTCTTTATTAATGTATATAATGCTTCAGAAATTCTTAATGCCATATTTTTTATTTGATTTATTAATAAATATTCTAGTGAACAAAGAAAAACACATCTAGAAAATCTACATTTAAACTTGTAGATATCCAAGTTAAATATTAAAAATCGAAGAACTTATCACATTTTTCAAATCAAATGTTCTAAATGAGAAACAGTTTTTTTTCTCTTAAAATTGCAATATATACAGAAAGAGAAATAAAAATACCTTTCGAATACTTTAGTCAAAGTAAATAATTACTCTTTTAAAAGCAGACTCCATGAATCCTTGCAAGCTGGGATGTCCTTAACTTTGGCCTCCAATTCGAGGGACCAAATTGAGTATTTTCTTTTGGGAATGTAAATCTTACTTTAAAGGAAACTAAGCATTGAGACGTCCCTTCTTTTATTTATTTTTCTCAAACATCTTAGATAAAGTTCGGTATTTTGAGATTTCAGCAGAGAAGACTTTATTGTAGATTCTCTGGTATTTTTAATGTGATTTGTAAGAAATGCAAGAGTTGATAATCAACTTATAAAAGCTGTTGCAATCAGTGCACCTTACGTAATAAAACTCAAGTCTTGTTTCTAAAACTTTTTTTTAGTCTTTTTTCGATTAGTATTATTTTACAGTAACTATAAAATTCCTTTGCCAGGTATTTATTCTAATAAAAATGAACAAATAGTAGTAATTTCTATGCATTTTTTTTAATCATGTAGTTATATTTCTTGATTTATTGATTACATTTATATTGCATTAATATAAATATCTACAAATATATCCGCTAATTTAATTATTTGCTTACGATGTACATTCTTAAAAAAGTATACACCGGCATGAATATACAAACCAAATAACACATCCTTTTATTTATGATTAAAAATATTAAACATTTGCTATATTTTTTTCATTTCATTGAGCAAATTCAATGTTTTCTCATAGCTGCACATGTAGCGAAATAAAAATTCGAGTAATATAAGTTTTATTAAACCCTTTATTACTATAGGACGTGATTTAAATATCATTTAATTTTGGGTAAATTATATTATCGGATAAAAAGTGTACCAATCAAAATTTAGATATATAGGAAAAGACAATTACTACAGTCTGTACCTAATAGTTCCGAAGAATGAGAGAAATCCCAAAAAATTTGAATTAAGTGTTTTATATAATTTATTTAAAAAGATGATTTCCTTATAAATTTCAATTGCATTACTAATCTTTGTATCTCTGCAAAATAAAATGTAAAATTAACGAAAATAATTTAGCACAATTATTTTTCCTTTTTCATGTCTCATCGAGTAGAACCCATACTAGTTCTTTAAATCTTTTTAAACATTTACCGTAAGTATGACAAATGATGTAGACAAAGACCGTAAGTATGACAAATGATGATTACCACTTCATATAAATTGAAGCTATATATTTACATATGTGTGTGTATTTCAAGGGTAATTTAAAATTTAATTCTTACAGTGAATGTTTGAACTAAAAAAAAGCTAATATAAATTGGTCATTTTATTAAAAAAAATTATTTTTAAAATTTTATCTATGAATAGCCATTATTATTTTTTTTTTTTTTTGAAAAAGTTATGTTTAAAAAATTATCAGCATATTTTCCAATTGTCATCTATTATCTGTCATCTAATATCCATCTAATAACGGAATAATTTGAATACATTTCATGCAAGATTCAATTTTTAATTATTTAATGAAAATTTAATTAATTAATTTTCAAATTTTCATTAATTAATGAAAGATGTAATTTGAGTTAATTGAAGTAAAATGAGTTGAGATGAAATTTGAAGATTTAATTATAGTTTACAAATTCCAAAACCTTATTTGATATTCCCACTTGAATGAGAATCACTCTACTCTGATTTTGAGGAAAAGTCAGAAAAAATAGTGATTGACAAGTTTCTATAAATTTTACTTGAATGAAATTCGACAAAAAATTTAATCAAAATGTTCTTCACAAATGGGGTAAAAAAATTGCGAAAAGATTTTTTTTTAAATACACGAAATTAAGATAAAAAAAAAAAATGAGTGAACTGTGGGATCATCTTGTTATAATGTGTTTGCTTGTGTGTTATAATGTGTAACAGTTGTATAGGCAAAACAGCGATGCTATGTTGTAAAAGTAATCGTGATTATTAATTCAGCTTTTCAGCAAAGGACATTGTTGTGTCAAGGCAGTATGACCTTGAAGGACACGTAGAGTTAATAAAAGAAATATGTTTTTCTGGAATATCATAAACATGGTCAATTTGGTTCAAGAATGGAGAATGGGGACCTGCTATAATTACATAATAGTATCCTTGTGAAGGCAATTCTTTACTAATTGAGCTCTGTATAGTTTAGCATTATCGGCTCATCAGATGAAGGATTCAGTGGCTGCACATGTATAAGAACCAACGACTGGGTTAAGAATTTGATTAATAAGAACGGTACATATTGGGAAGATTGGATTAGTGCTGTCACCTAAAGTGACACACATACAATGGACGTACCAAATATGCCTATTTCATAGATATGACTACTGTAATAGCTGGTTCTCATCTCCCACCAGACCTTTAATCACCTTAAGACATTTGCATACAAAATTGGGATGTATTGGTAAAGAATTGAATTGAATTGAATTGCACTCAAATTAACTTGTCTACCTGTTTCATTTAGGGAACTTGATAAGAAGTTTGTACATAATTCTAGACAACCTACACACAACTGCCTTCATTGTTCCAGATTCCAGAATGTCATTGCCTATTACAGAAGATCTGAAGTGTATTGATGGGATGATTCAGTACCTCTTTGCAGATAACTGCAAAAAATTGCTATAACTTTGGTTTTCTTCTGTCGTCTTTACTTACGGGACAAATTATACATATGTAGATGCAGATAATTTATTATTTGATAAAAATTTAATATTCGCAATTTCCTTAAAATAAATGTGTTATAAATTTTATTATATAGACCTCAATTATAAATTCTATACCCGGAGATTTAATTTTGTAAAGATAGGTCCTAATTTTCAAATTTTAAACTTTTTGTTTGTTACTAAATATAATACTATCTGCAGATAAAGTATCATATTTGTAACTTGAATCTACTACAAACATACACTTATCTTATTTTTTTTTTCTTTAGTCAGTATGGTATTTATTACAACAGATATGAAAATGAGCAGAAATATCAAAATTCAGATGTCACCACAGTTTACTTCTGAGGTACAGAATTGAAACCTATAATATTTTATAAAAGAAATTATTCATATGAATTGTTTGAAATTATGTTGTGCAATTAGTAGCTTTGGCGTTAATTTTCTTTATTCCAGGAGAAATTTCTGCAAAAACTAATTATACATACGTATAAAAATTATTCCCTAGACTAATAATTGATAAAAACAATTAAATTTAAAAGAATTTCTTTAAAATAAAAAAAATTTAATTTAATTCAATCGACAATAATTATAAATTATTTCAGAAAAATATTTCATAATAGACCTCACTCATGTGTATTATTAAAAATTATCAAAAAGGGTCAAAAGAGTTAAACCACTGAATAAATTTAACAGCATGTATATGCATAATTCAAAATTCCATTTTTAGCAAATTGTAATCCTGTTAAAATTCCAACAAGTATTCTTTTTGAAGACATTCAAAAGGGACAACACAGCACTCTCAGAAATGGGACGCTCGATAGTTGGAAGTCCATTCAATTCTTACACTTTGTCGGATTTCTTCTAATAGCATGTTCCACAACAGACAAAAGTAATTCTATCGATTGTTTTTCCAATGATCGTTTCAAGCACCGACAGGGTTAAACCACTGAAATCAGCCACAAGGGTTAAAGAAATGGCTACTGTTAAAGGAAAGCCATTCTGATGGTTGAAACAAAATCCATGTAATAGATATGTTTCGTATCCAGCTTATTGAGAATGTTAATGCGATGGTGGCCTGTTCACGTACAAAAAAAAAAAAACTGGAAAAATGTTGTAACGAATTAATCAAAATAATTTGAGTATACTTTTTCAGTTATGTACATATATTTTATCCACATCGCGTGGAATGATATATATTGAATTCAGCCCATAAATTTTAGTTTCAAAATTAACTTAATATCGATCGTAATTAAATGTATTAAAATTTTGTTGACTAAAGGTCTAGATAATATTTATTAAAGTAAAATTGCAAAGTGGTGCAACAATAAAATTATTTATGATGATGATGTGCATTGATTTGAAGAAAAATATTTAATATCTTTCAGTTTATAATGTCTCACGAATTATTTCTTTGAAATAAAAATGTTGAAAACTTTAACTTCCTCTTAATCATCATATATGCACAACCAAGTTCATTATTTTCTTCGAGTCATATACAAAAGTTTAATAAAAAATGTCAATCATAGCTTTTGTGAATATTAATAGTTATTACACAATCATTATTCAAATACTTATCTTGTCAGAACCACGCGTCTTCTTATCTTATATTAAAAAAATTATAATTCTTTCACTTAAAATATTAAAATTTTATTCCATGACCAGAATTCAGAAATACTTTTTAGAACTAACTTATATCCCAAATGATGTTTATGTATATGTATATATATATATGATTAGCCATATATATATAAACGGCATTATTCTGTCTTAAAAGGGCATAGAACTAAGACCACGCTGTAGAGCGAATGGTTGAGTGTCCTACTGCAAAATATAATTTTAATGAACGATAATTATGATTACGTTTATCCTCGAAAACGAAGACCACTATTTTAAGCTTTCGGTCATCATTTGGATGGCTTAAGCCGATTCATTAAATGCCAGGAAATACACATCAAGAGGCTTCTTCAAACCTCATAAGGCCAGTATTAAAGCGTAATCTGTTCTATGACCTAGACAAAGCTTAAAAGGTATTTTGGAAGTCGAAACAAGATATGTTATTTTTAAAGATATTAATTTGAAACAGTAAAATAATATAAATTAAAATAAACTGTTATAATAGTATTTATTATTATAAAATATAAATAATAGATACTATTAGAAATAAAATTATTTAATTATATGAGATTCAATTTTTGCGCAACAATGTAAAATATACCAATAAAGTACTTAAGTTTATAAAATTTTAAGACATTTCTAGGATTTTAAACCATGTCCAAATATGAAACCCTTGCTAACAATTTTTCTGTCCCTGAGAGTTACAGTTAGAACGCAAAAAACAAATCCGTCACCCCTCCAGTAAGAAAGTGATCACACATTTATCGATAGTTCGTAAAATTTTTGACTGGCGTTTAAAAATGACCTCAAGCTGAATGGTGACAAATGGATATGTGTGCTTTGCAATTTCTATCAAAACAGAAACAAACTGGTTTGGAGTTTGTCGGTCTGTGGTGCACAAAATTATGTCTGATGTTCAGAAGTTTTAGAGGGAAAAAATAACTTTTAGATTTTAATTCATATTCGGCAAAATCTTTTACGACTCAGTTACACAAAAATTTGACAAAATTTCTCTTTGAAGCCTACAATTTCGTCAGTTAAAAATTAGTGCCAAATAAGTGACTTGTTTTAACAAATTCCATTCAAAATAAATATCATAAAAAGTTACACATAAAAAGAAATATACAGTTACAAAAAAAAAGAAAAATTTAAGAAATCTAAAAAAACAACAAACAAAACAAAGAAATTTCAGTGGATACAGAATGTCTGTATTTAAATTGCATTGATTTTTATACTGGAAATAAATTAAAAATCTGCACAATTTTAATAACCAATAATATATTTAACACCAAATTGTATGAAAATGTTTTAGTTTACTTTTTTTTGTATTATCTTATATTAATAAAATTCTGTGTGGGAATATCGAAGTTCTGATATACGTTCATATACGTCAATATTTTCAACCACTTACTTATGCCACAAAAATCTCTAGCCAAGATACTTAAAATATTAAACCCCAACATGTGGAGAAATTCTCTAGCTTATGTTGTGTTATATTATCTTATATTAATAAAATCATGTGTGGAAGTATAGCAGTTCTATGCCATGCAGTTCTATGTTCCATATTCGACAACCCTCTCCACCACTTACTTATGCCACAAAAGTAAGTAGCTTCTATACTTAAAATATTAAACTCCTACATGTGATGAAATTCTGTAACTTATATTGTGTTATATTATCTTATATTAATAAAATTATATGAGGAAGTATAGCAGTTGTATTTCAGGATCCATATTCATTAATCCTCTCCACCACTTACTTATACCACAAACACAAGTAGCTACTATACTTAAAGAATTAAACTCCAATACGCGGGGAAATTTGTAGCTTAAGTTGTGTTATATCATCTTATATTAATAAAGATATGTGTGAAAATATAGCAGGTATATGTCATGATTAATATTCGACAACCCACTTCACCATTTACTTATGCCACAAAAGTAAGTAGCTACTATACTTAAAATATTTACGTGGGGAAATTCTCTATCTTACGTTGTGTTATATTATCTTATATTAATAAAATTAAGTGTGGAAATACAGCAGTTCTATGTCATAATTCGATAACCCTCTTACTTATGCCACAAAAGTCACTCCACGAGTAGCCACTGGAACACAAACATCCTCCTCCTTGAACCAAATGCGCACAGGGCCGGCCTCTTTAAAGGCATTCCTTGGTGGATAGTTTCAATTGCGTCAATGTTTGCAGAGGCTCGAAAGTGATCTCCCATCACGCAAGTAGGCAAATTTAATTAAAGGCAGGCCCGTGATAGATAGCGGAATTTGCTTCCGAACTGCTGTCGTGTCCGGTTTTCAAGAAGGTCTATAGCTAATCACATTTTATTAACCGGAAAGGAATGGGGAGGAATATTTATTTCAATTGGATCACCGAGACGGATCACCGGGGCTCAGGCTCATTCGTCTTTTTTAGCGGGTAGGAAGTGGATTGGAACGGACATCTTTTCTACATAGGGAGTGGATGTTTACGCTTCGTAGCAGTAATAGAACTTGTTGATTAGGGTTAAGATATTTTATCACTGGCACAATACATTAAATTTCTTTGCAGTACAAAATTAATTTTCATTTTATGTTTGAAATATGCACATTTAAAAGTTTCATTATTTTATTCATTATGTATTAATTATAAGGATGTAAAAATTAATTTAAAAGTATTTCATAGAATCTTATTTTACACTTATGTACAATCAGACAAATATTTATCTAAAATTTTGAAAAAAAATTAGCACATCAGGAGAAACGATTGGCCTCCATATCGGAAATTCTTAATTTTCATTACCTTTATATTAGTTTTAATAATATTATTTCTTTATAGGAATAGTTTACGAATTTATTAAAATATTTTAAGGATGTTAAATATGCCTTTCATTTTGTAGAAAACATTTCTAATAGAACATTTAAAAGATTATTAAATAATTATTTGCTTAAATATGATAAAAATAAACAAATCATGAAGAAAAAGAAAGAAAAAAAACTTTTTTAAAAATAAAAACTTAATTTGTATTTTCTATTCTTACATTTCAAAACAAAATGTTTCATTTCGTATATTACGGTGTTTAACCTGATGAGCAAAATTAATAGCCTGATAAAAAGCAACATAGTGTGGATATCAGAAATTTGCATTTGCTATAGCATTTAAAGACATTCTATTGTTAAAAACATTATCATTTAAATGTAATTTAGGAAAAACATAGCAGAAATCAAGATAGTTGGTGAAAAAATAAACTGTTTTATTGTAACATTAATAAATCATTCATTAAATTAATACTGTTAATAAATGATTAGTTAATTAATTATTAAAATTATATTGTTTGTGAAATATAACAAAATATTTTTATTTTAAACGAAAGTAAAATTAAAAAAGTAATACGGTCAATAATTTTATATAGCATCAAGTTTTAAATCAATCATCATACATAATAATTATTAAAATTTATTATTTATGTTAATTTTCTTCTCCATTTAGCAAAAACATCATTTAAGCCAGTAAAAGTGATGAATATAATTTCTTTTTTGATAATATTAATCTTGAACATAATGGTGAACAAAACACTCATCAATATAAGTTATTTTGATCTCCATTATTATGGAAAAAAACTCTTTGTCTGATTCAAAGCCTTGGTTTCAAATTTAATTTTCTTAGTTTTATTTAATCACTTCAATTTCTAATTTGATAATATTAATATTAAAGAAACAATTATTGGTGAATATAATATTCACAAATATTAGATGTTTTGATCTTCCTTATTATTGACTCAAAGCCTTGGTTTCAAATTTAAATTTCTTGACTGTGTTTAATAACTTTAATTTCGTAACTTCCAAAAATTACATATTTACAATAATGTTTAATTAAATGGTACTATAAATTTTCTCTTCAAATCTTAAATTTAAAATGAAAAATTGAGGAATTTTAATAATCAATGTTGTTATTAGCATTAATATTTGTTTATAATATTAATATTTGTTTTAACATTTTGTCAATCCATAAAAATAATACTTTAGGGTAAATTTGTAATGACGTCAAAATATTTTTAAATATTTACCAGCAATTAACTCAATCGTTACGAGAATTTAAAATATTTCCTTCTATAGTCCGTTCCCCAGACACTTAACTGCAACTGCAGAATAATCCCCGATGAAGTAGCACCTATATCAAACTAACTTAATGGTGATTCTGATTCTTCGTTAAAGATTCTAATTTGCAGCATTCGAAAGTACTGCGAATGCACACTTCAGTTCCGTTTAAACCCTTTAATTATTTACTCAAATTATACAGCCTCCAGTGCTTAAGCTCTTTCGAGATCCATTTGCAACGACACCAACAATAAGACATCGTATATCTTGATGTAACGAAGACGCAAAACTCCCAATTATTTGGTGATTCCTGGCAATATCTCTGGTTTCAATTCCCCGGATAATGAGGTGCCACCACCAGTTTCAATTTAAAGTTTTATCTGAGTTGGAAACACAATGCCCGACTTTGCTGATGATCCTATTCCATCTGTTTACGATTTCACAAGCGTTAAGGCTGTGTAACCCATTGTACCGCGGAATAATGCATTCCCTTGTGGCTTCGGATATCATTTTGCATCAGGCTGGGGGAGGAAGAGATTGGGAATTGTATAGCAGCGGACAGTCAAGAACCGTGGATATTATTAGAATGAACCGTTGTTTGCGTCACGAATCAGTGGTCGTTATTTTGGGACAGTTGTCGTAATGATTCTCGAATATGAAGAATCATGAATAAAAGAGTTAAATACCAAAGCATTTGATTGCGTTAAAAATGTTTGGAATGCATTATGTCGATTTATGCCGTGAGTATTGTTGGACTAGATTACAATGAAACAAAAATTGTCAATAGTTCACTGACGAAGAGAATTCACAGATCTCACATGCTTTTATTATACATAAAAGCATGTGATATTTTTTATTATGTATTAAAGCTCGCGAGTTCTGATCTGAAGTAGATTTTTTGTTTAATTCAAATTATAATTGACCTTAATTCAAATTATAATTTAACCAATATATATATTGAAGGTGCATTTCAATAAGTCTTAAGATAGCCGACAATTATTGAAACAATGTTTTTAAAACATTCTTAAATTCATGGTATATTTTAAAAAAAAGTTATATTTAAAAAAAAAATTGACATGTTTTTAAAAATTCATCGTAATTTTCTTTTTAATAAATGAGCAAAACTGCTGAGGAATTAGTATATATTAAAGATTTTTCATTTTAAGAAAAGTTTTATAACAATAACATTTGAATGATTTCATGAGTATGAATTTCTTTGAATTAGGACTTTGTATTGTTTTTAGAATATTTGCAAATATATTATAGATTAAAAAGAAATCACCAGAATACTTCATCAATATTTTTGTTAATATGGATTTTAAATTGCATAAATCTATTTTTAAAATAGATTTTAATCTATTTCAAAAATATTTGTTAAAGTCCTTAAAATAATATGCAGAACAATTTATTTATTTTTAAAGTATTTGTGTTGTCACGCTTAAGGATTGAAATCTTTATAAAAGCACAATGTATAATAAAAGCACAATAAATAAGAAAATGTGCTTCAAAATATCTACGTCTTATTATTTTAACAAAATTTAAACTTGAATTTAAATATTACTAGTCGTAGTGAAAAATTAAGGCAACGTTTAATAAACTCAATTTTAAAATATTTTTGATAATAACAAAAATACAATTCAAAATATGTCAGAATTTGCATTTTTTAACGTAGTGGGTTATCTTAAAAATCTTTAAATTATTAGTGACCTGCTTTTACACATTAAATAACTAATAGAAAACCCATCAAAATCAATTTGTATCGAAAAATGTTCAAATATGAAATTATAATTTGATCTTTAATTTTGGGATAAGCTTAAATAATAATTTTGGAAGTGTGTTAATATTGAAGAATATTTAACCATTAAAAAAGATAAGTTAATAAGTATGTTTTCCCAAATATGTAAACTATGTTAAATAGCTTTTTATAATTAAAAATGAGTTTGAATTGTGCATTAATTCACATCGTAATTAAAATGAAAATTACATTTGTGCATTAATTCACATCGTAATTAAAATGAAAATTACATTTGTAACAAAAACACACTAGTATCTATTAATGAGAAAAAAAATAATTATTCTCTTGTCAATAATTTGCTTTTTTTAGATGTGTTTTTAGCTAATTTCCATCATAATTTATATATTTTTTAAATTCTCATATTAGAATAATAATTAATTTATAATACAATCTAAATTTTATTGGTAAATTGTGATTTATTTTTTGTGAAGTTCGTCTGTTTCAAACGTAACAATTTTGATTTCTTACATACCTTACATACTATACGAAAATTTGCATTTCATTTCCTACATTTTCCTTAGAAGACTAAATCACATATTTGATCTTCATTTTGCTTAAACAATTCCATTTTATATTATTTGCATTAATTGCGCTTTATCTTCCCTGTTGTAATGAAGGCATCATATCAGTTTAGTAAGCTTTTGAAATAATACTTTTATAAAAAAGCAATATACAAAAAATAATTACCTTACATCTATAAAAGCCTTTCTTTTTACAATTTAGTTATGAGGTTTAAAAAAATGAAGCTTGTAAAAGATTGTCTACTGTGTAAAAGATTGCTATTTTTGAGTGGCACTTTGATCAGAGGTCTTTAGCATCTAGCATGGCATTACTCAAATGCTGATAATTTTTAATGAACAACCACAAGGGTGTTTTATTGCGGTTGCGGTCATTGAATTCTTTGTATCATCTCTTTATACACTGAACCCAGTAGTAAGAGTTTTTGAATTTTTTTTTTTTATGGTGTCCATAACCAGTTTAGATACAAGAGCTTTCCCTATCTATGGACCATCGCCAACGTGCATAGCTGATATGCAAGAGAGTAAGGATTCGAGTCCGCTGATGGTTTATTTGTAGTAACTACTTTCAGATATAGAGGAGAATCGTTGACGATTGTTACAAGGTGAGTAAAGCATTTTTAATCTATAGTAAGGCTACATTATGGGCGTTTCCTAGGTTTTCTCACATACGGCACTCAAACGTGGAGCAGTTACACAAAAAGTTCACCAAAATGCACTGTCCTCACCTCAACTCACGTGAAATGTTCGTGGTTTATATGAGGCTCACCGGCACAGTGCCTTCTTTCTAAGTAGTAGGGGGCTACAGGGGTGAGGTAGGAAGAAAAAAGACACAAGAACTGTCTGTTCTTTAAAGCTTGTCGAGTGAACCGATGTCTCTCTCTCTTCGTTAAAAAAACCCCTCGTTTTAAACAGGCTGCTTTTTTATTTAAAATCAGCTATCAAACTTGTGTCAAACTGTGAAGGAAATTTCAAACAAACGAAGGCACGATAAATTGATGGCTTTGAAAGTTAATTTACGAAGAGCGAAACGGCTGATCTATAAATGAATAAAAATATTAAAAAATTGATTGATTGATTGATTGAGTAACTAAAAATTTTATTTCCCTTAAATGTGTATAAACTAAACAACAAACTAACTGTTGTTTAAAATTCCCTATCACACGATCTTCATTTTCAGTGACATTGGAAAGATTTTCTTTGAAACATTTTATTTTATCTGGTTTTTTTAGAATTTTGTGTCATAAAAATCCATAATCCTTTAATGTAAATGAAATATATTTGTTATTTGGAATTAAGTCTTGGAATCATTACATCATGGGATCATTACAAATATTATTCTCTCTCATAACATAGTCCCCAACGTTTGCATTTTTTTTTGGATGTACAAGTTTGAATTGTGTTAGAAGGTAAAAGTTAGCCATTTCGAAAATCGAATATATTCCACTTAATAAGGTTTATTTATTTCTTTTTCATTTCAAAATAAAACGTATAGATAAGGACTATCGTATATGCTCAAACTAGTAAACAATATTAAGGAATAATATAATTTCACAATGCTAAAAAATATATTTGATGAAATATTAAATAGTTTCATTTTCATTGTGTGGATCCGAGTTAGAATAGCCCCACTGTAATCCAAGTCGTAAAAGGCGACTAAAATGACTACCCAATTTCAGGAGATATAACCGGATGGGGTAAAGTCAGACTTCTTCCTTTGTGTGCATCATGTATTTGTGCTACAATGTCAAGGACAAAAAGAAGCCGCATTTTTCACTCTTTATCATGACTCGTCTGTTTAAGAATTTTGAAAATACGGCCAGTTGTTCTTCATTGTTTGAAAACACACAGGTAAATGGACTTCGTTTAGACACTGCTGTCGACTAAGTGGAGCAAAATTACATCAAACAGCAATTTCATTCAACTAAATTACAATTAATTAATTTTATAAAAACAATATATATTCCTCATAAAAACAGGGTATTTTTTTAATTATTTTTATTTTATAGGACAAAACTTTGTAATTAACAACGAAGGAATAAAAAATGTTCAATTTGTTAAAGTAACTGAATGATTCAGCTGAATAATCTCTTGCACAGTTTAAAACTGTAAGTAAACAGCATCATCTCCTAAGCACCATTTAGAAGAAAGTCACATCCCAACATTGTTGGTGGGAGAAAAAACTACCAAGAAGAGTTAGAATAAGAAGAAAAAAAAATCCCAAGTTTGTCTGGAAACAAATTGCATCGTCATTGCATGCTTACTTTGCGGAAAATTACATTTCCGAACTATCCGAATTATGTAGGCTAACCGGAAGATTAACAGGTTTTATTTGATAGCAGATTTTTTTTTCCACCAAGAAATTTGCAGATTAATGCAGTTTGAAGTTTATGTTGCTGGCAATTTTTTCCCTCTTGCTTCCTTTTTTTGCCGAATCTGTGACAAGAAAACGCAGATAAAATATAAGATTATCCAGAGTAATCCTTTTTGCGTGTGATGGAATTATAGACTCTTGATAATCCTTAGTGGAATATATTTGTCAAAGTTTTTAAGACTGGAAACACAGCGGAAGACTACGCTTCGTAGTAAAAGTAGTTAAACTCAATTTATAGCGTTAAGGGGATAAATATTCTCGTATATTGCCACTTGGTTTTAGCTTTATTTTTTTTACATGGTCAGGGATTGTTTAAGCAAGTAGCTCAACGATGTTTTTCCCAAAATTTATTTTTCTGCGCTTTATCCAATAAAAATACGAATGAGAATGATTATATTCTATGTTCGAACAGCATCAGTGGCTTAACTTTATTTACGTCTCGAAACATTTGTTTTATTTTTTATATATATTTATTCGAATTTTAGTATTTATTCTGTTTCATTTATTTTACTGTTTTCTTAAGTTAACGATTAGCTAAAACTTGCAAAAAAGTGCTTTATTTTACCAATACAATTTTATTTATTAATATAAAATAATTTATTTTATCTTTTTAAAAATTAAATTGAAGTATTTTCTTATTGAATTTTATAATTTTGTTTTTAATTTTATATTTATTTCTCATTTTATTTTTTATTATTGAATTGTTGAAATTTTTTATTAATTTCTTATTGTATTATTTTCTTATTAATTTTATGATGAAATAATTTCAAAATACATTATGTTTTAATATTATTAAATGTAGAAAAAATTTTAAGATTCATGTATCAAAGCAAATAAAAAATTAAATTCCATATGAATATATTCATATGAAAGTCGTAATTATAAACTGAAACACAATATCTTACATACCGTTTAGCTGAAACGAGAAAAAGTAGCAGGTTTTTTTTTTTTTTTTTTTTTTTTTTACATTTCTGAAACTGAAATAATTTAAACTCAGAAATATTAAACATTTTATTATGTAACTTAATCTATGAAGTTTTTTACGCTTTATCAATTCAATCTATTTCACATTTATATTTAAATCTAAAATCACTTTTTTTATGAAATGAAAAAAATTTCTAAAATTATACAAAAATAAAATTAGGATTCCTATAAATTCACAAATGATATAATTAGAAATTTATTTATAATTAATTCTATAAAAAATATTCACATTTTTTTCTCATGATATTATTTTATGTTTTTAAACAATTCATAAAACAGGAATTTTTAAAAAAATCCTTCGAATGTTATCGCTAAATTTACAAATTTTTCTTATGTTTACCAAGTCTGATGATGGAATTTTGTTATTTTCATGATATTCTAACAATTTGCTTAATTCAATGCATGTGACTTTGAAATTAAAGCATATGCTGCAACAATTTAATGGTAATAAACAATTTAAATTAAATTACGTTAGTAAAGCAAAATAATATTTAAAATAAAGAAATCATTTTTTCCCGCTTGAATTGTAATAGACAAAGAAAAGAAAAATGCAAGCAAATATGTTACGTAAAGATGAATTTTATCTAGCTTCCATCGTTACTATAACTTATAAAGATCTTGTTGTTGAAGATTCGATCATCTATATATATATATATATATATATATATATATATACACACACATATATCAATGGTACTTTATTCAATCAGAATATTCTTCTTTCTTTATTCTTTTCTTATATTCTTTATTCAATCAGAACACAGAAACCATCTGTTTCCCTTTTAAATCATATTTGATACAGAAAACAAAAATATGGGCGAATTACAATTTTTTATTATATAAAAATCAATTTTATATATATAATTATATATATATATGTATATATGTATGTATCAATCTTTATTCAATCAGAAGGTATTGTATGTTGCATTGCGATTAGATAGAATATAAACACATAAATAGAAAGCTTTGAAATACTTTTTACATAAGGTATTTTATAAATAAATATTTTTCCAATAGCTCACATTTTTTGCAGTATTGCAATTATAGTCAAACTTTGACATACTGACTATAAAAAAAACGATGAATATATCATTTTCTTTACAGAGCTACTGTCATCTCTAATATGCTATAAAATTAATTAAATATTTCTAAATTGCTGTAATGTAGTGCAAATATAAATATATAACATACTCTTTAAGTCTTATATGTTTAATAATATAATTTATATCCATACATTTGAAATATATAATAAACGCAAGCAGCTTAATCTGCTAATTATAATATGCTTTTCTAAGTTTGTGATATCAAAGGCATACTTTATAAGGTTAAAATATTATTAATTGATTTAAAAACAATTTTATTGCTACAAAATGTCTATACAAATTCATAAGTGCTGCAATGTGAGTATTTTGAAGGAATTGAGTTAAAAGCAATAATTTAGAGCTCAAAATTAATAATCAAGACTGAATTAAATATGAACTGGTTATAGAAGTTGTTGCAATCTTGATCAATAAACTTAAAAGTTAAATGAAAAACTTTCTGTAGGTTAGATTTAATATAATATATTAATTGTTTAAAAAATATAATTAAATTGTATAAAAAGTATAATTAAATTGTATAAAAAATTGTATAAAAAGTATAATTAAATTGTATAAAAAGTATAACTAAATTGTGTAAAAAATTGTATAAAAAGTATAACTAAATTGTATGTATAAAAATTGTATAAAAAAAATAAAATTGTATAAAAATTGTATAAAAATTATAATTAAATTGTATAAAAAATAAAATTTGTGTAAAAAATTGTATAAAAATTATAATTAAATTGTATAAAAAATTGTATAAAAAGTATAATTAAATTGTATAAAAAGTATAATTAAATTGTATAAAAAATTGTATAAAAAGTATAATTAAATTGTATAAAAAAATTGTATAAAAAGTATAATTAAATTGTATGAAAAGTAAAAAAATTGTATAAAAAGTATAATTAAATTGTATAAAAAGTATAACTAAATTGTGTAAAAAATTGTATAAAAAGTATAATTAAATTGTATAAAAAGTATAATTAAATTGTATAAAAAATTGTATAAAAAGTATAATTAAATTGTATAAAAAAAATTGTATAAAAAGTATAATTAAATTGTATAAAAAATTGTATAAAAAGTATAATTAAATTGTATAAAAAGTATAACTAAATTGTGTAAAAAATTGTATAAAAAGTATAATTAAATTGTATAAAAAGTATAATTAAATTGTATAAAAAATAAAATTTGTGTAAAAAATTGTATAAAAATTATAATTAAATTGTATAAAAAATTGTATAAAAAGTATAATTAAATTGTATAAAAAGTATAATTAAATTGTATAAAAAATTGTGTAAAAAGTATAATTAAATTGTATAAAAAGTATAATTAAATTGTATAAAAAATTGTATAACAAGTATAATTAAATTGTATAAAAAATTGTATAAAAAGTATAATTAAATTGTATAAAAAATTGTATAAAAAGTATAATTAAATTGTTTAAAAAGTAAAATTAAATTGTAAAAAAGTTGCATAAAAATTATTGCTTGTATAGAAACTATTGCTGGTAAAAAAATTATTGCTTGTATATTATTGCTTATAAAAATTGTATAAAAGGTATAATTAAACAGAATAAAAAATTAGCTTATCAACAGAGCGTGCAATGCTAAGATTTACATTTAAACATGAAATAAAATGTTTTTCACAGAAGTCTGGAATAGTTTCTTCACTAAATTAAAACAAATAACACAAGAACAAAAAATACACTGAAAAATTAATGAATGAATACTATTATTTCTTATTCATTCTTTTTTTTTAATGTATATCTCTACAGCGACTTGAAAAAAAGAAGAATTAGTAAAGATACAAAGGATACTTTTCAATTTCCCAGCGTACACAGCTCACCTTGAAACAACAGAACCACTCAGGCAAGCTGTAAGACGTGAGAGGTTTAAAGAAAAGAACTAAATTAGATTTTCCTACTACGAAAAACATTGTCGAGACTCATTCGCAAACATAGGATTAACGTCATGAGAAACGAATTCTAAATTTTTGAAAGAAAAAAAAAAGAAAATATCTAATTCTGAACACAATCCGCCTGTCTCAAATTCTATGGAATCTCAATTAAAGAACAAGAACTGATATTTACTTTACTGTTCACCATCGGAAAGTATTTGGGGTTTTGGGGTTTGAAAAGTTCTTCGTTGTTAAAATCGCATACAAAGATGACTTCAAAGATTATTACTTTTTCATTAAGAAAAAATATATAAATAAAATGGAACAGCTCGAATCAATTCTGTTTATTCGAATACTTTTTTCTTTTATAAAAAAAAAAAATAAAAATCCTTTTTTTTAAACTCAAATAAAATAAAGAAACCTTTCAACTTTAAATTTCATTAAATATAATACTAGAAGTCCTAAAATTTAAATTAACTGCTTGCTATTTACATTTAATAAGATAGAATTTATGAAATTTTACTGTTATTGAAATTTATACATCTGTGATTGTTTGATTAATTTTAAAAGATAGTCTATTGAGGTGCACATCGATATTACCGATAATTGTAAAATATTCACGAGAAAATTCTTAAATAAAATAAAATCAGATGGGAAAATGTTATTAAAATTCTGTTAAATCTCTTTTTAAAATGAAAATTAAAGTAATTATTATATAAACGGTTATAATAACCAAAGAAGAATTTGCAATTAGTTATTTTAATTTTATGCCATTCTTATACTTAAAATTCATAACTGAAAAAATATTTATTTTTCTTTTTACTTTTTATATCAGGTTAAGTATTCAATTTATTAATCATAAATTATGAATTTGACCAGACATTTTTAAATTTTAAATTTTGCGATAGATTATAGAAAGAATTCATGCATCAAGTTAACCAAATATTTTATGTTTTATGCAATTTAATAATAATGTTACTAAAATAATATATTACTAAATTACTCTAATCTACAATGTAGAAAATATAAATCCGTTACAAAATTAAAATTCCATAATAAATTTAAAACAATCTAATATAATTTTTAAACGTCATTTTCGCATTTATCTTTTAGTTTTAGATTTAGATTTAACAATTACGCTAAGTGATTAAATTAAATAAATTATCTATATAAAGTAGCTGTATAATCTGGATTTTGTTACATTTTGATTTTTTTAAAATGTGAATTTTCTTAAATGTTTTATTCGTTGGTTTATTTTTATAGATATAATATTACAATAAACAGTTATATAAGTTCTTTTATAACGTGCTTTCTTTTTGCGAATGCTTTATTTTCAAAATGCATATATTAGGGTAAAAAAAATGATAATATTTTAAAAGCAGGACAATTATACTCACATATAATAAAAAGAGTAATAAATTATTTAAAAATACATAATTAACTATAAATTAATAAATAAATATTTATGGATAAATATTTTACGAATTGTTTACTTAATAATTTAGATTTTTTATTAAACTTTCTGGAAAGTATATAATATATTTTATTTTAATTTCTGGTAACTCTTGTGAGTTAAAAACAATAAAAAAAGCATTTGGTAAACAGGAAATAACCATTAGAAACTTTAGCACATATTCTATTAATTATATAAATCTTGAAATATTGGCACTACAATATCCAGCATCAATAAATACAAATTCCAAAATAATTCAGAAAAAAAACTTTGCGGCTAAAGTGAACTAAATTCTTACAGGTACTATGTCGTTCTAAATTTTCCATTTTCCATAGGCGTTCTTCTTAACTAAGTATACTCAGTCAAAAAATAAATTAACCATGACATTATTCCAGTGTGTTTACATGATCATGGCTGAAAGCGTCTGAAACTTTCTCGCAAAATAAAAAAAATCATAATTTTTAGCGTACCATCATTGTGATGAACCAAGAAGTTGGCAGTGAAAATGGCGACACAGCACAGCAACCGAGCAACAAATTTGCAGAAGAAAAGTGAACATTTGGGGTGGCAGGATTCAAGGACGGGGGTCCGTCTGCTTCATTAACTCTTTTCCAGGATTAAGAAACAGTGATTTTCCGGGAACGATATTTCACAGTTGACCCCGTTACCGGATACCTAATCAGGCAGTATTTCTTCAACCGGATAAC
Source organism: Caerostris darwini (assembly GCA_021605075.1). Taxonomy (NCBI): domain Eukaryota; kingdom Metazoa; phylum Arthropoda; class Arachnida; order Araneae; family Araneidae; genus Caerostris; species Caerostris darwini. The sequence goes on from BPLQ01006959.1 coordinate 768,522, forward strand.
TCCATCGGAATTGTGCGAAGGCATGGATTTTCTTTACGGAAAGAAAGTTATTAAAATATTTTTAGATAAGCTTTGTAATGAATTTTCTATCACTCGTAAATAAAATTAATCACGGGAGGTAGACTTAATCACTTTCTTGGAACATTGAGATCTTCCATTAATAAATCACTTTCACAGATAATTTTATTTTAAGCACATAATGTGTAGTAAACTTATTTATGTAGTCTGAAGAATTTTGTTTTAACTTATTTTAGGCAGAACATCTTACAAATATTAAAATACAAATATTTAATATGTGTTATTTACTAACTGTGATAAAATATTTTAAATTTTTTTTAATCGAATTAAATTTTAAAGTTTAAAGATAAGTTAATTTGATCAAATTTAAAATAGGAATGAACGGATTTTTCTTTAAGCAACTATAGAGTAGGAATACTTAAGATTGCAGTAAAAAAAAACTTTACAAATTCTCAGTAAATGTTAGTAAATAATAAAAATTAGTAAATTTTTAGTTAGTTAAAAGTTTAGTTTTTTGTTAATTTTATAGTAAAGTTTATTTCAAGCGTGAGTATACAAGAAGGCGTGTTAGACAGTTTAGCAATGAATATAATTGGTTGATATTTTTAAGATTTTCCCCCATACAAAATGTGGAACCATATCATTGTGATATTTTTTTAGCAAGCACAAGTCGTCCTTCAGAAGGAACGACATTGACACATAAGTTCCATCCAATAATAAAGTTATCTACAGGTTAGAGAATTCGCAGCCCAAATTTTAACATTTAAAATTTGCAACAAATGTAAAAAAATCCAATCATGAACTATTTTAGTGTTATGCTAAATTTAATCAATAGAATATGAATTATTAGATTTTTTTTCATTCCATACAAAGAAAACGACACTATTTTTAAAATATCTTACTATTTAATCGATACAATATAAATTTTTTTTTTTTTTTTTTTTTCATTCCATATAAAAAACGTCATTATTTTAAAAATATATTTAGTTTTCGCAAATATAGGTATAATATTTTTTTCTTGTGCTAACATTAAAGTTAACACTTTATATTACAAAATTTCTTTTAATCTAAAGAAGGAGTTAATGATTGCAAAATGTACTAAGTTATTTTTAAAAATTAAACGGAAAATAAACTTTTTTGCTGCTGAAAAGTAAATTATTTTCCTATTGTAATACAAAATTAATTTTGTCTAATTGGACTATATCCATTAAATTAATAAGCGGTATGTACTACTATTGTTAAGTATACAGATTCAAACAGAGGTCGGCAACAGAATTTTTTTGTCATAAATAAACTATAAGCATATTAGAACATCAATTATTTTCAGTAATATTTTACAATATTATGATACAATTATTTTTTTACTATTAAGTACAAATGAGATAAAATAGTTATTTAAATTCTTCCAATATTTATATATTAACTAATAATTACAAACTGTAAAATGCTAACGAACGAATATGACCATGTTGCTATAGAAAATAGTACTAAAAATATTAGTTATATAAATTTACAAGAAATATTAATGAAAGGCAATTAAGTAAGCTCATAAGTTCTTAAAAGTATTAGATAATTACAAACAATTTGCACTAATTAATCTTTAGATTTCTACCAATTATTCTTCATGTCTTGCTAACATTTATATACTTTTATTTATTACTTTTTTATTTACTTTTATTATTAATTTATTTACTTTTTTTTACTTCCAAGCACTACATTTGATCATATATATTTTGATATAATTTTTTCCTTTTCTTAATTAAAAAATAAGTGAATTATTTATATGTTATTAAATCATTTTATTAATACACCTTTTTACTAATCTAACTTAACAAAGAAATTATTCTAAGACCATAATTGTGAACATTTTGAAAAATATTTTGTATCAAACATGTGGGAATGAAGTCATTTTACTACACAAAAAATATCCCAGAAAAAATATTTCTTTAGTGTCAGCATGTAAGGCAGCAACAAAAAAAAAATATATCAAAATATGACTTTTTTGTTAAAAAAAGTAGCTTTTGAAATTCAATTACGTCACATATTTTAGAAAATTCTAATTTTTCGGCTCTGGATGCAACATGTTTTATAAATGCGCGTTTAAGTAAACCTCAAGAAGCCCTAACTGTGCATAATTCCTCGAGATTCTCATTCTGCGCACGTTCAAATTCCACGCTTTCATTTTATACGAATAAAAAGTCTCCAAAGAATACAATCATGAAACTGGAACGTGGGGCGCATGTTAATGCATTTAAATAATAGTGATTTTGAAAACACGGATAAAACATTACCGGCATTCGGAAACAGAAACAACTAGGAATGTTTACAAAAGCAGGAAATCCCGTCGAATAAATGAATAAACTGTTTGGAATTTATTAAAAAAATAGCCAGGAATTCTAAGTTGGGGGTTTGATTTGTGGTTCAAAAAAAGTGTTTGTCAAAAATTGATCGAGAATGTTTGGAGACTAAGTAATAGTTTTATAATGAAAATTTAAAAAAAAATAACTACAGGTTAATTATTAGATGACATAATAGTTATTTTATTTAATTTTTAACATTAATTTTTAAATTTAATTTAATATTTAAATTGAATTGCATATTGGTGTAATAAATGTTTTAAAAAATGATTGTATTTAAAGTTATTGTGTAATATACACTGAAGTGACAAAAGTCATGGGATAGCAATATGCAAATTTTCAGATGGCAGTAGCATCGCGTAGAACAGGTATAAATGCGCAGTGCTTTCGCAGAGCTTTCATTTCTGTTCAAGTTATTCATGTGAAGAGGTTTTGACGTGATGATGACCGCACGACGGGAATTAACAGACTTTGAACGCGGAATGTTAGTTGGAGCTAGACGCATGGGTCATGCCATTTCGGAAATCGTTATGGAATTCAACATTCCCAGATCCATTGTGTCAAGAGTGTGCCGAGAGTATGAAATTTCAGGCATAACATCCCACCATGGACAGCGCAGTGGTCGACCGCCTGTACTTAACGACCGAGACCGGCGACGTCTGCAAAGAGTCGTAAATTCTAACAGACAAGCAACACTGCGTCAAATAACCGCAGAAATCAATGTGGGACGTACAAGGGACTTGTCTGTTAGAACTGTGCGGAGAAATTTGGTTTTCTTGGGCTATTCCAGCAGAAGACCGACTCGAGTGCCTTTACTGATAGAACGACATCGCTTGCAGCGATTTTCGTGGGCACGTGAGCTTATTGGTTGGTCCCTACATGAATGGAAAATCGTGGCCTGGTCCGATGAGTCACGATTTCAGTTGGTAAGAGCTGATGGTAGGGTTCGAGTGTGTCGCAGACCCCACGAAGCCATGGACCCAAACTGTCAGCAAGGCACTGTTCAAGCTGGTGGTGGCTCCGTAATGTTGTGGGCTGTTTTTTCAAGGCATGAACTTGGTCCTCTGGTGCGACTGGACCGAACATTGACTGGAAATGCTTATGTTCAGCTACTTGGAGATCACTTGCAGCCATTCATGGACTTCATGTACCCAAACAACGATGGGATTTTTATGGATGACAATGCGGCATGTCACCGGGCCACAACTGTTCGCGATTGGTTTGAAGAACATTCTGGACAATTCCAACGAATGATCTGGCCACCTAGATCGCCCGACATGAATCCCATCGAGCATTTATGGGACATCATCGAGAGGTCTGTTCGTGCCCAAAATCCTGCACCATCAACGCTTTCACAATTATGGACGTCTATCGAGACAGCATGGCTCAATATTCCTGCAGAAGACTTCCAACGACTTGTTGAGTCCATGCCACGTCGAGTTGCTGCACTTCGCCGGGCGAAAGGAGGGCCGACACGATATTAAGAGGTATCCCATGGCTTTTGTCACTTCAGTGTAATTATAAAAATATTATACTACATAAAAAAGACATTAAGACATAGACAATAAATAAGACAATGTCATAATTTAAAATTTTATGGCAACAAAAAAATTACCATTTGAAAATTTAAGATTTTAAACAAGCAAAATAAAATATCAAATGCATGTTTTAATAACTAAATAATTTTGCAATAATTTTTCTTTAATAAATTACTTATTACAGTCAGTCACTAAATTTATGAAATATTTAAAATTGAGCCAATTTCCAACACTAAAAAGAATAATCTAAAAAACAAAACTGTGCATTTAAAATGTTAAGAATAAAATAAAATAAAAAAATTGATTGTGAAGAATCAAGAGTTTAATATTAGCCTCCGTGATACATAGAAGACAATTACCTTTAAGATATATAAGAAACGATTGAAACTTTAGTTATTAAAAAGATCAGTGCACTTAAAGTCGCCCAGAATTGTTCTATAAAAAAAACTAAGGAAATTATTTCCGTGATGAAAAACAACAAAAATATAATTAAACCATGAAATAAAGACAGGTAAGGTACTACACTTTTACCTAAATCGAAGTTAATGACAGATTTGTTTTAATTTATTTTTTGTTTAAGAAAGCAAGTATCATTGTCGTAATCATAAAATTCATTAAACAACTTTAAATCGAAATAAATTTCTTATTTAAGGCAATGGAAACTTTTTAACAATCACCATTGATAATAAAAAAAATTAATTTGTACTTTATACAATATTTTATGTTAAAAATGAAATTGACCCGACTCGTGGCATGATGATACAAATGCAACTGGAAGGCTATAGAACTGAGGTTCTGAAACAATGTAGTAACTTCTTTATGAATGAAATTTGCTTTGGTTGTCTACTGTCATTTTCTGCATACTTTAGGCTAATGAGATCGTGATCTACAGTTTAACTTGGATTCCGATTTACTAACAAACATCCACACCATGAATTCGAACTTGAAGCCTATAGTACTGGAGGTCAGATAGCTTTTCAATTGGTCTTCAGGACATTTTATGGATGAGGAGGTACGATGGTGATTGGGACAAATTACCTAGAAACTACAAGCTAAATTAATTTCGTACGAAAATAAAATATGTATGAATAAGAAGTGAAATTAAAGTTGTTTATTCTGCCTCAAATTGATTTTGTAATATCTATATATTTGTTTACACATTTGCCAAATGCCTGTTCCTTCTAAAAGAAAACTTTATGTATTCTTGTTGTGAATCAAATTTCTATAGTCACTCAATATTTGTCTCTTCTCCTTTTGAAATCAAAACAAATTTGCTTTTTGCATGTCGTTTTATTAGCTGTTTACAAAATGTACCTCGAATGCCAAATCACCATTAGTGCTTTTTCTTCATTGGTGCAACAGCGTCATATTGGGCCAAGGCCATTTGCCTATTGACAGATTTCGAGACAACCATAGTTGCTAGTTTTTCTAAAATTTTAAATTTTTTTAATGTATTTATAGAGAATTTTTCTTTTAAAATATAGTTTATTTACACTTTTGTAAATAATATTCAATTATATAAAATAATTTTGCATCTTCCATGAAGGAAATATGTACATTTCTTTAATTTTAAAGAGTACACGGTATCGTCAAATCTTATAACATTTCGATTATTTGAAGGTTTAAAAATAAATACTCCGGTTTTGAAAAAACAATTTTTGAAATGAAATTTCCAAAATATAGAGATAGACGAACATCCAAATAGAAGCATTATATACAAATTATTTTTTCACACAATAAATATTTTTCCTACATAACAATCCCTTTAATTTCAACTTTTCAAAGAAAATTTTTCTACCTCTACTTGTCGCCAGACACAAGATAATTCTTAACATTCAAAAACTGAACATACTTATTCTTAGAAAATGGTAAAAATTCACACAGAAAACCAAAGCGTTTATTTTTTTTATTTTTTTTTTCTTCTTGAAAATATGCTTTTAAACGCCAGGTATAAATCGATGTTTTCCACACACTATCTGGAGATATCCCATAAACATAAAAGTCATAATGCTCAGATTACCAACTCCGCAAGGAGTAGGAGGAAACAAAACAATATGAATGGTAGAAAATGAGGATTTCGGCAGTTATACTTCTTAAGTACCCATTTCCTAAATGATCGCCGTTATCCCTTAATAATAATTAAAGCAATGCTTTTATGACGGTTACGACCCTAAAATGCTTATTTTTACGCCCCTGAAAGGACATTTTATGCTCCAGATTCCATCCAACTTGAAAAAGATGGAATTCTTCAGCGGATATATCAGCTATGATGAATGAATAAGTTGCTACGCTCTTTTTGTCTTAAGATTTTTATGGGGTTCCATAATGACGCGTGATATAAAATGAGATTTCATTTAGTAGCGGCGACCTTTACCACGTGTTAAATATAACTTCAGTTTGGGAATATGTAGTTAACGACTGATGTGCATTTAATTAAAGAAACAAAGTTCTCTTTTTTATTCCGCTATCTATCGTGTGTTTAAATTATATGGACGGAAATAAGTTCCATATTCTTCAAAGAATATTGCATGCATTGTAATTTAATTGTGGTTTCCTTTATTATTCTTTCAGGTAATAGTTTAATAACTTAAAACTGACGCATCTTTAAGTGTAGCCTATTAATACAGTTTTGAAATAAATTCAGTGCGTCTGATATTAAACAATATTGAAAAGTTTTGAATATCACTATTTAGAAAGTATATCAGTTAACATGAGTTATACCAGCATTTTGAGGCCAAATCATTTAACTCAATAAACAATATAAAGTGGGAGATTTATTAAGAAATGATGGTACCAGTACGGAAATTTTAAGACAGCAAAGATGTAATATGCATGAAATTATAAAAAAAAAATTATTAACTTTGTGTTAACACAATTAATGAAAATGTATTTTCATTATTAGTAATTTTCAAAAACTTAATTCGATATAATCAAACACATATCACGGTTTTTAAAGTAAAAATGGAGTATTTATCTTATAACAGAAAATTGTGTATTTTACCTCCTAAGGTAAGTCTCAGTTATGCTGGTGAAAAAACAAATAAATTGAATTATAATAAGAAGCAAAAGGTATCTAGAGTTAAGTCAAGAACCAGCTTAAAAAGGTTATTCAGCAGCAAACAAATTTCTATGATGTTAAGTTATAATTTGAGTGTAATTACATCTAATATAAAAATACTATTATTTCTTATATGTACGTTAAACAATTAGTGAAAATTAATTTAAAACTTTACAATTTTTACCAGACTAATTTTTGAAGACATTAAATTGATTTTCAGTGGTAAAAATTAAATAGGCATTGCTGTAAATTTGTCATGCTTTGTTGTTCTGAATTCTGGGCACTTGTTATTCATCACTAAAAAAAACAGATGATTTAGCATCAAAAAAATTGACAATGCAGGATTACACAACATAAATCAAAATATAAATTTATTTATCTCTTTAATAATATAAATAATAACATGATTTGCTAGCAATATTTGTTTTTTTTTTGTTATACTCGTATTGCAGTGGAAAACCCATTTTTAATATTTAATTAAAGGGTACTATAAATAGTCTCTTCAAACCTTAAATGTAAAATGAGAAATTGAGGAATTTTATTAATCGATGTTGTTTTAAACATTAATGTTTATTTAATTAACATTAATATTTGTTTAATTAATATTAATATTTAACAAATTAAGAGTAATAGACAAACAGCAAACAAGATTAATAGCTTGTTTTAACATTAATATTTGTTTTAACATTTTGAAACTCCATAAAAAAGAATAAACAATGCTTTACAGTTAAATTTTTAATGACTGCAAAATATTTTCAAATACTGAGCAGCAATTAACTCAATCGTTACGAGAATTTACAATATTTCGACATATAGCACATTCCTCAGACACTTAACTGCAACTGCAGAATAATCCCCTATGAAGTAGCACCGATATCAAACTAACCTAATGGAGATTCTGATTCTTCGTTAAAGATTCTAATTTGCAGCATTCGAAAGTACTGCGAATGCACACTTCAGTTCCGTTTGAACCCTTTAATTATTTACTCACATTATACAGCCTCCAGTGCTTAAGCTCTTCCGAGATCCATTTGCAATGTCACCAACAATAAGACATCGTATATCTTGATGTAACGAAGACGCAAAACTCCCAATTATTTGGTGATTCCTGGCAATATCTCTGGTTTCAATTCCCCCGGATAATGAGGCGCCTCCACCAGTTTCAATTTAAAGTTTTATCTGAGTTGGAAACACAATGCCCGACTTTGCTGATGATCCTATTCCATTTGTTTACGATTTCACAAGCGTTAAGGTTATGTAACCCATTGTACCGCGGAATAATGCATTCCCTTGTGGCTTCGGATATCATTTTGCATCTAGTTGGGGGAGGAATAGATTGCAATTGCATAGCAGCGGACAGTCAAGAACAGTGGATATTGTTAGAATGAACCGTTCTATGTCTCACGAATCGGTGGTCGTTTTGCGACAGTTGTCTGAATGATTCCCGAATATGAAGAATCAAGAATAAAAGAGTTAAATACCAAAGCATTTGGTTCCGTTAAAAATGTTTGAAATGCATTATGTTTATTTATGCTGCGAGTATTTTGGACTAGATTACAATTAAATAAAAATTACCAATAGGTCACTCACAAAGTGTCTTCACAGATCTCACTTGCTTTTATTATATAGAAAAGTACGTGAGATCTGAAGTGAAGCAGATTTTGTGTTTAATTCATACATATAAGTCTTATGATTGCATTCAATTACCGAAACAATTATTTTAAAAATACTCAAATGCATGTTAATTTTTCATTTTGATTTGAATATATATTTAATAGAAATTTTTTAAATAAATGTTTTTATAAATTTATCAGCATTTTCTTTTTTTTAATAAAGGATATTTTTTAAGTAACGCTGCTGAATAATTAATATATATTAACGATTTCTCATTTTATGTATTTTAACAACAGCTTTTGATTACATGGGCCTGAATCTTATTGAATCAATACTTTTAATGTTTTCAGAATATTTGAAAATATGTTATTTATTAAAATTATAAATTTATTTTATGAAAATATGTTATTTATTAAAAGGAGAGCACCATAATAATTCATAAATATTTTTGTTAATAAGGATTTTAAATTGCATAAAACTACTATTACTAGATATTGTTGGAATTTCTTTGTTAAGGTCCTTAAAATAGTATGCAGAACAATTGATTTATTTTTTTTTTAATTTTTCTGCTCTCGCTCTTAAAGATTCAATTCTTTACAATGGATTAGAAAATGTGCTTTAAAATATTTACTTCTAGTTATTTTAACAATGCTTTTAATCTCGCATTTAATTTTATTAGTCATAGTAAAAAATTGTAATGTTTACTAAACTCAATTTTGAAATATTTTTAATAACAATAAATATAACTGAAAATTTGTCAGAAATCATCATCTCAGCTCATCTGTTTTTTCTCATTAATTAAGTAATAGAAAACTTATAGAAACATATTTCTCTCTATCGAAAATTTTGTTAAAATGTGAAATTATAATTTTATCTTTATTTTTGAGATATTATTTATTTTTGGAAATGTGTTAATATTGAAGAATATTTAACCATTAAAAAAATATAAGTTAATAAATATTTTCTCATGAATATTTAAACAAAGGTAAACATTTTTTTTTTAAATAAAAAAATGAATTTAAATTGTGTAATAATTCACATCATAAAGAAAATAAAATTTATATTTGTAACAAAAGTACTGTCGTGTGTATTAATCTGGAAAAAAATTCTCATGTCAATAAATTGTCTTTTATAAATGTTTTTTTAATCAATTTCCTCCATAATTTATTTAGTTTTATAAATTCCCATCTTCTTAGAATAGTAATTAATTAATAAGTAAGTTCATAATAGAACCTAAATTTTATTGTTAAATTGTGATTTATTTCTTCTGATTGTCAGTTTCAAATGCAAAATTTGTGTTTTCTACACTACACTATTATTTTGTTTTTTCACAATTTTGATCCACTCAAATGCGTTGAATTATAAAGACCTCGATAACTCTGATAGGGCTAAACTTAAAAGAATAAATGACATGATCTGTATTTTGCTTAAACAACTAATTTTATATTGATTACAATGAAATGCTTTATGCTTATGCTTTACCCTTTAACTTCCCAGTTGTAATATAGGTACCATAGCTGTTTAGTAAGCATTTAAAGTAATTCCTTTTATGAATAATACAAGAAAAAAAAGCTTCCTTTTACACATACAATCATTTTTTCTTTTAGATCAAGTTATGAAGTTAAAAAATGTGAAGCTCGTTATACTACTATTTAAAAGATTGATATTCTTGAGTGTCACTTTGATCAGAAGTCTTTAGGGTCTAGCATGCTATTACTCAGACGTTTGATATTGTATGATAATTTTAAATGAACACCCACAAGGGTGGTATTTTGAGGAGGAGAGTTTTAAAATATCTCCTTGCATATCTCCCAGCAGTAAGACTTTTTGAATTTTTTTGTATGGTGTCCACAATTAGCTTAGATACTAGAGCTTCTTCTACTCGTGGCACAGTGACAACGTGCTTAGCTGGTATGCAGGAGAGTTGAAATTCGAGGCCGCTGGTGATTGATTTGTTCATTGATCTCAGAAAAACAACCGTTGTGTTTCAAGGTATGTTAGGCATCTCACATCATCAGTCAGGCTAAATAATGAGCGTTTTCTGGGTTTTTATCACGTCAGATATTCAAATGCAGGCAATTACCCAAAAAAGTTCAACTACAAAACACTGTTCTCATCTCAACCCTTATGAGATGTTTGTGGTTTATATGACGCCCAAAGACAGAAGGCCAACTTTGTAACTACGTCATCTTAAGTATGAGGGGTAGGCAGGAAGAAAAGAAGATACAAGAAAATATTATAATCTTGTCAATTGAACAGAGCTCTCTCTCTCCGTTTATAAACTCAGCGTTTTAACCAGGTCACTTTTTGATTTAAAATCAACTATCATATTTGTGTCAAACTATGTATGACATTTCAAGCGAACGAAAGCAAGATAATTTCATGGTTTTGGAAGATAATTTACAAAGAGCTAAAACAGCTGATCTATAAGTGAGTAGAAATATTAAAAATGAGTGATTGATTGTGTTACTAAAACTTTTGTTTCCCTTACATTGGTATAAACTAATCAACAAACCAATTAAAGTTTAAAATTCCCTACAACACGATCTTCCTTTTCAGTGACATTGGATAAATTTTCTTTAAAACATTTTATTTTATCATATTTTTTAGAGTTTTGTCTCATAAAAATTCATAATCTTTTAATGTAAATGAAATATATTCGTTATTTGAATTAAGTCTCCTCATATCATGGAATCACTAAAAATATTATACTCTTTCTTAAAATAACACCCAACGTTTGCATTCTTTTTGGATGTACTAGTTTTAATTGAGTTAGATGGTAAAAGTTAGCACTTTCAAAAATCGAATATATTCCACTTAATAAGGCTTCAAAATAAAACGTATAGATAAGGCTATCGTATATGCTCAAACTAATATATAATATTAAGGAAAAGATAATTTCCCAGTGTTAAAAAATATATTTGATGAAATATTAAATAGTTTCCTTTTCATCGTTTGGATCCCGGTTAGAATAACCCCACTGTAGTCCACGTCGTAAAAGGCGACTAAAATGACTACCCAATTCCAGGGGATATAACCGGATGGGGTAAAGTCAGACTTCTTCCTTCGTGTGCCGCATGTCTTTGTGCTGCAATGTAAAGGACAAAAAGAAGCTGCATGTTTCACCTTTTGTCATGACTCGTTTGTTTAAATTTTTTTTAAAAAGAGCCGGCCGGGTTTTCATTGTTCGAGAACACACATGTAGATGGACTTCGTCTAGACTTTGTTGTCGACCAAGTGGGGTAAAAAAACAGCAGACAGCAATTTAATTCAACTAAACTACAATTTATTTTTCAAATAAAAGCAATATATTCTTCATGAAAACCAAGGTAACCTTTTTTTATTTTTAGAACAAAACTTTAAACTTACCAACGAAGAAAAAAAAATTTTCAATTTGTTAAAGTAACATAATGACTCAGCTGAATAATCTCCTGCACAGTTTAAAACTGTAAAACTGTAAGTAAACCGCATCATCTCCTGAGCACCATTTAGAAGAAAGTCACATCCCAACATTGTTGGTGGGGGAAAAAAACTACCGAAGAAGTTAGAATTAAAAAAAAAAGAACCCAAGTTCGCCTGGAAACAAATTGCCTCGTCATTCCATGGTTACTTTGCGGAAAATTACATTTCCGACCTATCCGAATTATGTAGGCTAACCGGAAGATTAACAGGTTTTACTTGATAGCAGATTTTTTTTCCAACAAGAAATTTGCAGATTAATGCAGTTTGAAGTTTATGTTGCTAGCAATTGTTTTTCCGTCTTCCTTCCTTTTTTTGCCAAAGCTGTGGCAAGAAAATGCAGATAAAATATAAGATTATCCAGAGTAATCCTTTTTGCGTGTGATGGAATTATAGACTCTTGATAATCCTTAGTGGAATATATTTGGCAAGGTTTTAAAGACTGGATTCACATCGGAAGACTACGCTTCGTAGTAAAAGTAGTTAAACTCAATTTATAGCGTTAAGGGGATAAATATTCTCGTATATTGCCACTTGGTTTTTGCTTCATTTTTTTACATGGTCAGGGATTGTTTAAGCAAGTAGCTCAACAATGTTTTTCCCAAAATTTATTTTTTTGTGCTTTATCCAATAAAAATACTAATGATAGTGGTTAGATTCCGCGTAAATGTAGCAGCTAGAATTAAATTATAAAGATTAGTCGAACAGCATCAATGGCTTAACTTTATTTACGTCGCGAAACATTTGTTTTTTTTATTATATACATTTATGTCGAATTTCAGTATTTATTCTATTTCATTAATTTTATTGTTTTCTTAAATTAACGATTATTTAAAACATGCAAAAAATTGTTTTATTTTGCCAATACTATTTTATTTATTAATATAAAATAATTTATTACATAAAAAATAATTTATTTTATCTTTTTTCTAATTTCATTATTTATTATTTTTTGTTTTATTACTTTTTATTTTTTAATTTATTTTTTTTATTTAATTCAATTGTTTTTATTGAATTATTTCATATTAATTTTTTGATAAAATAATTTTAAAATACATTATGTTTTAATATTAATATAAGTAGAAAAAAAAATGTTAAGATTCATGTATAAAAGCAAATAAAACAATAAATTCCATATAAATTAAAATAGTAATTATAAACTGAAAAACAACATCTTACATATCGTGTAGCTAAAATGAAAAAAAGTAGTAGGTCATCATTTTTTTTTTTTTTTTTTTTTTTTTTTACATTGCGAAAACTGAACTAATTTAAATTTAGAAATGCTAAAAATTTTATAATATCACTTAATCTATAAAGATATTTTTAAGTTTTATCAATTCAATCTATTTCGCAAAAAGCTGGAATTTTACATTTATATTTAAAACTAAATTCCTTTCTAAGAAATTCGAAACATTTCTAAATAAATACAAAAACAAGTATTATAAAAACAAATTTTTTAAAGTCAATTGCTTCTTCTTTTTCACTATATTGCAGAAAGTTCTTTATAAATAATTTTCATTAATTTTTTGAAGTTTATCTGGCGCCATCTATTGGTAGATATATGCAACTTAAATCTAAAAAGAACTAAAATTAATTAATTAAGTTTATTTATTGAATTAATATTTGAAAAAAACTGCATTGACATTAAGTGTCAATGCAATGTGCAATGCAAAAAATGTATTTGAACTTGAGTGGATGAATAAGAAGTATTTTAGTAACGATTGAAAATTTGAACAAGATATATATAGGGAGAGTATGAGCTAATAGAAGTAATTGAAAAAGAAAAAAAAAGGCAAACAGCAAAATAAAAACAGCAATCTTGAATTACAGCATAATAATAAAAGCAAATACATACGATAAAAATAATAAAAGCAAATATATTGGGCTATATTTTAAATTTAATTAAAAGTTTTTTGATCATTTAAAATTAAAAAATATAGAATACATTAACAAGAATACTCAAACACGAGCGTTTCAAATTTCAAACGTAAAAAATTAAGAATAATAATATCCACCAAAATAAGCTAAATTAAAATCAGACGATTTTTTATATTATTGCCAATTTGTAGTTACATTATTTTAAAAATTGAACAATATACTATATTAAATGAATAATAAAAATATTTGTTAATAAAATAAAAATAATTAATAATTAAATGAATAAATTAAAATCAGACAATTTTTTATATTATTTCCAATTTGTAGTTACATTATTTTAAAAATTGAATAATATGTGTTAAATTAGTAATAAAATATTTGATAACAAAATTGTAATAATTAATAATTAAATGAATAAAAATAATTAATAATCATTAATTAATTAATAGTTAGTTATGTGAAAAAAATAGGTTATTAACTAATTATTAATTAATTAATGATGGACAAATGAATATATGAATATTTCTCCCATACAAAACTACAATTAATTAATTAAATTTAATTAATGAATTAATATTTGAAAAAGCTGTATTAACATCTAGTGTCATCCGCTACAAGCTCAAAAAAATTTATTTGAACTTGAGTGGAGGAATAAAATGTATTTTATTAACGATTGAAAATTTGAACAAGATAGGTATATATAGGGAGAGTGTGAGCTAACAGAAGGAATTTAAAAATAAAATAAGGATACTTAGAAATTCTCAAATTATATAAGCTAAATTTATTTATAATTAATTTTATAAAAAAATAATTCAAATTTTTTCTCACAATATTATTTCATGTTTTCATGCAATTAATAAAACATTAATTTATAAAAAATATACCACGAATATCCTCGCTTTATGTTTTTTTTCAAATTTGCTGCCTGACTTTAGTTAACTTCGTGATATTGTAACAATCTCTTTAATACAATGCATATCATTCTGAAATCAAAGCATATGCTGCAATAATTTAATGGCAATATTCAATTTAAATTAAATTACGTTAACAAAAACAAAAAAATATAATTTCAAATACAAAAACCATTCCGTTTCCTTTCAAATTATATTTGATATAGATAGCAAAAATCCAGGCAAATTACAATTTTGTTATTACATAAAAATGAATTTTATATAATGTTGGCCTTTACTATAACTTATAAAGATCTTGTTGTTGTAGATTCGATTATATAGAAATATCTGTCTATCAATGGTTCTTTATTCAATCCGAAAGCACATAAATAGAAAGCTTTGAAATTGTTTATTTCATAAGGTACTTTATAAATAAATATTTTTTCAATAGCTTGCATTTTTTGTGTATTATATAGTTACACTTTGACATACTGATTATAAAAAACGCTAAATATTTCCTTTTCTTTACAGAGCCACTGTGATCTCTAATATGCTATATAATTCATTAAATATTTCTAAATTGTACATGTAGTTTAAATATAAATATATAATACGTTCTTTAAGAGCGTTCTTATAGATATGCCTAATAATATAATTTATATCCAAACATTTCAAATATATAATATACGCAAGCAACTTAATCTGCTAATTATAAAATGTTTTTCTGAGTTTGCGATATCAAAGTGATACTTTATATGGTTAAAATATTATTAATTGATTTAAAATCATTTTTATCGCTACAAAATGTATATACAAATTCATAAGTGCTGCAATGTGATTGTTTTGAAAGAAATGAGTTAAAAGTGTTAATTTAGAGCTCAATATTAATATTTGGTTACATAAACTGGTTATAGAAGTTGTTGCAATGTTGATGAATAATTTTTAAAAAGTATATGTAACATATTTCTGTAGATTAGATTTAACATAATACATTAATTGTATAAAAAATTGTGTAAAAATTATTGCTTGTATAAAGGTTATTGCTTGTATATTATTCCTTGTAAAAATTGTATAAAAAGTATAATTAAATCGTATAAAAAATTATATAAAAAGTATAAAAAAATTGTATAAAAAGTATAATTAAATTGTATAAAAAATTGTATCAAAAGAATAAGTAAATTATATAAAAAATTAGCTTATCAGCAGAGCGTGTAGTACTAAGATTTACATTTAAACATGAAAAAAGAAAAAAGAAAAAAAAAAGAAAAAGGTTTTACACAGAAGTTTGGCATAGTTTCTTCACTAAATTAAAACAAATATCACAACAACAAAAAAATATATTGAAAAATTAATGAATGAATACAATTATTTCTTATCCATTCTTTTTTTTAATGCACATCTCTACTGTGACTTAAAAAAAGAAGAATTAGTAAAGATACAAAGGATACTTGAAACAACAGAACCACTCAGGCAAGCTCTAAGACGTGAAAGATTTAAAGAAAAGAACTAAATTAGATTTTCCTGCTACGAAAAACATTGTCGAGACTCATTCGCAAATATAGGATTAACGTCATGAGAAACGAATTCAAAATTTTTTGAAAGAAAAAAAAAGAAAATATCTAATTCTGAACACAAGACGCCTGACTCAATTCTATGGAATCTAAATTAAAGAACAAGAACTGATATTTACTTTACTGTTCACCATCGGAAAGTATTTTCGGTTTGAAAAGTTTTTTGTTAAAATCGCATACAAAGATGACTTCAAAGATTATTACTTTTTCATTAAGAAGAAATATATAAATAAAAAGGAACAGCTCGATTCAATTCAGTTTATTCGAATACTTTTTCTTTTAAATCTAAGAAAATCCAATTTGCTTAGACTCATATAAAATAAATAAACATTGTTAAATTTAAATTTCAATAACATAATACTGGAAGTCCGAAAGTGTAAATTAAATGCATGCTCTTTACATTTATTAAGATATAATTTAAGAAATGCTAAAATTATTGAAATTTATACATTTATGATTGTTTAATTAATGTTAAAAGATAGCTATTGAGGTGCACATTACCTGTGCAGATAATTATAAATTATTCATTTGAAAATTCTTAAATAAAAACAAATCAGATGGGAAATATATAACATTTAAAATACGTTAAATATCTTTTTGAAAAGGAAATTAAAATAATTATTATACAAACAGTTATAATCACTAAAAAAGAATTTGCCATTAGTTATTTTAATTTTATTCCATTCCTATGCTTAAAAATCATATTTGAGAGAATATTTATTTTTCTTTTTACTTTATATACCAAGTTGAATATTCTACTTTTTAATCATAAAATATGAATTTGACCAGAAATTAAAAATTTTTGATTTTGCGAAAGTTATGCTTTCGAAAGAATTCATGTATCAAGTTAACCAAATATTTTATTTTGTTATGTAATTTAATAAGAATGTTACTAAAATTATATAGTACTAAATTAATCTAAAATGTAGAAAATATAAATTCGTTGCAAAATTAAAATTCCATAATAAATTTAAAATAATTTAATATATTTTTATAAACGTCATTTTCGCATTTGTCTTTTAGTTTCAGATGGGTAATTTAACAATTACTTAAATAAATTAACTTAAATAAATTACCTCTATAAATAAATGTAAAATCTGAATTTTTGTACATGTTGATTTTTTAAAATGTGAAGTTTGTAAACATTGATTTTTCTTAAATGTTTTGAATGTTTTATTTTTATGGATATAATATTACAATAGACTGTTATGTATGTTATTTTATAACGTGCTTTCTTTTTGAGAATGTTTTATTTTCTAAATGGGGTTTTTACTATCAATTTCTTACCCCAATATTTTCTATTAGTGTAAAAAACTAATAATATTTTAAAAGCATGGTACTTAAGAGCACGTATCTTAAAAATGAGTAACCAATTATTTAAAAATATCTAATTAAATATAAATTAAAAAATAAATATATATGAATAAATATTTTATGAATTGTTTACATATTAATTTAGATTTTTTTTTAAAACTTGCCGAAAAGTATATAATGTATTTTATTTTAACACCTGGTAAATGTGAGTTAAAAACAATAAAATAAAGCTTTTGATGAACAGGAAATAACCATTAGAAACTTTAGCACACATTCTATTAATAATATTAATCTTGAAATGTTGAATGTTGAAATGTTTCTATATCAAGCATCAATAAATAAGAGTTTCAAAATAAATCAGAAAAAAAAAAATTGTTGCAGCTAAAATGAACTAAATTCTTACAGGTATAATGTCGTTCTAAATTTTCCATTTTCCAAATGCGTTCTTCTCAACTAAGTATTCTCAGTCAAAAAATAAATTAGCCATGACATTATTCCAGTGTGTTTACATGATCATGGCTGAAAGCGTTTGAAACTTTCTCGCCAAATCAAAAAAATCATAATTTTTAGCGTACCATCATTATGATGAACCAAGAAGTCGGTAGCGAAAATGGCGACACATCACAGCAACCGAGCAACAAATTTGCAGAAGAAAAGCGAACATTTGGGGTGGCAGGATTCAAGGACGGGGGTCCGTCTGCTTCATTAACTCTTTTCCAGGATTAAGAAACAGTGATTTTCCGGGAACGATATTTCACAGTTGACCCCGTTACCGGATACCTAATCAGGCAGTATTTCTTCAACCGGATAACTCCATCGGAATTGTGCGAAGGCATGGATTTTCTTTACGGAAAGAAAGTTATTAAAATATTTTTAGATAAGCGTTGTAATGAATTTTGTTATCACTCGTAAATAAAATTAATCACGGGAGGTAGACTTAATCACTTTCTTCAGGACATTGAGATGCTTCCATTAATAAATCACTTTCTGACATAATGTAAATTTTATTTTAGGCACGTAATGTGTAGTGAACTTGTTTATGTAGTCTGAAAAATTTTGTTTTTCTTTATATTGGGCAGAACATCTTACAAATATTTAATAAATAATTTTATAATTTATAAATATTTTAGTTTTTCATGAATCAAATTACTTTTTAAACTTTAGAGATAAGCGCAATTCCATGATTAAATTAAATATAGGAAGTAATGGATTTTTTTTTCAAGGATCTATTGAGTAATATTTTAGACTGAAGTAAAAAGATTATTTTACAAATTTTTATAGTAAAGTTTATTTGAAGCATGAATATACACGAGGGCGAGTTAGACGGTATTGACAATAAATCTGTTTGATTGATATTTTAAAGATTTTCTCCTATACACAAACGTGGGTCAGTAGCAATGTGTTGTTTTTTCAGCAAGCATAAGTCTTCCTTCAAAAGGAACGACTCTGGCACATAAATTCCGTCCAATACTAAATTTGTAGACAATTTAGCGAGTTTCCAACCCACGCTTTAAAATTTCAAATTCATCACTAAAGTAAAAAACATCATAAACTGTTTTAATGTTATACTAAATTTAATGAATACTAGATAAATTATTATATTTTTTTCATTCCGCATAAAAAATGGCATTATTTTTAAAATGTCAAATATCATAAAATTACTCTCAACTAATAGTTTCTCAAATTTAGTTCTAATATTTTTTTTCTTATTTTAAATTTAATTGTAATTTCTTTTGAAGCAGTTAATGATTGGAAAATATACTGAGTTTTTCAAAACAATGACATTAAACTTTTTCTGCCTGAAAAATAGATTATTTTACTATTATAATGCAAAATGTATTTAATCTAATAGGATCATATCCATTAAATAACTAAGCGATATATGCTTCTGTTGTTTAATATGTTTAGTATACAGCTTCAAACAGGCGTTACCAGCAGATATTTTATTCTCATAAATAAATTATAAGTATTTAAGAATATCAGCAAGTTTCAATGGTATCTTACAATATAATTATTAAATTATTTTTAACTTGTTAAGTTCAAATGAGAGAAAGCAATTATTTTAGTATTTTTAGTATTTACAGATTAACTTGTGAATATAAAAACTAACAGACGAATATTTCCAAGTTTCTATAGAAAGTATTACTAAATAATATTAGTTACATAAAGTTACATTGAGTATTAATGAAAAGTACTTAAGTAAAATGTTTGTAAAAATGTTAAATGTTAAGAATAAAATTTGCACCAATTAATTTTCATGTCATGCTAACATTATTATTAACATCATTATTTTATTTATTACTTTTTTATTTACTTTTATTATTTATTTATTATGACTTTTTTTTTACTGCCAAGCAATTAATTTGGTTTAATATATTTTAATACAATTTATTTATTTTCTTAATTAAAAAATATGTGAATTATTTAATACGTTATAAATTTATTTTATTATTACAATTTTTACTAATCTAAACTAACAAAAAATTTTTTTTCTAAAAACCATAATTGTGGACATTTTTAAAAAATATTTTGTATCCAACATGTGGGAAAGAAAGCATTTTATTACACAAAAAATATCCCAGAAAATGTTTCCTTTAACGTCAGCATGTAAGGCACCAAAAGTAAAAAAAAAATGACTTTTTATTAAAAAAAGTAGCTTTTGAAATTCAATTACGTCACAAATTTTAGAAAATTCTTATTTTTCGACTCTGGATGCAACATATTTTATAAATGCGCGTTTAAGTAAACCTCAAGAAGCCCTAACTGTGCATAATTCCTCGAGATTCTCATTCTGCGCACGTTCCAATTCCGCGTTTTCATTTTATACGAATAAAACGTCTCCAAAGAATACAATCATGAAAATGGAACGTGGGGCGCATGTTAATGCATTTAAATAATAGTGATTTTGAAAACACGGATAAAATATTACCGGTATTCGGAAACAGAAACAACTGGAAATGTTTACAAAAGCAGGAAATCTCGCCGAATAAATGAATAAACTGTTTGGAATTTATTAAAAAAAAGCCAGGAATTCTAAGTTGTGGGTTTGATTTGTGGTTCAAAAAAATTTTGTGAGAAAAATAGATCGCCAATGTTTAGCGACTAGGTAATAGTTTCATGATGAAAATTTTTGAACAGAATTACAGGTTAATTATTTGATGATTTAATAGGTACTTTTACGTTTTAATTGAATTGCATACAGGTACAAGAAAATGTTTTTTTTTAAATATTGTTTGTAAAATTATTGCGTAATATAATTATAAAAATATTATGTTACATACTAAAACTGTTTATTTTCAAATAATTTAAGCAGATCTTTTTAAGAAATTCCTTACAGGCATTCTGGTAATTTAAAGTCAATTTGGTAATGTATTGATATAATGTAAAAGATCTGTTTGTTCTCCTGTAAGCATATGCATATGCATGTTTTTTTTATGTTTAACGTAAATATTAGTATCAGTTATCAATAAATATTATTATCAGTAAAAACTACATAGGATACAATTGTTTTTTTTTTTTACTTATAATCTTCGAAATAACTTAGAATACAAAGAAAAATGTTTTCTAACATAAAACCACTTGACCCATCATTATAAATGTTTGGCACAAAAAATATACTAAAATATTAGATGTTTTCTTTTCTTATTTTATGCGAAGAAGATTGTGGTTTGATGAAACTTTATGAAGTAACTATCTTGGGGGTGTGTTACTGCCACAAAACTAGGAGAAATTTACACATTTACATGAAATTTTAGTGTAATGCCAAAGGTAAATCTATATGTTTTTGCTGTTAACTTGTTTACTGGTATGTATCAAACTGGTAGCCCCTTTTACGTATTTTACATAAATTTCGTTTAATATTTTTTTATACTATATAATATCTCGTTAATGTTTCTACATGAAATTTATACAATTAATTTTTCATTTTATTAGAAAAAAATGGACCTAAACTATATTTGTAACATTTTTAATTGAGTTTAATTTAAAATTAAATTTAAAAATTGAGTGGTATTTTAAGTCTAATTAATCAATAATTTTAATCATTAATCATAATCATTGAATCATGCATATTGTATTTTTATTATTAAAATTTATCAGATTACACTTTATTTTAATACCTATTGTATATTAATGAAATTAAATAATATATGTTAATTTAAAAAAACATTTATTATTCAAGTATTGTATCTTAATCCAATAAAAATTGATGTATTAAAAATTTTGTTCATAAGCTAATTTTTTTTTGAAAATGAATGTTACATTTTATTTGATATTTTTAGTTTATTAAATATTGCCACTTATAAATTTATACGTAAATTATTATACAGCTTACCAAAAAATATCAATTCGTTTTATTGCTTTCAACAATTAAAAAGTAGATGCAGTACATAAACAAACCCTAAGTTTATTCTTTTGTCTAAGATACGCTCATACTACTAAAACATTTAATCCAATTTAGAATTCTCTGCTTTCACGTATCTAAAATATGCAAAAATTCAATTTGCAACACAGAAATCATATGTTTAAAAATAAGAGCGTGACATCATATAAGCTATATTTGAAGTAAAATATGCATGTAAATTCAGTTACAAGTCTGCTTATGGTTTATGAACAGACGATACACTAATAAGAAAGAAACAAGGTTTAGAAATTTGGAGTAAAGTATTTTATTCTAAAGAAATGAAAATTGCTTCCTAATTATTTATTGTCACCAGTATTACCAATTATTTTGATATTTACAAATCTACAGAAAAGTTATAACAAATAAAAAATATTTTAAGTCACTCTGTAGTAATGATAACAAGAAATGATATTTCAGAAAATAAACAAGTAGTAAAAAACAGAACAGACTTCTCGAAGCGATTGATGATGCAAAATCCTTATAAATAAATAATTATGTCAAAATAAAATATTCATGAATATACTGTTGCTTTTAAAATACACAGTGTATTATGTATGATTTTAGAATATATCGTGAATAAATACCCATTGTATTTCATCACGATTTGAAAAATAGTTCTTTCTCTAATGAAAAAAGCAATATTCAAAAATGCAAACATCTTCCTTCTTTCCAAAATGAGCACATATGACATATTCTTGCTTTTAAATTTATCTGCCATAATTGCTACAAAAATATAAATTCTTTGTTACTGACTGGGTTTCGAACCTGCATTCCTAAATTTGCTGATCCTTCGCTTGATCCATCAAACTACTCCGGCCATAAGAAAGAAACGTATACAAAAAACAGCTAAAGTTGAAAGCAATAATGGCAACATTAGGGCCGTAAAATGTCAAATTTTCACTATCATTATGCATAAAACATCAAAATTAGATACTTTTCGATAAGCTGATAATTAAGTTATGCATCATTATTAAAGAATAAATGTTTTTAGCCCAATTAGAAACGATTTGAACCAACAAATCTTTTTTATTTATTTCATAATTAAAAATTAAAAACAAATTACAAAAATAAAATATTGATTGATTTTTTTTAAAAAAAAATTTAATACTAGAAAATATAATCAATCATTGCTTCGCTTTAAGGAAAATAAACCAAATTTTTGTTTGTTAAATTTGATTAGGAAAAGTATGCGGAGAGTGAAAAGAAATTTAGAAAAATGTTCTTTCAAGAAAATATGCTTAGTATGTTAGCACATAATTTATCATTCAAAGCGGTAAAAAGTCCGATATACCCCTTTACTAAATAAATATTTTATTTATTATTTTTTTTTATTAATTTTGTTTGATTTATTTATATTTTTATTTTTTTTATTACTTCATTTATATCTTGATATTAAAATATCCCCAGATTAAATTGTTTTAATGTAACAATGAATTGTATTCCATTCTTTAAATTGCAGTTTATATAATTGCAATTTAAAAATGGAATTAAAAAAAAAAAAAGTCATTTTAAAGGAAAAATTTTCAAGAAATGCCTTTTTTTGACAGAGCATCACAATATTTTTCAACTTGAATTACAACTATTAAACGTTAAAAACAACGTTCAATTACGTAAACCCCAACGAGTCAATTGATTATGCAAATTAATTGACAATTTATCAGAAATACATAGTATATATAAATTAAAAAAAAAAAAAAGGTTAAAAAAAATGTTAATCTAAAATAAAATATCAATTTAAAATTTCGTTGCAATTGATTTATATTTTTTTTAAATTTAAAAAAACAGCGTTTATTGTATTTAATTGTAATTGAACCCAGCTGTATTAATTAATTGAAAGTAGTAAACAAAAAATAAATATGGATACTTCTTTCTATTCCTTTTTTCTTTTATGATGTAATATACAGGCCCATAAAAATAGCAGAGCAAGTTACTTTTGATTAAATAGGCCAACAAAGCTTGGTGGCAGGGAGTTTAATTTCAGTATAAAGGGCGCTCGATTCAAAATTTGAAAATCTAGTAAGATCTTATTGTTTCTGTGAACTGGGCACGATAAATCTCGGAAGTACCTTAGATACCTTAGATTTAATTGGCTTAAAAGAGAATAGAAATAAGTTGCATTTCCTCATATTGGAAGCCTTAAGGGTGTTAATTCCATTTTGATTACACAAAATGAAAATACAAAATACCATGTTTTCTGTCCTACATTGAAATAGATTGAAAGTATATTTATTACATGTAATTCCATTTTTTATTTTAATGTAACTAATCAGAGAGGCCAAAATAAGGATTGCGAACATTGACATTTGTGTTTTATGCCAAGCCCATCTACTTGTTTTCTTCGTACCGGACTCAACTTACAACATGATAGTAATTTGTATATTAGACGGCCGGAGAAAACATCTCCTGATCACACGGACTTTAATTATGATGCTTCTAGCTTTTTAAATTTTTATTCTTATTTAGCTTGTTTTTAACTGTTTTTAAGACCTTTTGATAGTTTTTGTTAAGAATGTCTGGTCTTTTCCTTTGTAATTTTGCATTTGTTTATACTTTCTTTTTGTTTCTACTGTAAGTGGCCAAATTTGTATGGATTGAGTTCTAATAAAACCGTATATAACAATAACAATATTATTTTAGTGAAATTGTTTTTATTTATTTTAGATAACTAATTACGTAATTAACCTTTTAAAATTAGCTTTTATAGAACAGAGCTAATTTTATGAAAATGGGCATTATTTATTTAGAAATACAGAAATTTTGTTTCAAATTTTAATCATTTGCTTCTAGAAGATGTCTTTTTACAATTTAATTCCTTTGTAAATTTAAATTATGTAGTTATATACAGTTATAACATTCATATTCACTCTATCTAATATATGTTTTCCAACTACTTAAATGGTTTTCTGTAAATTTTTGCAAATTAAATTATAATTGCAAATTGTCTGGTTTATAGTTTAATTCTACAACCTATTCTGTCTTACCTATATTATCATAAATATTAAAATACATGCATAGAAATAAAAGATCTTAAGACATAGACAATTAAGACGAAGACATAATTTAAAATTTAAAGACATAGTTTAAAATTAAAAGACATAGTTTAAAATTTAAAGATAGCTTAAAATTTAAATACATAGTTTAAAATTAAATACATAGTTTAAAATGTTAAAACAAAAAAATTACTATTTAAAAATGAAAGAATATAAACAAGCAAAATAAAATAACAAATGCTTGTTTTTGAAACTATTAAATTTTTCTAATTTGTTTTCTTTAATAAATTACTTATTTCAGTTACGAAATTTATGAAACATTTAAAAATTGAGGCAATTTCCAACATTAAAATGAATAATCTAAAAACAAAAATTTTACTTTCAAAATGTAAAAGATAAAATAACAAGAAAAATTTATTACGAAGAATCCAGAGTTTAATATTAGCCTCCATGATACATAGAAGACAATTATAAAAAGACATATAAAAAACGATTTAAACTTTAGTTATTAAAAAGATCAGTGTACTTAAAGTCGCCCAGAATTGTTCTATAAAAACTAAGGAAATTATTTCCTTGATGAAAAACAACAAAAATCTAATTAAACCATGAAATAAAGACAGGTAAGGTAATTGAAGCCGAAGCAATCCTTCTTCGAAAATTTCAATTTCCGTTTTCCAAATAGAGTCACCGTATCCATCTTCGAAGATTAAAAATTCGCTTAGAGAAAAAAAAAAACTAAGGATGAAGAGCACTAAAAACAAGAATGCATATATTTGCCCTCGGTATAGTTTGCGATCGAGACGCTATTATGGGAAATAAAGGCGTTTAAATTGTCTCATTACTTATGAAGGAAGGTCGAAAGCTAACAGTTTGTCTGCAATCTTCTTAGAATACTTTGGAACGTTTAATCTTAAAAAAGAAAATGAATCACTTTTACCTAAATCGAAGTTAATGACAGACTTGTTTTATTTTATTTTTTGTTTATCACAGCAAGTATCATTGTCGTAATCATAAAATCCATTAAATAATCTTAAACCGAAATAAATTGCTTATTTAAGGAAATGGAAAAGTTTATAATAATCATCATTGATAATAAAAAATTAATTATTATTTTACACTATTTCTTATATTAAAATGAAACGGATCCAAGTTTTTAGTGGCACGTGGTGTTGTTAACGAAGTGGCAAAAGATTAAAAAAGAACTAAAGTTCTGAATCATGTCATTTCTTTTTTTAATGAGGTTGGTT
Source organism: Caerostris darwini (assembly GCA_021605075.1). Classification (NCBI taxonomy): domain Eukaryota; kingdom Metazoa; phylum Arthropoda; class Arachnida; order Araneae; family Araneidae; genus Caerostris; species Caerostris darwini. The sequence goes on from BPLQ01006959.1 coordinate 794,858, forward strand.
TGGTTCTCTATGGTAAATTTTTGCAGACTTTAGGCTAATGAAATCGTAATCTACAGTTTAACGTGAATTTCGAATTTTTACAATTCCACGCCTTTGTAAATTAAAATTATGAAATTATATACACAATGACACTAAAGGTCAGATAGCTTTTAAATTGGTCTTCAGGCCATTTTATGGATCAGGAGAAACGATGGTGAATGTGACAAATTACCTAGAAAATACAAGCTAAAATAATTTTGTACGAAAATTAAATATATAATTTTGAATAAGAAGTGAAATTAATGTTTTTTTTTTCTGCCTCAAATTGAGTTTGTGATAGCAATATATTTTTGTACATATTTGCCAAACGCCAGTTTGTTATAAAAGAAAACTTTATATATTCTTGTTGTGAATCAAATTTCTGTAGTCACTCAATATTTCTCTCCCATCATTTTGGAATCGAAACAAATTAGAAATTTGCATGTCGTTTTATTAGCAGTTTACAAAATGTACCTCGTCTTCCAAATTATCATGAGTGCTTCTTCTTCGTTGGTGCAACAGCGCCATGGTGGGAAAAGGTCGTCTGCCTATTGACGGATTTCGAGACAACCATAAGGGCTAGTTTTTCTAATATTTTAAATTTTTTGAATGTTTTATAGAGAATTTTTGTTTTTAAAATATAGTACATTTACATTTTTGTAAATATTATTCAATTATATAATAATATATAGCGTGTTCCATGAAAAAAATATATACATTTATTTAATTTTAAAAGTATGCCATAATATTAAAACCTATAACATATCTAACATTTGAAGGATTAAAATAAATGCTCCTGTATTGAAAACAAGATTTTTCAAAACATAGAGAAATACGAACATCTAAGTATAAGTTTTCTTTACTACCAATAAATTTATTTTTCTACATAACAGTCCTTTTAATTCCGTCTTTCTAAATAAAATTATTCTATTTCTACATGTCACCAGACACAAGATAATTATTAACATTCAAAAGCTGAACAAACTTATTTTTAGAAAATGGTAAAAATCCACATAGGAAACTAAAGCGTTTAACTTTTTTTCCTTTTTTCGGACTGAAACTATGCTTTTAAGCGCCAGGCATAAATCGATGTTTTAAATTAAAACTATCTGGAGATATCCCATAAACATAAAAGTCATACTGCTCAGATTACCAAATCCGTAAGGAGTACGAGGAAACAAAACAATATGAATGGTAGAAAATGCGGATTTCGGCAGTTATACTTCTTCAGTACCCATTTCCTAAATGATCGCCATTATCTCTTAATAATAATTAAAGCAATGCTTTTATGACGGTTACGACCCCAAAATGCTTATTTTTACGCACCTGAAAAGACATTTTATGTTCCAGATTCCATCCGACTTGAAAAAGATGGAATTCTTCAGCAAACAATATATCAGCTATGATGAATGAATAAGTTGCTACGCTTTTTTCGTCTTAAGAATTTATTACAGTTCAGTAATGAAATTGATATGAAAATTCGAGTTATGCCAATTTAAAGCATTAAAATTAAGCGTGTTAAATATAACTTTCCAGTTTGGGAACATGTAAAGTAATGACTAAAAGTAAAAATTTAATTAAAGAAACAAAGTTTTTTTCATCCACTATCTATAGTGTTTTTAAATGATATAGAGGAAAATTTAAACTTTATTCTTCAAAGAAGTTGGATGCATCGTAATTTAAGTCGCCCAGAATTGTTTTACTTTATTATTATTTCAGGTGAAAGCAAGTTTAAAAACTTAGAACCATGAAATTCTTTAAGGTAATTAATCAAGGCAGTTTGGAAATAAATTATCTTTTTCAAGTTTTGTGTATCCATCTTAAAGATTATTGGAAAATTCGTATCACTTATTTAGAAAGTATATCAGTTAATGAAGAATAAAAACAAGAATACCAGTATTTTCAGGTGAAATATTTTTGCGATCGCAAGGCTATACACAAAATAAATGCGCTTAAATTGCCTCATTAAAAATGAAGGAAGGTCGAAAGTAAGGAAGTTTTTATGAATACTTTGTGGAACCATAATTTTATATAAAAAAAATGAATCTTGTGTTCCACACTGTGTTGTCCTAAATGTAAATTAATGACAGAGTGTTTTGTTTTATTTTATTTTTGTGTTTCAAAGAAGATTCATTGCATTGTAATCATAAAATCAGTTTAAATTAATCTGAAACCGAAATATTGTTCAAGTAAAAGTTTATAATAATCATCATTGATAATTTTAATTATTTATTTTAATGCAATTTCTTTATTAAAAATAAAAATGGATCTGAGTCATTGGCACGGTGATAACGAATATGGAGTAAAAAAATATCGAGCAGTCCCTTCTTTTGAATGAGTTTTTTAATTGAGTTATACCAGTCATTTTTTTTGCACATTTTCATTTAACAGTGAACAGCAGTTAAAATATGGGATTTACTGAGAAATATGGCAGCCCAGTAAAAATTCTAAGTTTAATGGTGATATGCATTAAATTAAAAAAATATTGGATCATCATCCTTTTTAGCACATAAGGAAAATGTATCTTCATTATGACACAATTTTCAAAAACCTCATTTAATAATTTCAAACTTAATATCACTGTTTTTTTTGTAAAAAATACGTAACTTATAATAGAACAGTTTAAACAGTTTTAAAGAAACAAAGTTTTTTTTTACTATTTTTTATTTTTTTTTTATTTACCAAACTTTTTGTATTTAAATGATAAATGAAAATAAATTTCATATTCTTCAAAGAATTTTATACGTAGCAATTTAATTGTGGTATATATTATTATTTTTTCCGAGTAATAATTTAATAACTTTTTTATTGTTTTATTAGCCTATAATTAATGCAGTTTTGAAATAAATAATTCCTTTCTTCTTTTGTGAATTAGCGTATGGTGGGAAAGTTTGAGTAGCATTATTTAGAAAGTGCATCAGTTAATATAAGTAATACCAGCATTTTGAGGCCAAATAATTTTATTTAACTCAATAAGCAGCATAAAATAAGAAAGATTTGTCAAGAACTTTTTCACCCAGTAAGGAAATTTTATGATCACATAAATGTGATATTAAATAAATTATATATAAAAATATCTCAACCCATTGTTAGCAAAAATATATATTTCTTTAATTTTGAAAAAGTATACTATAATATTGAATCTTATAACATTTTAACATTTGACGGATTAAAATAAATGCTCTGGTTTTGAAAATAAGATTTTTGAAAGGAAATTTCCAAAGCATAGACAAACACGAATATCAATATAAGCATTCTTTAATAATTATTTTTACTCCCAATAAATATACTTTCCTACATAAGAGTTCCTTTAATTCTGATTTTTTAAGGAAAATTATTCTACGTCTACATGTCACCAGACGCAAGATAATTATTAACATTCAAAAGCCGAACGTACTTATTTTTAGAAAATGGTAAGAATCCACGCAAAAAACTAAAGCGTTTAAATTTTTTTTTTTTTTTTTTTTTTTCATCCTGAAAATATGCTTTTAAGCGCCAGGTATAAATCGATATTTTCCACGCACTATCTGGAGATATCCCATAAACATAAAAGTCATAATGCTCAGATTACCAACTCCGTAAGGAGTAGGAGGAAACAAAACAATATGAATGGTAGAAAATGAGGATTTCGGCAGTTATACTTCTTAAGTACCCATTTCCTAAATGATCGCCGTTATCCCTTAACAATAATTAAAGCAATGCTTTTATGACGGTTACGACCCCAAAAGGCTTATTTTTACGCACCTGAAAAGACATTTTATGTTCCAGATTCCATCCAACTTGTAAAAGATGGAATTCTTCAGCGGATATATCAGCTATGATGAATGAATAAGTTGCTACGCTCTTTTTGTCTTAAGAATTTTATGGGGTTCCATAATGACGCGTGATATAAAATGAGTTTCATTTAGTAGCAGCGCCCTTTACCGCGTGTTAAATATAACTCCAGTTTGGAAACATGTAGTAATGACTGTTGTGCATTTAATTAAAGAAATAATTTTTTTCTTTTTCTTCTACTATCTACCGAGTAATTAAATGATATGGATGAAAATAAGTTCTTCAATATTCTTCAAAGAAGATTGGTTGCATCGTAATTTAATTGCGGTTTACTTTATTATACTTTTAGGCAATAGTTTAATAACTTAGAAGTTTGGACTCTTTAAGTGTAGCCTATAATCAATACTGTTTTGAAATAAATTAAGTGCTTGTGATATTAAGCAATATTAGAAAGTTTTGAGTATCACTTTTTAGAGAGTATATGCATTAATGTGACTTACATCTGCATTTTGATGTGAAATATTTTGATTTAAATCAACAAACAATTTAAAATACGAAATCTTTGAAGAAATGATGGCACTTAGTAACTTTATTTCATGGCCACATAGATGTGATATGCAGTAGACTTTACAAAAAAATTCTCAACACTGTGTTATCACATCTATTAAAAATGTACCTTCATTATTAGTAATTTTCAAAAATTTAATTTGATATCCTCAAACATATATAACTCTTGTTAAAGTAAAAATGAATACTTATCTATATTAGAAAATAGTATATTTTATTTTCTTAGGTAAGTCTCAACTAAGACTGTGAAAAAAGCGAATGCATTTGAGAATTTATTATTGTCCAATGTATTAAATGTATTTTTTAGTGCATAATATATCTAAAATTAACTAAATAATCATCTTAAGAAATAATTTATCAACAAGCAAATTTCTATAACGTTAAATGTATAATTTGATAATAATTGCATCAAATAAAAAACATTATTATTTCCTATTTGTAAGTTAAACAATTAGTGAAAATTTATTCAGAGCATTAAAATTTTTACCAGACTAATTTTTGAAAACATTAAATTTATTCTCAGTGGCAAAAATTAGACAAATAATTTTTAATTGTGTTACATAAAATTATATAATTCACTTCTAAAAATAGTATTACTTTAAGAGTAGATTATAATTAATGCTGCTTTGAAATAAATTATTTTCTTTCAGTGCTTGTCATATTACACATTATTGGAAAGTTTTGAGTATCACTATTTAGAGAGTATATTAGTTAATGTGAGTTATACCTGCATTTTGAGGCCAAATATTTTTATTTAACTCTATAAACAACATAATATATGAGATTTATTAAGCAATCTTTCACCCAGTATGGAAATTTTACAACCACATAGAAGTGATACGCATCAAATTATAGAAAAAAAAATTCTCAACCCATTGTTACCACATTTAATGCAAATAAGATATATGTATATGCAATTTTAAGAAAGTGTACTATAATGTTCAATCTGATAAGATTTTTGAAAAGAAATTTTTAAAATATAGAGAAAGGGGAACCACCAAGTATAATATTTTCTTTAATTATCCTTTTTACTGCCAATAAACTTATTTACCTACATAGCAGTTCCTTTAATTCTGACTTTTGAAAGAAAATTATTCTACCTCTGCATGTCTCTAGACACAAGATAATTATTAACATTCAAAAACTGATCATACTTATTTTTAGAAAATCGTAAAAATCCACACAGGAAACTAAAGCGCTTAATTTTTTTTTCTTTTTTGTCTGGAAAATATGCTTTTAAGCGTAGGTATAAATCGATGTTTTCCACACACTATCTGGCGATATCCCATAAACATAAAAGTCATAATGCTCAGATTACCAACTCCGTAAGGAGTACTGAGGAAACAAAACAATATGAATGGTAAAAAATTAGGATTTCGGCAGTTATACTTCTTAAGTACCCATTTCCTAAATAATCACCGTTATCCCTTAATAATAATTAAAGCAAGGCTTTTATGACGGTTACGACCCCAAAATGCTTATTTTTACGCACCTGAAAAGACGTTCTGTTCCAGATTCCATCCAACTTGAAAAAGATGGAATTCTTCAGCGGATATATGAGCTATGATGGATGAATAAGTTGCCACGCTCTTTTTGTCTTCAGAATTTTATTAGATTCCATAATGACGCGTAATATAAAATGAGTTTCATTTAGTAGCAGCGCCCTTTACAGCGTGTTAAATATAACTCCAGTTTGGGAAAAAGTAGTAATGACCGATGCCTGTTTAATTAAAGAAACAATTTTTTTTTTCATCCACTATCTATCGTGTATTTAAATGATATGGGCGGAAATAAGTTCCATATTCTTCAAAGAATATTGCATGCATTGTAATTTAATTGTGGTTTGCTTTATTATTCTTTCATGTAATAGTTTAATAACTTAAAACTGTCGCCTCCTTAAGTGTAGCCTATAATTAATGCAGTTTTGAAATAAATTCAGTGCTTGTGATATTAAACACTATTGAAAAGTTTTGAATATCACTATTTTGAAAGTATATCAGTTAACGTGAGTTATACCAGCATTTTGAGGCCAAATATTTTTATTTAACTCAATAAACAACATAAAGTGTGAGATTTATAAAAAAATGATGGTAACCAGTAAGGATATTTTAAGACAGCATAGATGTGGTGTGCATTGAATTATAAAAAAAAATTATCAACTCTGTGTTTACAATTAATGAAAATGTATTTTCATTAATTGTGTTAACACAATTAAATTTTTGAAAATTACTACTAATAAAAAAAATTTTTTATCTTATAATAGAAAATAGTATATTTTAATTCCTAAGGTAAGTTTCATTTATGACTGTTGAAAAAACAAATAAATTGAAGAATAATAAGAAACAAAATATATCTAAAGTTAACTCAAGAACCATCTTAAAAAGATTATTTATCAGCAAGCAAATTGCTATGATGTTATTTTATAATTTGAGAGTAATTGTTGTGAATAAAAAATACTATTATTTCTTATATGTATGATAAACAATTAGTGAAAATCAGTTCAAAACTTTACAATTTTTACCAGAATAATTTTTGAAGATCTTAAATTAATTTTCAGTGCTAAAAATTAAATAGGCATTGCTGTAAATTTGACAGGCATTGTTGTTGTTCTGAATTCTGGGCAGTTGTTATTCATCATTAAAAAAACAGATGATTTAGCATCAACAAAATTGACAATGCAGGATTACACAACATAAATCAAAATACAAATTTATTTATCTCTTTAATAATATAAATAATAGCATGATTTGCTAGCAATATTTGTTTTTTTGTTATACTCGTATTGCAGTGGAAAATCCATTTTTAATATTTAATTAAATGGTACTATAAATAGTCTCTTCAAACCTTAAATGTAAAATGAGAAATTGAGGAATTTTATTTATCGATGTTGTTTTTAACATTAATGTTTATTTAATTAACATTAATATTTCCTTATAACATTAATAATTTTTTTAAGATCTTATAACTATTATAATATTTTACATTCATAGAAAAATAAATAATACTTTTACAGTAAATTTTTTATGATTGTAAAATATTTTTAAATATTTAACAGAAATTAACTCAATCGTTACGAGAATTTAAAATATTTCGACATATATCTCATTCCCCAGACACTTAACTGCAACTGTGGAATAATCCCCGATGAAGTAGCACCGATATCAAACTAACCTAATGGATATTCTGATTCTTCGTTAAAGATTCTAATTTGCAGCATTCTAAAGTACTGCCGAATGCACACTTCAGTTCCGTTTAAACGCTTTAATTATTTACTCAAATTACACAGCCTACAGTGCTTAAGCTCTTCCGAGATCCATTTGCAACGACACCAACAATAAGACATCGTATATCTTGATGTAACGAAGACGCAAAACTCCCAATTATTTGGTGATTCCTGGCAATATCTCTGGTTTCAATTCCCCCAGATAATGAGGCGCCTCCACCAGTTTCAATTTAAAATTTTATCTGAGTTGGAAACACAATGCCCGACTTTGCTGATGATCCTATTCCAATTGTTTACGATTTCACAAGCGTTAAGGCTGAGTAACCCATTGTAGCGCGGAATAATGCATTCCCTTGTGGCTTCGGATATCATTTTGCATCAAGCTGGGGGAAAGCACGGATGAATTGTATAGCAGCGGACAGTCAAGAACCGTGGATATTATTAGAATGAACCGTTGTTTGTGTCACGAATCAGTGGTCGTTATTTTGTGGAAGTTGTCTTAATGATTACTGAATATGAAAAATCAAGAATAAAAGAGTTGAATAAAGCATTTGAATCCTTTAAAAATGTTTGGAATGCATTTTGTCGATTTATGCCACGAGAATTGTTGCACTTGATTACAATGAAACAAAAATTATTAATACGCCACTCGCTAAGAGATTTTACAGATCTCACTTGATTTTTTATATATAAAAGCACGTGAGATTATTTATTATACATAAAAGCACGAGATTATTTATTAAACATAAAAGAACGTGAGATTATATTTGTTTCGTTGGTTGTGAGATTATATTTGTTAGTAATATTTGTTTTTTATTTTACTCGTATTGCCAAGGAAAAAACAATTTGAATATTTAATTAAATGATACTATAAATAGTCTCTACAAATCTTAAGTATAAATTATAAATTTGTGCAATTTTATTAATCAATGTTGCTTTTAACGTTGATATTTGTTTAATTAACATAAATATTTGCTTTAACAGTTTGTAACTCCATAAAAAAAGGATTAATAATATTTTAGCGTAAATGTTTAATATGTGCGAAATATTTTTAAATATTTAGCAGCAATTAACTCAATCGTTACGAGAATTTAAAATATTTCGAGTTATAGCTCGTTCCCCAGACACTTAACTGCAACTGTAGAATAATCCCCGATGAAGTAGCACCGACATCAAACTAACCTAATGGAGATTCTGATTCTTCGTTAAAGATTCTAATTCGCAGCATTCTAAAGTACTGCCGAATGCACACTTCAGTTCTGTTTAAACCCTTTAATTATTTACTCAAACTATACAGATTCCAGTGCTTAAGCTCTTCCGAGATCCATTTGCAACGACACCAACAATAAGACATGGTATATCTTGATGTAACGAAGACGCAAAACTCACAATTATTTGGTGATTCCTGGCAATATCTCTGGTTTCAATTCCCCCGGATAATGAGGCGCCTCCACCAGTTTTAATTTAAAGTTTTATCTGAGTTGGAAACACAATGCCCGACTTTCCTGATGATCCTATTCCATCTGTTTACAATTTCACAAGCGTTAAGGCTATGTAACCCATTGTTGCACGGAATAATGCATTCCCTTGTGGCTTCGGATATCATTTTGCATTAAGCTGGGGGAAAGCACGGAGGAATTTGTATAGCAGTGGGCAGTCGAGAATAGTGGATATTATTAGGATGAACCGTTGTTTGCGTCACGAATGAGCGGTCGTTATTTTGGGACAGTTGTCTTAATGATTCCCGAATATGAAGAATCAAGAATAAAATAATTAAATACTAAAGCATATAATTCCCTTAAAAATGTTTGGAATGCATTATGTCGATTTATGCCGTTAGTATTGTTGGACTAGATTACAATGAAACAAAAATTACCTATAGTTCACTGGCGAAGAGAATTCACAGATCTCACGTGATTTTATTATAAATAAAAGCACGTAAGGTCTTTTATTATATATAAAATCACTTGAGATATTTTATTCCATACAAAATCACGTGAGATCTCGTATTATATGTAAAAGCACGTGAGATCTGACTTGAAGCAGATATTTGTGTTTAATTCAAACTATAATTTGGCCACAACATTTATATATATTGAAAATAAATTATTGAAGTCTTAATATATCCGTCAATTATTGAAATAAAGTTATTAAAAATACACAAATATATGTAACTTTTCATTTTAATTTAAATATATGTTTAATAGATTTTTTTTAAATACATGTTTTTATAAATTTATCAACATTTCCTTTTTTAATAAAGGATAATTTTCAAGTAACATTACTGAAGAATTAATATATATTAAAGATTTATCTTTTTAAGTATTTTAACAATAGCCTTTGAGTGATTACATGGGCCTGAATCTCACTGAATTAGCTCTGTTAATGTTTTCCGAATAGCTGAAAATATGTTATTTATTAAAAGAAGAGCACCAGAATAATTCATAAATATTTTTGTTAATAAGGATTTTAAGTTGCATAAATCTATTATTACTAGAAATTGTTGGAAATTCTTTGTTAAGGTCCTTAAAATAGTATGAAGAACAATTGATTTATTTTTTAAATTTTTGTGCTGTCGCTTTTAAAGATTAAATTTTTTACAATGAATTAGAAAATGTGCTTTAAAATATTTACTTCTAGTTATTTTAACAATGCTCTTTTACTTGCATTTAAATTTTATTAGTCACAGTAAAAAATTGTAATGTTTAAAAAACTCAAGTTTGAAATATTTTTAATAATAACAATAAATATAACTGAAAATTTATCAGAAATTTCAACGTAGTGGACTATCTTAAAATAATTGCTCATCTGTTTTTTCTCATTAATTAACTAATAGAAAACTTATAGAAACATATTTCTCTTTATCGAAAAATTATGTTAAAATGTGAAATTATAATTTGATCTTTATTTTTGAGATGTTAAAATAATAATTTTGGATGTGTGCTAATACTTAACCATTGAATAATATTTAACCAATAAAAAAAGATAAGTTAATAAATATTTTCTCATGAATATTTAAACAAAGGTAAAAAAAAAAAATTATAATTAAAAATGAATTTAAATTGTGTACTAATTCACATCATAAAGAAAATGAAATTTATATTTGTAAAAAAATACTCTCGTATATATTAATCTGGAAAAAAATTCCCATGTCAATAAATTGTTTTTATAGATATTTTTTTATTCAATTTCTTCCATAATTTATTTATTTTTATAAATTCCCATCTTCTTTGAATAGTAATTAATTAATAAGTAAGTTTATAATACAACCTAAATTTTGTTAAATTGTCATTTATTTCTTCTGTTTCAAATGCAAAATTTGTGTTTCCTACACTACACTATTATTTGGTGTTTTTCACAATTTTGATCGAATCTAATCGTTGAATTATAAAGACCTCGAGAACTCTGATAAGGCTAAACTTAAAAGAATAAATCATATGTTTAATCTGTATTTTGCTTCAACAACTCCATTTGATAGTGATTACAATGAAACGATTTATCCTTATGCTTTCCTCTTTAATTTCCCAGTTGTAATGTAGGTACCATAGCTGTTTAGTAATTCCTTACTTAGTAGCTGCATTTAAAGTAATTCCTTCTATGAATAAGCACCATATAAGAAAAAAAACTTCCATTTATCAATAAAATCCTTTTTTATTACAAACATGTTGAAGCTCGTTATACTACTATTTAAAAGATTGATGTTATTGAGTGTCACTTTGAACAGAAGTCTTTAGGGTCTAGCATGGTATTACTCAGACGTCTTAATTAAACACCCACAAGGATGGTATTTTGATGAGGGATTTTTTTAATCTTCTTGCACATCACCCAGCAGTAAGAATTTTTGAATTTTTTGTATGGTGTCCATAATCAGCTTAGAAACAAGAGCTTTTCACAGCTCGTGGCACAGCGACAACGTGCTTAGCTGGTATGCTGGAGAGTTGAGATTTGAGGCCGCTGGAGATTTATTTGTATTCATTGCTCTCAGAAAACGAGGAGAAAACTCATCTCCACCCTTGTGAGATCTTTGTGGCTTATATGGCACGCCCAAAGACACAAGGTCAACTTTGTAATTACGTAGTCTTAAGTATGAGGAGAGGGGAAGAAAAGAAGATACAAAAACTTTCGGCTATTCAAAGCTTGTCAATTGAACAGAGCTCTCTCTCTCTCCGTTTCTAAACCCAGCGTTTTAACCATGTCACTTTTTGATTTAAAATCAACTGTCATACTTGTGTCAAACTATGCATGACATTTCAAGCGAAGGAAAGCAAGATAAATTGACGGTTTTGGAAGATAATTTAAAAAGGGCTAAAACAGCTGATCTCTAAGTGAGTAAAAATATTACAAATGAGTGATTGGTTGTGTAACTAAAACTTTTGTTTCTCTTACATAGGTATAGACTAAACAACGAACTCATGGTTGATTAAAATGTTTTATCACATAATCTTCATTTTCAGTAACATCGGAAATATTTTTGAAAAACATTTTATTTTATTTGATATTTTTTTCAGAATTTTGTCTCATAAAAATTCATAATCTTTTAATGTAAATGAAATATATTCGTTATTTGGAATTAAGACTTCTCATATCATGGAATCACTACAAATATTATACTCTCTCATAAAAAAGCCCCCAACGTTTGCATTCTTTTTGGATGTACAAGTTTTAATTGTGTTAGAAGGTTAAAGTCAGCCATTTCAAAAATCGAATATATTCCACTTAATAAGGCTTATTTATTTCTTTTTCATTTCAAAATAAAATGTATAGATACGGACTATCGTATATGCTCAAAGTAGTACACAATATTAAGGAATAAGATAATTTCACAATGTTAATAAAAAATATTTGATAAAATATTAAACAGTTCGATTTTCATCGCGTGGATCCGGGTTGGAATAGCCCCACTGTAGTCCAAGTCGTAAAAGGCGACTAAAATGACTACCCAATTTCAGGGGATATAATCGGATGAGGTAAAGTCAGACTACTTCTTTTGTATGTCCCATGCCCCACGTCTTTGTGCTACTATGTGAAGGACAAAAAGAAGCAGCATGTTTCACTTTTTATCATGACTCGTCTGTTTAAAGTTTTTGAAAATACTGCCGGCGGGTTTTCATTGTTCGAGAACACACAGGTACATGAACATGGTCTAGACGTTGTTGTCGACCAAGTGGGGTAAAAAAACAACAAACAGCAATTTCATTCAATTAAATTTCAATTTATTTTTCAAATAAAAGCAATATATTCTTCAAGAAACCAGGGTAACTTTTTTTATTTTATAGGACAAAACTTTATGCTTTACAACGAAGGAAAAAAAATGTTCAATTTGTTAAAATAACGTAATAACTGAGCTGAATAATCTCCTGCACAGTTTCAAACTGTAAGTAAACCGCATCATCTCCTAAGCACCATTTAGAAGAAAGTCACATCCCAACATTGTTGGTGGGGAGAAAAAACTACCGAGAAGAGTTGGAATGAGAAAAAAAAAAAGATCCCAAGTTTGTCTGGAAACAAATTGCATCGTCATTCCATGCTTACTTTGCGGAAAATTACATTTCCGAACTATCCGAATTATGTAGGCTAACCGGAAGATTAACAGGTTTTACTTGATAGCAGGTTTCTTTTTCCACCAAGAAATTTGCAGATTAATGCAGTTTGAAGTTCATGTAGCTGGCAATTTTTTTTCCCTTCTTCCTTCCTTTTTTTTGGCAAATCTGTGACAAGAAAACTCAGATAAAACATAAGATTATCCAGAGTAATCCTTTTTGCGTGTGATGGAATTATAGACTCTTTATAATCCTTAGTGGAATATATTTGGCAAGGTTTTATAGACTGGAATCACAACGGAAGACTACACTTCGTAGTAAAAGTAGTTAAACTCAATTTATAGCGTTAACGGGATAAATATTCTCGTATATTGCCACTTGGTTTTAGCTTTATTTTTTTACATGGTCAGGGATTGTTTAAGCAAGTAGCTCAACGATGTTTTTCCCAAAATTTATTTTTTGCGCTTTATCCAATAAAAATACTAATGATAATGGTTATATTCTGCGTAAATGTAGCAGCTAGAATTAAATTATAAAGATTAGTCGAACACCATCAATGGCTTAACATTATTTACGTCTCGAAATATTTGTTTTATTTTTTATATACATTTATTTCGAATTTCAGTATTTATTATGTTTCATTTATTTTATTGTTTTCTTAAATTAACGATTAGATAAAACATGTGAAAAAAGTGTTTTATTTTACCAATACTATTTTATTTATTATTATAAAATATTTAAATTAAAATTGAATTATTTTTTATATTAATTTTTAATTTAATTTTGTTTATTTTTAATTATATATTTTTAATTTCTTATTTTATTCTTTCTTTTTGAATTTTTCTTAGTTTCTTATTGAATTATTTTCTTATTAATTTTATGATGAAATAATTTCAAAATACATTATGTTTTAATATTAATAAAATTAGAAAAAAATGTTATGATTCAAGTATAAAAGCAAATAAAATAACAAATTCCTATATGAATATAAAGTAGTAATTATAAACTGAAATACAATATCTTACATACTGCTAACAATATCTTCAGCTTCGTTTAGCTGAAATGAAAAAAGTAGTAGGTCGTCCATTTTTTTTAACATTGCGAAAAGCTGAACTAATTTAAACTCAGAAATGCTAAAAAAATTTATAATACAACTTAATGCATAAAGTTTTTTTACGCTTTATGAATTCAATCTATTTCATGAGAAACTAGAATTTCACATTTATATTTAATACTAAATTCCTTTTAAGAAATTCAAAATATTTCTAAAGAAATACAAAAATAAAATTAGGATGCCTAGAAATTCTCAAATGATACCATCTAAATTTATTTATAATTAATTTTATAAAATAAAATAATTCAAATTTTTCTCACAATGTTATTTCATGCTTTTATAGAATTCTTAAAACATGAATTTATAAAAAAAAAATATATCCCATAAATGTCATGCCTAAATTTGGGAAAATTCTTTTTATGTTTATCATATCTGATGCCAGACTTTGTTAAGTTTATGATATTGTAACAATCTGTTTAATACAATGCATGTCACTCTGAAATCAAAGCATATACTGTAGTAATTTAATGGTAATAAAAATTTAAATTAAATTATGTTAACAAAATCAAAAAATATTTAAAATAAAAAAATCTTTCGTTTTCCTTTTGATTCATATTTGATATAGAAGGCAAAAATACTGGCAAATTACAATTTTTTATTATATAAAAATGAATTTTATATAATTTTTGCCCTTACAATAGCTTATAAAGATCTTGTTATTGACGATTCGATTATGTAGAAATATCTATCTATGCCTCTATATATATGTATATATGTATGTATCAATGGTTCTTTATTAAATCAGAAGCTATTGTATGTTGCATTGTGATTTGATTGAATATAAGCACATAAATAGAAAAGCTTTGAAATTGATTATTTCTAAAGATATTTTATAAATAAATATTTTTCCTTCATTTTTGGAGTTACTTTGACATACTAACTATAAAAAAAGGATAAATATTTCCTTTTCTTTACAGGGCTACTGTGATCTGTAACATGACAAAAAATTAATTAAATATTTCTAAATTGTACATGTTGCTTAAATATAAATATATAATATGTTCTTTAAGTCCGCTCTTATCGATATGCCCAATAATATAATTATAAATACATTTCAAATATATAATAAACGTAATCTGCTAATTATAACATGCTAATCTGCTAATTATAACATGTTTTTCTGAGTTTGTGGTATCAAAGGGATACTTTATATGATTAAAATATTATTAATTGATTTAAAAACACTTTTAACGCTACAAAATGTCTGCACAAATTCATAATTGCTGCAATATGATTATTTTGAAAGAAATGAGTTAAAAGTATTAATTTAGAGCACAATACTAATATTTTTGACTGTATTAAATATAAACTGGTTTTAGAAATTGCAACAATCTGTTAATAATTTAAAAATAAATTAAAAACTATAATAATTTTAAAACCAAAAACTACTATATAAACCAAACAAACTATAATTAAATAAAACTATAATATAAACAACAATTAATTTTAAAAAGTAAATGAGCAACTTTTCTTTATGTTAGATTTAGCATAATATATTAATTGTATAAAAATTATTGCTTGTAAAAATTGTATAAAAAGTATAATTAAATCTTATAAAAAATTGTATAAAATTATAATTTAATTGTATAAAAAAATTGTGTAAAAAGTATAATTAAATTGTATAAAAAATTGTATAAAAATTATTGCTTGCATTGAAGCTATTGCTAATAAAAAATTATTGATGTATATTATTGTTTGTAAAAATTGTATAAAAAGTATAATTAAATTGTATAAAAAATTAGCTTAACAACTGAGCGTAACTTTTTACATTTAAACATGAAAAAAAAATTCTTTACATAAAAGTTTAGAATAGTTTCTTCCCTAAATTAAAACAAAATCACAACAACAAAAAAATACATTGACAAATTAATGAATGAATACTATTATTTCTTATTCATTCTTTTTTTTTTCAAATGTCTATCTCTACTGTGACTTGAAAAAAAAAGGAAGAATTAGTAAAGATACAAAGGATACTTTTCAATTTCCCAGCGTACACAGCTCACCTTGAAACAACAGAACCACTCAGGCCAGCTGTAAGACGTGAGAGGTTTAAAGAAAAGAACTAAATTAGATTTTCCTGCTACGAAAAACATTGTCGAGACTCATTCGCAAATATAGGATTAACGTCATGAGAAACGAATTCAAAATTTTTTGAAAGAAAAAAAAAAAAAAAGAAAATATCTAATTCTGAACACAAGACGCCTGTCTCAATTCTATGGAATCTAAATTAAAGAACAAGAACTGATATTTACTTTACTGTTCACCATCGGAAAGCATTTGGGGTTTGAAAAGTTTTTCGTTAAAATCGCATACAAAGATGACTTCAAAGATTATTACTTTTTCATTAAAAAAATACATAAATAAAAAGGAACAGGTCGATTCAATTCAGTTTATTTGAATACTTTTTTTCTTTTAAATCTAAAAAAGTCCAATTTGTTTAGACTCAAATAAAATAAAGAAACATTGTTAAATTTACATTTCAGCAAACATAATACTAGAAGTTCTAAAATATAAATTAAATACATGCTCTTTACATTTAATAAGATTTAATTTAAGACATGTTACTATTATTGAAATTTATACATCTATGATTGTTTGATTAATGTTAAAAGATAGTCTATTGAGGTGAACGTCGCCTATTGCAGATAATTGTAAAATATTCATGAGAAAATTCTTAAATAAAAACAAATCAGTTGGGAAAATATACCATTAAAAATATTTTAAATCTCTTTTTAAAAAGGAAATTAAAATAATTATTATATAATGGTTATAATACCAAAGAAGAATTTACAATTAGTTATTTTAATTTTATGCCATTCTTATGCTTAAAATTCATATTTGAAAGAATATTTATTTTTCTTTTTACTTTATATACCAGGTTAAATATTCTATTTATAAATCATAAATTACGAATTAAACCAGAAATTTTAAAATTTTAGATTTTAGAAAGTTATGTTATGGAAAGAATTCATGTATCAACTTAATCACATATTTTAAGTTTTATGTTATTTAATAAAAATGTTAAAATCATATGTTACTATATTAATCTAATGTAAATTGTAAAAAATTTAAATTCGATACAAAATTAGAATCCCTTAATAAATTTAACGCAAACTAATAGAATTTCATAAAAAATCTTTTCTCATTTATCTTTCAGTTTTATATGGGTAATTTAATAATTACTTTAACTAATTAACTTAAATCAACTGCCTGTATAAAATAGACATAAAACCTGGATTTGTTTACATATTAATTTCTTAAAATGTGATTTTTTTAAACTTTGATTTTTCTTAAATGTTATTTTACATGTTGATTTATTTTGTATATATTATATTACAATAGACTGTTAAATACGTATTTTTATAATGTGTTTTATTTTTGAGAATGTTTTCTTTTCTAAATGTATAAAAATTATAACTAAAAAAAATGATAATGTTTTAAAAGCGTGGTAACTAAAGTCGATCACATATAATAAAAATGCCAAACAAATTACTAAAAATTCTAATTATCAATAACTATTACATGGATTGCTTATATTTTATTTTTATATTTTTTTTTATTATAGTTGCTAAAAGTTATATAATATATTTTATTTTAACACTTGGTAATTCATGCGAATTAAAATAAAGCATTTGATAAACAGGAAATAACCATTAGAAACTTTATCACATATTCTATTAATAATATAATCTTGAAATGTTGGCACTTCTATATCCAACATCAATAAATATGACTTTCAAAATAAATCAGAAAAAAAAACATTGAAACTAAAATGAACTAAATTCTTACAGGTACTATGTCGTTCTGAATTTTCCATTTTCCAAAGGCGTTCTTCTCAACGAAGTACACTCAGCCAAAAAATAAATTAGCCATGACATTATTCCAGTGTGTTTACATGATCATGGCTGAAAGCGTTTGAAATTTTCTCGCCAAATAAAAAAAAATCATGATTTTTAGCGTACCATCATTATGATGAACCAAGAAGTTGGTAGCGAAAATGGCGACACAGCACAGCAACCGAGCAACAAATTTGCAGAAGAAGAGCGAACATTTGGGGTGGCGAGATTCAAGGACGGGGGTCCGTCTGCTTCATTAACTCTTTTCCAGGATTAAGAAACAGTGATTTTCCGGGAACGATATTTCACAGTTGACCCCGTTACCGGATACCTAATCAGGCAGTATTTCTTCAACCGGATATCTCCATCGTAATTGTGCGAAGGCATGGATTTTCTTTACGCAAAGAAAGTTATTAAAATATTTTCAGATAAGCGTTGTAATGAATTTCGTTATCACTCGTAAATAAAATTAATCACGAGAGGTAGACTTAATCATTTTCTAGGGACATTGAGATGCTTCCATTAATAAATCACTTTCAGAGATAATGTAAATTTTATTTTAGGTACCAAATGTGTAGTTTTCTTATTTATGTAGTCTAAAAAAATTGTTTTACCTTACATTGGTCAGAACGACTTACAAATATTTAATAAATGATATTTACTAATTGTGATTAAATATTTTATATTTTCTTGAATAGAATTAATTTTAAAACCTTAGAGATAAGTTAATTTCATGATTCAATTTAAAATTGATATTAATGGATTTTTCTTCAAAGGTCTATTGTATAGGGATATTTAGGATTGAAGCAAAAAAAATATTTGACAAATTTTTATAGTAAAGTTTATTTTAAGCATGAGTATACACGAAGGTGAGTTAGACGGATCGACAATAAATCTGATTGGTCGATGTTTTTAAGATTTTCTCCAATACATAAATGTAGGGCAATAGCAATGTGATAATTTTCCAGAAAGCACAAGTCTTCCTTCCGAAAGAACAACACTGAAACAAAAATTCGGCCGAATGATATAGCTGTTGACAGGTTAAGGAGTTCACAGATCAAGCTTTAACATACAGAATTTGAGACAAAGGTGAAAAAAAAATCATGAATTATTTTAGTAGTATGCTAAATGTAATCAATACACTATGAATTAATAGATTTTTTTGAGATATAAAACAAAATCGCACTATTATTAAAATATCTACAAGTTAATGAAACTCTACCCACAATTTCACAAATTTAGATATAATATTTTTTTTCTTATGCTGAATTTAATTGTAATTTCTTTTAATCTAAAGAAGGAGTTAATTTTAAAACAATCAAATGGACAATAAACTTTTTCGCTATGTAAAAAAATTGATTATTTTACTATTATAATACAAAGTGCATTTACTCAAATAGGATCACATCCATAAAATAAATAAGTGATAAATGCTACTATTGTCTGATATGTTTAGTATATAGAATTAACCAGAAATTGATAACACAGATTTTTTTTGTCATAAAGAATCTCTAAGCATTTTAGAATATCAGGTAGTTTCAGTGATATTTTACAATATTATGATTTAATTTTTTTTTCACTATTAAGTAAAAATGAGAGAAAATAATTATTTAATTTTTTTAGTATTTACAGATTAACTTGAATGTAAAAAGCTATGCCCATGCTGTTAAAGAAAGTAGTACTATATAATATTAGTTACATAAAGTTACAAGAAATATTAATGAAAGGCAATTACGTATGCTCACAAGTTTATAAAAATGTTAGACAAGAAAAAATGTGCACCAACTAATCTTTTGATTTCTACGAATTAATATTCGTGTCATGCTAATATTCATATACTTTTATTTATTAATTTTTTATTTACTTTTATTATTTACTGATTTACTTTTTTTTTTACTTCCTAGTAATTAATTTGGTCTTATACATTTTAATAAAATTTATTTCTTTTTTAATTAAAATATAAGTGAATTATTTATAATGTGTTAGTAAATTATTTTATTATTACAACTTTTTACTAATCTAAATTAAAAAAGAAATTATTTTAAAACCATAATTCCGGATAATTTTTAAAATATTTTGTATCCAACATGTGGGAAAGAAAGCATTTTACTACACAAAAAATATCCCAGCGTGTGAGGCACCAAAAATATCAAAAAAAACATATGACTTTTTTATTAAAAAAAGTAGCTTTTGAAATTCAATTACGTCACATATTTTAGAAAATTCTTATTTTTCGACTCGGGAGGCAACATGTTTTATAAATGCGCGTTTAAGTAAACCTCAAGAAGCCCTAACTGTGCATAATTCGTCGAGATTCTCATTCTGCGCACGTTCCAATTCCACGTTTTCATTTTATACGAATAAAACGTCTCCAAAGAATACAATCATGAAACTGGAACGTGGGGCGCATGTTAATGCATTTAAATAATAGTGAT
Organism: Caerostris darwini; assembly: GCA_021605075.1. Classification (NCBI taxonomy): domain Eukaryota; kingdom Metazoa; phylum Arthropoda; class Arachnida; order Araneae; family Araneidae; genus Caerostris; species Caerostris darwini. The sequence goes on from BPLQ01006959.1 coordinate 815,365, forward strand.
TTTGAAAACACGGATAAAATATTACCGGTATTCGGAAACAGAAACAACTAGGAATGTTTACAAAAGCAGGAAATCTCGCCGAATAAATGAATAAACTGTTTGGAATTTATTAAAAAAAAAGACAGGAATTCTAGGTTGTGGGTTTGATTTGTGGTTCGAAAAACTTTTGGCCAAAAATAGATCGGCAATGTTTGGCGACTAAGTAACAGTTTTATAATGACAATTTTTAAGAAGAATAACAGAATAATTATTAGATGGCTTATAGGTATTTTTACATTTTAATTAAACTGCATAGAGTTTAAAATAATAATAATAAAATAAATGTCTACAAACAAAAACAAGGAATGCAATAAATATTTACAACTTAAAAAATAAATGCTTACAGTAAATAATACAATAAATTAATATAAATAAAATAACAGTAAATGTTTACAAATAATACAATAAATAAAATAAATAATGCTAAAAAAATGCAATAAATGTTAATTAAATGTTAATTGTGCAATATAATTATATAAATATTATGCTACATACTAAAACTCTTTATTTTCAAATAATTTAAGCAGATATTTTTAACAAAACTCCTTACAAGCATTCTGATAATATAAAGTCAATTTGGGAATATATTGATAGCTGATAATGTAAAAAATATGTTTGTTTATTGGTAAACACTTTATTAAGTCTATGATTGTTGTGTTCAATGTAAATATTTATATCATTAAAAACTATGTAGGATATATATGATTTTTATGACTTTAGTTATCCATAAAAAGAAATGTAGAATCTTAGAAATAAAAGACAATCCATTGAAAAATGCTTTAACGCAAAACCGCTTGATCCATCATTATAAATGATCAAATGAAATATACTAATATAATTTTTTTTTCTTTTCTTATTTTATGCGAAGAAGATTGTGGTTTGCAGAAACTTTATGAAGTAACTATCTTGCGGGTTTGTTACTGCCAAGAAAACTAGGAGAGATGTACACACTTACATGAAGTTTTAGTGCAAAGCAAATGTATAGTAAATCTATATGTTTTTGCTGTTCTTGTTTACTGGTATGTAACAATCCTCTAACTCTTTTTACACAAATATCGTTTAAGAGTTTTTATATTATATAATATTTTATCTACATTTTTACATGAAATTTACATAATTAATATTTCATTTCATTTGAAATAAATGGACCTCAACTATTTTTGAAATATTTTTTAACTTAGCTCAACTTAAGTTAATGGGTGTCATTTTAAGCGTAATTAAACACTAATTATAATAATTGAATCAAATAAATTTTTTTCATATTGCACTTTATTTTAATGCTTATTGTATATTAAATAATGAATATTAATAAGATAAAAAACAATTTTTTAGAGAAATATTGTATATTAATTCAATAACGATTGATACATTAAAATTTTGTTAAAAACGTAAGCTAACTTTTTTGAAAATGAATGCTACATTTTATTTGAAATTTTTAGTTTATTTTAGAATACCATTTATTTATTTATACCCAAATTATTTTACAATTTACCTAAAAATATCAATTCGTTTTATTGCTTGCAAAAATTAAAAAGTACATGTAGTGCATAAACAAATTCTTAGTTTATTCTTTTTTCTAAGATATGTTCTTACTACTAAATCATTTAATCTAATTTAGAATTCTCTGCTTTTACATGTCTGAAATATGCAAAAATTTAATTTGCAATACAGAAATCACATGTTTAAGAATAAGAGCACGACATCATGTAAGTTATATTTGAAGTAAAATATGCATGTAAATTCAGTTACAAATCTGTATGTGATTTATGAACTGACGATGCACTAATAAGAAAGAAACAAGATTGAGAAATTTGAAATAATGTTAAGGAAGTAGTATTTTATTCTTAGGAAATGAAAATTGCTTCTTAATTATTTATTGCCACCGGTATTACCAATTATTTTGATGTTTACAATTCTACACAAAAGTTATACTAGAAAAATATTTAAGTCGCACTGCAATAATGATAACAATAAATGATATTTCAGAAAAAAGAATGAGTAATGAACACCAGAACAGACTTCAGAAACGATTGGTGATGTAAAATCCTTGTAAATAAATAATTATGTCAAAATAAAATATTCATGAATATATTGCTGCTTTTAGAATACGTAGTGTATTATGTATGCTTTGAGAATGCATCGTGTATTAATAACCGTTGTATTTCGCCACGATTTGGAAAATAGTTCTTTCTCAAGTGATGGAATCAGAAAAGCAAACATCTTCCTTTTTTCCAAAATGAGCACATACGACTAATTCTTGCTTTCACATTTATCTGGCATAATTGTGACAAAAATACAAATTCTTTGTTTCGTATTGGGTTTCGAACTTCCAAATTTGAGGATCCTTCGCTTGATACACCAAGCTACTTCTGTCATAATAAAGAAACTTATATAAAAACAGCTAAAGTTGAAAGCAATAATGGCAGCATTATTGCTGTAAGATGGGAAATTTTCACTTGCATAAATGATAAAAATTAGATAATTTTTGTAAGTTGATAACTGAAATTTTAAGTCAATAATTAGATAAATGTATAGCCAAATTAATGACAATTTGAACCAGCAATTAATTTTTATTTATCTCATAACCAAAAATTATTACAAACAAATATTGATGTTTTTTTTTTATTTATTGTTAGAAAATATAATCCGTAATTGCCTCGCTATAATGAAAATCAACATTTTTTGCTTTGTTGCATTTGATTAAGAAAAGTATACGAAGACAGAAAAGAAATCCAGAAAAATATGTTTTTTAAGAAATTATGTCTATTATATTAAGATAAATTTTTTCATTCAAAACGATAAAAAGTTTATGATACTAATTTAATAAATCAGTGCTTGGTTTGGTGATAGTTAAATAGCACCAGATTAAATTGTTTTAATACCACAACTAGTTGTATATTCTAATCTTTAAATTGCAGTTTATATAACTGGAATTTAAAGAATGGAATAAAAAGAAAACATTTGGAATAAAAAAAAATTCCAGAAATGCCTTTCTTTTGCCAGAGCACAACTGAAAGATTTTTCTTCCTGAATTACAAATATGACGGAAAAAACAACGTTCAATTACGTAAAACTCAATGAGTCAATTGATTGACAAGTTAATTGACTATTTCTCTCTAATACATAGTATATGTAAATTATAAAGACGTTACACAAATGTTAATCTGAAATAAAGTATCCATGTAAAATTTCTGTTGTAATTGATTCATATTTTTTTTAAACTTAAAAAAACAACGTTTATTATATTTAATTGTAATCGAACCTGTACAAATAGCCTGTAAAGTAATTTTTGTTTAAATAGACCCACAAGACTTGGTGATAAGCGGTTTAGTTTCCATATGAAGGGGATGGTTGATTCAAAATCCGTTAACCCAATAGGATCTTAATGTTTTTGTGAACTCATCAAGATAAATCTGTGGGTAGGAAGTACCTTCCATTGGCTTAAAAAAGAATAGAAATAACATGTGATTCCTCAAACAGAAACCCTTATGAAAATTTTAAAAGAATGCTTGTTTTTGAAACTAATAAATTTTTCAACAAATTTTTTTCTTTAATAAATTACTTATTTCAGTTACGAAACTTTGAAACTTTTAAAACTTTGCAACATTAAAAAGAATAATCTTAAAACCAAAACTTTACGTTCAAAATGTAAAGGATAAAATAACAAAAAGAATTTATTGCGAAGAATCCAGTTTAATATTAGACTCCATGATACATAGAAGACAATAACCTTTAAGACATATAAAAAACGATTTCAACTTTAGTTATTAAAAAGATCAGTGTACTTAAAGTCGCCCATAATTGTTCTATAAAAACTAAGGAAATTATTTCCTTGATGACAAACAACAAAAATATAATTAAACCAAGAAATAAAGACAGGTAAGGTAATTAAAGCGAAACAATCCTTCTTCGAAAATTTCAATTTCCATTTTCCAAATAGAGTCACAGTATCCATCTTCGGAAGATTAAAAATTCACGTAGAGATAAAAAAAAAAAAAAAAAAACTAAGGATGAAGAGCACTAAAAACAAGAATGCATACATTTGCCCTCGGTATAGTTTGCGATCGAGACGCTATTATGGGAAATAAAGGCGTTTAAATTGTCTCATTACTTATGAAGGAAGGTCGAAAACTAACATTTTGTCTGCAATCTTCTTAGAATACTTTGGAACGTTTAATTTTAAAAAAGAAAGTGAATCATTTTTACCTAAATCGAAGTTAACGACAGACTTGTTTTATTTTATTTTATTGTTTACCAAAGCAAGTATCATTGTCGTAATTATAAAATCCATTAAATAATCTTAAACCGAAATAAATTACTTATTTAAGGAAATGGAAAAGTTTATAATAATCATCATTGATAATAAAAAAGTTAATTAGTACTTTATTCTATTTATTTCGTTAAAATGAAACGGATGATATCGAGTGGAAATAGATTGTTAAAGAACTGAGGTTCTGATACACTGCATTCACTTCTTTTATTCTCTACGGTCTTTTTTTACATCATTTTTATTTAGAAATACAAAACTTTTGCCCCAAATTTTCAGGATTTGTTCTAGAACTTCTATTATTTTACAATTGGTTTCCTTTGTAAATTAAAATTATGAAATTATATACACATATGACTATCATATTCAATCTCTCTCATCATAGATGTTTTTCAGGTACTAAAATGGTTTTCTGTGTACTTTTGTGCAATAAATTGTAATAGTAAATTGTCTGGTTTGTAATTTAATTCCACAGCCTATTCTGTCTCACTGTATTTTCGCAAATTTTAAAATACATGCATAGAAAAAGAAAACATTAAAACATAGACACAAATTAATTGGAAGGCAGTTTAAATTTTAAAGTCATTGTTTAAAAATTCATTGCACAAAATATTGTGGCAAAAAAATACTATTTAAAAATGCAAGAATATAAAAAAGCAAAATAAAATAACAAATGTTTGTGTTTGAAACTATTAAATGTTTTTTATTTAATAAATTACCTATTTCAGCTACGAAATTGATGAAATACGTAAAATTGAGCCAATTTCCAAGATTAAAAATAAAAATATAAATAAAACATTACTTTCAAAACTTACAGGATAAAATAACAAGAAAAATTTATTTCGAAGAATCCAGAGTTTAATATTAGCCTCCATGATACTTAGAAGGCAATTACCTTAAACACATATAAAAAATGATTTAAAATTTTGTTATTAAAAAGATCAGTGTACTTAAAGCCGCCCAGAATGGTTCATAAAAACTAAGGAAATTAGTTCCTTGATAAAAAACAACAAAAATCTAATTAAACCATGAAATAAAGACAGGTAAGTTAATTGAAGCCGAAGCAATCCTTCTTCGAAAATTTCAATTTCCGTTTTCTAAATAGAGTCCCCGTATTCATCTTCCAAAGATTAAAAACTCGCTTAAAAAAATAATAAGGATGAAGAGCACTAAAAACTAGAATGCATATATTTGCCTTCGGTATAGTTTGCGATCGAGACGTTATTATGGGAAATAAAGGCGTTTAAATTGTCTCATTACTTATAAAGGAAGTTGGAAATCTGATAGTTTGTCTGCAATAGTCTTAGAATACTTTGGAACGTTTAACCATAAAAAAGAAAGTGAATCACTTTTACCTAAATAGAAGTTAATGACAGATTTGTTTTATTTTATTTTTTGTTTAACAAAGCAAATATCATTGTTGTAATCATAAAATTTATTAAATAATCTTAAGCCGAAATATATTGCTTATTTAAGGAAATGGAAAAAGTATATAATAATCAGCATTGATAATAGAAAAAATTAATTATTACTTTATACAATATTATTAATGACACGGTGATAACGAGTGAAATATATTGCTGAAGAACTGAGGTTCAGAACCTCTGTAGTGATTTCTGTTATGGATGAGGTTTAGTTTGATTATCTATTCTCATTTTTTACATCATTTTTATTTAGAAATACAAAACTTTTGCTCCAAATTTTCATGATTATTTCTAGAACTTCTCTTATTTTACAATTGAATTCCTTTGTAATTTCAAATTATGGAATTATATACACACGTAACATTCATATTTATTCTAACTCAACATACTTATTTTTTCAGGTACTTAAATGATTTTCTGTGAACTTTTGTGAAAAAAATTGCAATTGCAAGATGTCTGATTTGTAGTTTCATTCGTAACCTATTCTATATAACTTTATTTTAATAAATTTTAAAATACATAGATAGAAAAAGAAGAAATTAAGACGTAAACAAAAGTTAGGTGGAAGACAGTTTAAAATTTAAAGGCATAGTTTAATAAATTATTGTTTAAAATGTTATGGCAAAAAAATACTATTTAAAAATGCAAGAATATAAACAAGTAAAATAAAATAACAAATACTGTTTTTAAGAATATTAAATTTTTTAATATACTTTTTTCGTAATAAATTACTTATTTCAGTTACGAAATTTATGAAATATTTAAAATTGAGCCAATTTCCAACATTAAAAAGAATAATCTAAACTGTAGGTCAAAACTTCACATTCAAAATGTAAAGGATAAAATAACAAGAAAAATTTATTGCGAAGAATTCAGAGTTTAATATTATTTTATATTCAGTTATTTTAAATTAATTTTTATTCAGAGATACATAGAAGAAAATTACCTTAAAGACATTGTTCTATAAAAACTAAGGAAATTATTTCCTTGATGAAAAACAACAAAAATCTAATTAAACCATGAAATAAAGACAGGTAAGGTAACTGAAGCCGAAGCGATCCTTCTTCTAAAATTTCAATTTCCGTTTTCCTAATAGAGTCACAGTATCCATCTTCGGAAGATTAAAAATTCGCTTAGAGATAAAAAAAACTAAGGGTGAAGAGCACTAAAAACAAGTATGCATAAATTTGCCCTCGGTATAGTTTACAATCGTGACGCTATCATGGGAAGTAAAGGCGTTTAAATTGTCTCATTACTTATGAAGGAAGGTCGAAAACTAACATTTTGTCTGCAATCTTCTTAGAATACTTTGGAACGTTTAATTTTAAAAAGGAAAGGGAATCACTTTTACCTAAATGGAAGTTAATGGCAGATTTGCTTTATTTATTATTTTATCAATGTATGTATGATTGTCGTAATGATAAAATCCATTAAATATTTTTAAATCGAAATAAATTGGTAATTTAAGAAAATGGAAATATTTATAATAATCATCATTGATAATAAGAAAAATAATTATTATTTTATGCAATTTCTTGTATTAAAATGAAACGGATCTGAGTCGTGACACGGTGATAACGATTGCAACTAGAGCAAAAAAAACTGAGGTTCTGAGCCATTGCAGTCCCTTCTTTTATGAATGAGGTTTGGTTTATTATTTACAGTCATTTTTTTGCACACTTCAGAGAAATTAGACAGTGACCTAGAGTTTAACGTGGATTCCGAACCTGTAATAAACACCCATGCCACAGTTAAAATTCAAAGCTTAAGCTGGTGGTACCAAATTCCAAAGAGTCGACCATTTGATCATCACGCCGCTTTATAAATAAGGAGATACTATGATAACTGGAACCACTTATCTAGAAACTACAAACCAAACCACCTTTGCCAAACTGGTATTAATACGATTTATTAGTTTCAACTGTATGTTTGTTTGTTTGTAACTGACTCTTTGGGCTCGATTTTGCCCTACTTTAAGCGATCAGATTTAATTTAAACGTTGTAGACTTATCAAGGACCAATGACAATGAAATATTTTGATAAGTTTATTATCTAATCATGATTATAATCGCCATTATTAGTTGTTTTATTTTAACTTATGAAGAGTAATTTAACCCATGTAGAATGAAAGCACCTCAGTCATACAATCCCACGTGGGACAATAGCACAACGGATAACGCACCTGTCTACGGATCAGGAGATCTCTTGTTCGAATCCTACCTGGCTTGACATATTCGCGTTTAGCCTTTGTTTTAACCACAATTAAATTATTGCAAGAACTATAGTTCCAGTCCTCCGTACAGGGACCTCATTTAAATATTATAGTTTAAAAACACTAAAAAACACGCTTTTAGAGTTAATCAAACTAAAAAGTAAAAAATAAATTATAGTTTAAAAAAAAAATAAAAAACGCGCTTTTAGAGTTAATCAAATTAAAAAGTAAAGAATAATTGTTAACATTAGAATAAAATTACTGACAAGAAAATTAATGTCATTGTTCTAAAAGTGTGGGGTGCTCGATATCAATCGTTATAATTTTTCACTAGTTTCATACTGAAATGCAGAGTCAGTTTAAAAATGTCATACAAAGCACCTCACGTTTTTAGAACAGTGACATTAATTTTCTCTTCAGTAATTTTATTCTTATGTTAACAATTATTTTCTACTTTTTAGTTTGACTAACTTTAAAAGCGTGTTTTTTAACTTTTTTGAACTATAATTTATTTGTTCTAAAAGAAAACTTTATGTATTCCAGTTATAATCCAATTCCTATAGTCACTCAATTTCCCTCTCCTGAAATTAGTTTTAATTAAAATAAATTAACGTTCTGTATGTCGTTTTATTAGCAGATTACAAATGTACCTCATCTACCAAATTACCATAAGTGACCATTCTTCTTCATTGGTGCAACAGCGCCATGACGGGCCAAGGCCCTCTGCAAATTGGCAAGTTTCGAAACAAACATAAGTGCTAATTTTTTCTAATGTTTAAAATTTTTTTAATGTGTTTATAGAAAATTTGTTCTTTTAAACATAGTACATTTACATATTTAAAATAATATTCAATTATATAGTAATATTTTGCGTGTTCCATGAAATAAATATATACATTGCTTTAATTTTAAAAAGTATACCATAACACTAAAACTTATAACATATCTAACATTTGAAGAATTAAAATGAATGTTCCGGTTTTGAAAATAAGATTTTTCAAATGAAATTTTCAAAATATAGAGAAAGACGAACATCTGAGTATAAGTTTTCTTTACTTCCGATAAATTTATTTTCCTACACAACAGCCCTTTTAATTCCAACTTTTTAAAGGAAATTATCCAACCTCTACATGTCACAAGACACAAGATAATTATTAACATTCAAAAATTCAGCATACTTATTTTTAGTAAATGGTAAAATTCCCCACAAGAAACTAAAGCGTTTAATTTTTTTCCTTTTTCATCCTGAAATTATGCTTTAAAGCGCCAGGTATAAATCGATGTTTTCCACACTATCTGGAGATATCCCATAAACATAAAAGTCATAATGCTCAGATTACCGACTCCGTTAGGAGTAGGAGGAAACAAAACAATATGAATGGTAGAAAATGAGGATTTCGGCAGTTATACTTCTTAAGTACCCATTTCCTAAATGATCGCCGTTATCCCTTAATAATAATTAAAGCAATGCTTTTATGACGGTTACGACCCCAAAATGCTTATTTTTACGCACCTGAAAAGACATTTTATGTTCCAGATTCCATCCGACTTGAAAAAGATGGAATTCTTCAGCGGATATATCAGCTATGATGAATGAATAAGTTGCTACGCTCTTTTTGTCTTAAGATTTTTATGGGGTTCCGTAATGACGTGTGATATAAAATGAGTTTCATTTAGAGCATAGTGCCCCTTTACCGCGTGTTAAATATAACTCCAGTTTGGGAACATGTAGTAATGACTGAAGTGCATTTAATTAAAGAAACAAAGTTTTTTTTTCATCCACTATCTATCGTGTATTTAAATGATATGGAGGAAAATAAAGTTTCATATTCTTCAAAGAATGTTGGATGCATCGTAATTTAATTGTGGTTTACTTAATTATTCTTTCAGGTAATAGTTTAAAAACTTAGAACTCTTGATTCTTTACGTGTACCCTATAATCAAGGCAGTTTGGAAATAAGTTATTATCTTTCAGTTTTGTGATATTAATCATTATTGGAAAATTTTAAGTACACTATTTAGAAAGTATATCAGTTAATATAAGTTAATGTGTATACCAGCATTTTCTGGTCAAATATTTTTATTCAACTCGATACATAACATGAAAAGCGAAATTTATTAAAAAAGGATGGCACCCAGTAAGGAAATTTTATGATATTATGTGGTATCCGTAAATTTTATATAAAAAATAATTCTCAATCTTGTGTCCACACTGTGTCCTGTGTATTTAAATTATATGGATGAAAGTAAGTTCTTCAATATTCTTCAAAGAAGATTGGATGCATTGTAATTGAATTGTGGTTTATATTATTATTCTTCCAGGTAATAGTTTAAGAAATTTGGACTTTTTAAGTGTAGCCTATAATCAATGCAGTTATGAAATAAATTGAGTGCTTCTGATATTAAACAATATTGGAAAGTTTAGAGTATCACTATTTAGAAAGTATATTGGTTAATGTGAGTTATACCAGCATTTTAATGGCAACTATTTTTATTTAACTCAATAAACAGATAAAATATGAGATTTACTGAGAAATGATGGCACCCGGTAACTAAAATTTGTGACAGCATAGATGTGATAGGCATTAAATTATAAAAAAAAAAAAATATTTATCTATCCTATGTTAGCATATTAATGAAAATGTATCTTCATTATAAACAATTTTCATAAACCTCATTTAATATTCCCAAACTTATATCACTGTTCTTCAAGTAAAAAATACGTAACTTATAATAGAACAGTTTAAAACAGTTTTAAAGAAACAAAGTTTTTTTTTATTATTTTTTTTTTTTATTACCACTTTCGTGTATTTAAATGATATGAATGAAAATAAATTTCATATTCTTCAAAGAATTTTGGATACGTAGCAATTTAATTGTGGTATATATTATTATTTTTTCCGGTAATAATTTAATAACTTAGAACTTTGGATTGTTTAAGTGTAGCCTATAATTAATGTAGTTTTGAAATAAATAATCATCCTTTAGTGTTTGTGATATTAGGTATTATTGGAAAGTTTGAGTAGCATTATTTAGAAAGTGCATCAGTTAATATAAGTAATACCAGCATTTTGAGGCCAAATAATTTTATTTAACTCAATAAGCAGCATAAAGTAAGAAAGATTTGTCAAGAACTTTTTCACCCAGTAAGGAAATTTTATGATCACATAAATGTGATATGCAATAAATTACATAAAAAAAAATATCTCAACCCATTGTTAGCACGTCTAATTTATATATTCAATTTTGAAAAAGTGTATTATAATATTGAATCTTATAACATTTTTGCAAGTGACGGATTAAAAATAAATGCTCTGGTTTTGAAAATAAGATTTTTGAAAGGAAATTTCCAAAACATAGACAAACACGAATATCAATATAAGCATTCTTTAATAATTATTTTTACTCCCAATAAATATACTTTCCTGCATAGCAGTTCCTTTAATTCTGACTTTTTAAAGAAAATTATTCTACGTCTACATGTCACCAGACGTAAAATAATTATTATCATTCAAAAGCTGAACATACTTATTTTTAGAAAATGGTAAGAATCCACACAAGAAACTAAAGCGTTTAATTTTTTTTTTTTAACTTTTTCATCCTGAAAATATGCTTTTAAGCGCCGGGTATAAATCGATGTTTTCCAAGCACTATCTGGAGATATCCCATAAACATAAAAGTCATAATGCTCAGTTTACCAACTCCGTAAGGTGTAGGAGGAAACAAAACAATATGAAGGGTAGAAAATGAGGATTTCGGCAGTTATACTTCTTAAGTACCCATTTCCTAAATGATCGCCGTTATCCCTTAATAATAATTAAAGCAATGCTTTTATGACGGTTACGACCCCAAAATGCTTATTTTTACGCACCTGAAAAGACATTTTATGTTCCAGATTCCATCCAACTTGTAAAAGATGGAATTCTTCAGCGGATATATCAACCATGATGAATGAATAAGTTGCTACGCTCTTTTTGTCTGAAGAATTTTATGGGGTTCCATAATGACGGGTGATATGAAATGAGTTTCATTTAATTGCAGCGGCCTTTACCGCGTGTTAAATATAGCTCCAGTTTGAGAACATGCAGTAATGACTGTTGTGCATTTAATTAAAGAAACAAAGTTTTCTTTTTCTTCCGCTATCTATCGTGTATTTAAATGATGCAGATGAAAATAAGTTCCATATTTTTCAAAGTACACTGTATGCATGGTAATTTAATTGTGGTTTACTTTAATTTACTTTCTGGTAGTAGTTTAATAACTTAGAACTTTGGATATTTTAAAGTGTAGCCTATAATACAGTTTAGAAATAAATTCAGTGCTTGTGATATTAAACAAGATTGAAAGGTTTTGAGTATCACTTTTTAGAGAGTATATGCGTTAATGTGTCTTACACTTGCATTTTGACGTGAAATATTTTGATTTAACTCAACCAACAATTTAAAGTACGAATTTTTTTAAGAAATGATGGCACTTAGTAAGGATCTTTCATGACCACATAGATGCGATATGCAGTAAACTATATCAAAAAAATTCTCAACCCTGTGTTATCACATCTAATAAAAATACACCTTCATTATAGGCAATTTTCAAACATTTTATTTTATATCCTCAAATATGTATCACTACTGTTAAAGTAAAAATGAGTAACTTATAACTGAACAGTTTATCTTATAATAGAAAATAATATGTTTTATGTCAGAAGGTAAGTTTCATTTTAGGCTATTAAAAAACGAATACATTGAATAATAATAAGAAGCATATAAACCATCTTAAGAAGGTTATTAATTAACAAGTTACGTTAATATGACGTTAAATGCATAATTTAAGAGTAATTTCCTCAAATAAAAAAAATATTATTTCCTATATGTACGTTAAACAATTGGTGAAATTTATTCAAAACATTATAATTTTTACCAGACTCATTTTTGAAAACATTAAATTAATTTTCAATGGTAAAAATTAAACAAAGAACTTTTAATTGTTACATAAAATTATATGATGTACTTCTAAAAGAGTATTCCAAACTGGAAGGCTGATTTTGGATTCTCCTGGCTTTAATTGCATTTATTATATTATCCATTATTGTTTCGTTTTAATATTATATTATTCCCGACAAGTTAGATTTATTTTAATTCCAGACACTTGTTGAGATAATTTACCACTAATTTTTAAATATGTAACTATTTCAATTTCATCCAGGGTGTTAATGAGATAAATTATAATTAGGAGAAGAGGAGGATTCTTTTTATTTAAGAAATAAAATATTCAAAATTAATATTGAATGATTCTAAGATCTTAAGAACATTTCAATAAGAAGTAATTATATAATGTATTATTAATATCAATTTCATACTCTTTCTCACTTTACAATGCGGTATACATCTGTAATATTAAAGGTTGTACCTGAATCACGGCTATTCCTCTACAATTTCGTTGAAGGGTTGTAGCAGATCCAACGTTAACAAAGGAGCCGCAGTGAGTTCATGTTACACTACAACAAGACTATACCACTATAATTTCGATAGACAATTGGCAGAAGGGCACATCCTCCTTCTCAAGCTTAACGAAAGCCTTTCTTACTTTAGATCTGTTGGCCTTCAGTTTGATCTCGATGATTCGCACCAAACAACTTCAAATCTAAATATATATATATATATATATATATATATATATATATCGTTCGTTTTAATTAGAATATTCCAAATCCCCGAAGTGGTCTGATATTCAGCGATTTAGATTCCGTAGGTGAATATATTTTATACTGATATAAGTAAAAAGATATTATCTATTCATTATAGAGTTGCTTGGAAAATAAAAAATATTTTATCAATCTTTTTTATATGTTTATTATAAGGTTTTTTCCCATTTAGATTTAAAATTAGCTATCTATTCTCGATTGTTAAAAAAGCCGAAAAGTGCTTTGCAATTTGAATTGATTTTTTAATATATGTTTCATATACATCTATTTTTAATTCCAAAAAATAGATGTAAGTAGTATTTGTTGAGCGGAATTGAGTTTTTACTTTCCTGTAAGCGAGGAATTTCTAATTTAAATAAAAAAAATAAACTGCTATTTGAACATATATGATAACCTAAGATTTTGTCTATTTTATAGTTTAAACCTTTCCATTTACTATTTAAAACTCTCTGAAGTAAGCTCGAATTTCACAGAATTATTTTCGTAAATGGAAAGGTTTAAACTATAAAATAGACAAAATCTTAGGTTATCATATATGTTCAAATTGCAGTTTATTTTTTTTATTTAAATTAGAAATTCCTCGCTTACAGGAAAGTAAAAACTCAATTCCGCTCAACAAATACTACTTACATCTATTTTTTGGAATTAAAAATAGATGTATATGAAACATATATTAAAAAATCAATTCAAATTGCAAAGCACTTTTCGGCTTTTTTAACAATCGAGAATAGATTGCTAATTTTAAATCTAAATGGGAAAAAACCTTATAATAAACATATAAAAAAGATTGATAAAATATTTTTTTATTTTCGAAGCTACTCTATAATGAATAGATAATACACTCAAGAGCCAAAACATTATGACCACCCCTACATTTTGCAATGAACTCACCTGGATGACGTGCAAGGCACGTGATCAGGTGGAAGTGGTATTTTACTGCTGCTAGAGAGTCTGAAGATTCATTCTTTCACTTACTTCTGTGTGTGATGGGAAGGATCTGTGTGTGAAGCGACTTTGATAGAGGGCAGATTGTAATGGCTCGAAGGCTCGGAAGAAGTATTTCCGAAACTGCACGACTCATGGGTTGTTCGCGATCTACAGTTGTTAGTACTTATGCAAAGTGGATGAGTGACGGTGAAACCAGCAGTAGACGACATGATGTTGGACGAGACTGTCTCACATGGTGAAGCAAAACTGGAGCCAGACAGTGGCTCAGCTGACAGCCCAATACAATGCAGGGCCTAGTAGAATAGTATCGGAGCACACTGTTCAGCGGACACTGTTGGATATGGGGCTACGCAGCAAACGCCCCACTCGTGTGCCTTTGCTGACCAAGCGTCATCGCCAAATTCGCCTGCGCTGGGCCCGGGAACATCGTGACACGTCCATGGATCAGTGGGAGAGAGTTGCCTGGTGAGATGAATCACGGTTTGTCATCCATCACCCCGATGGCCGTGTCAGGTTACGCCGTCTTCCAGGCGAACAGTTGCTCCCTCAATGTACAGTAGGTCATACACAGGCCGGTGGTGACGGTATTATGCTTTGGCGGACATTCTCTTGAGCGTCTCTGGAACCAGTGGTTGTGTTAGAGCAGACCATGAATGCTACAGGGTATCTGAAAATCATTGCGGACCAGTTGCACCCTTACATGGCCTCTGTTTTTCCAGCTGGAAATGGAATGTTTCAACAGGACAACGCCCCTTGTCACAAGGCTAAAATTGTGTTGGAGTGGTTCAGGAACATGATGCTGAATTCCAGTTAATGTCCTGGCCGCCTACCTCACCGGATTCCAATCCGATAGAACACATTTGGAATGTCCTGGGACGGCAGCTCAGAGTTCAAAGACCACCAATTCGCAATATCTCGGATTTGCGTGACAGTTGCTTAAACATCTGGTACAATCTGTCTCCGGCCATCTAACAAGGACTTGTGGCATCCATGCCAAGGCGGCTTGAAGCTGTGTTGCGCGCCAAAGGTGGGCCAACTCGTTAATGACAGGTGGTCATAATGTTTGGCTCTTGAGTGTATATTTTTACTTATAACAGCATAAAATATTTTTGCATCATGCTTAATTTATTTTTGCATAAGTAAAAGATACTCGGCTTTCTGTCTGTTATAACCAGCTTTCCAGTATAGCAATTCTGTTTTTCTTTTTAAATATGATAGTAATAAAATTTTACTCAGATGTATAAAATAGTGTATTCGGAAGCAGTTTCACTTATGAATGATTACTTCAATTATTCTTAATGCATAATTATTAAAAGTGAGCTCACGATATTGAAAATATTTTAAAATTCATTTTTAGAAGGTGAGGAAAGTTGGTTTTTATACTCTTATTTTTTATATTTTATTTATTTTTGAGATCAACGAAAGCTATTTTAAATTTAAAAATCAACTGTCGCTATAAATAATAGAGTTTTTTTTTTTTTTTTTTTTTTTTTAATTTCTTGAATCGCAATCTATCAAGTGAAATCATTTGATGTTAAGTTTGTGATAAAGTGTAAACAAGCGAAATGCAGTGTAAACATTCAACAACAAAAATTATACATTAGTATACTTCGTGCTACACTCATGTTTGCGTCTAATAATCTACTTATATGTGATGGTATGAGGACATTAGCTTCCAAGGGAACTATTAAAGATAATTGTCTCATATTTACATGTTATATCCGAAAACACCGGAAAACAATCACTTGAAATCTTGAACAACATTTTATGTATTGTCGTAATCACTATCTTTAATGAATGATTGTAGCCGTTTCGAAATTAACAACTTTTACATAAGTGTTTTACCATTAGCCTGACTATGAATTGTTTTCACATGCAATTGGATACATCTCATACAAAAAAACATAGTTTCAAATCCATTTGCTTCATGTGCGTAATACAAAACAAGTTTCTTTAGTAAAAAAAAATTGCAAAACATATGTCAAAATGTATCTTTATTTTCCAATATAAATATTAAAAGACTGCCATTCTATAGACTTTATATCTTCACAATTTATAAGAAATTTTAAAAGTATCTATATGTACCATATATATGAAAGACAGGCACTTCAGATCTTTTGTATTGCAAAGCTATGATGGTTTCTTATTTAATTTGTGTGTAGCGATTACTAGTAGGGGTTTTTGTTTCGAGTTTGTGTTCTATATATTGTGTGTGTGTGTGTGTGTGTATTAAAAAGTAAATACATTATTAATACCATCATTTTAAAAATTAACAAAATCATTTATTTTCACAAATCTTTTTTTTTTACACCTGTTAAATTTTAATATGTAATATTTAAACTTGATTTTCTTTTTGTTATAATGATTTAATTTTGAAGTAATTAATTATTAACAGAATGCAATAAACGTAATTGTTCTGGATACCACCAGAGAATAAAATATGAATTATTCATAAAACTCGAATGCAGATCATGGATTTAGAAAGAAAAAGACCAATTAATTAATACAAAATTATAAAGTAAAAAAATAAATAAACAAAAGTAAAATCAACTTCCATGAATATCATGTACATATTTAGTCCATGCAAATGAATATTTTAATAAGTAATTCGAACTTTACAAAAATAGCTTTTAATGAGATGCATTATTTTGTTATAGAGGAGCTAGCATAAACAGTTTTAAATATAGAGAGTTTCCTTTCACAGTGTTAAAAAGGAAATTTGTCAAAATAATCATTCGGGAATATGCAAAGACTGAAAATGCAAGTAGTTATAATGTCAATCGTTAATAAGTTCATAAATTAAATATTGTATATAAAATAAACTCGATTGTTTTTGTTTTTTTGTAAATGTAGTTGATTAATTCGTATATTTGTATAATGCAAAAGTGTTTGCATGTTATTATTATTTAAAAAAATAAATCATCATTAGATGATTATATTATTTTTTAAGAGTTTGTAGGAAACTCAAGTAACTTAGGAAAAATGTAGTCAAAAACAATATTGCAGCAGATTTTTTAATACAATTATTCACCTAATTGTATTGAAAAATCTGCTGAAATTTTCTAAATGCCTTTCTTACCTAATTATATTGTATAAAACCTTTCACAAGATTACTATATATACACATATACATTACTTAGTAATGTAGTAGTAATATACATTAATATACATTACTACAAATATACATATATTATACAGATATATATTGCTAAATTACAAAATATACATTATTAAGGTTACTAATATTACAGAGCATAAATATTCAGCTCAATTAGAGAAAAAATATTTTATTTGTACATTAGTGGCCTCAGTTTTATGACGGTAAACAATAAACAGATCCATATAAGAAAAACCCAATAAGTATGCAAAGGGCAATCTGAAAAAAAATATAAAGATTTAAAAGATGATATTATAAAGGAAAATTATGAAATCATATCATACATGAAAGAATCAGCCATTAATTATTGTAATAGATTATGTTTGCACATAAAAGGAATCTGTAGAATATATATTGTTATTAGTCTTCAGTTAAAAAAGAGATTTTGTCTACAAAAACACAAAAATTTTCTGTAAGTAAGAAAACAAAGCCATGCAATAAAATATTTCTGCAACGTGTGCAGCATTTAACATAAATATTTCTATATCTAGAGAAAATATTAATACCTTAACAAATTAAATTCTCAATTATTTTTATCAAAGTATAAAAGCAAGGCGAAAAGATATAAAATGTATAAAAGTAAATTAAAATAAAACAGAATATTTTTGAAAATTAGATGAACTATTTTTGTAATATAAAACGCAATTCCTTGTTCGAAAACTTAATTAGATAATGATTAAAGTTTCTGAATTTTAATTTCTATTTTACTAAATAATGTTTTTTTTTCAGAGCAAAATATTTTATATTTTTATTTTATTAAAAATATTTATTGTAGTTAATTTTAATGAGTATTTCTATATTTCCCACTAGTGTTTAAATAATTGCAAATTTTAGTTTATTCATATTAAGTATAATTAATGGAAAATTCTATTAAGATACGAGGCTTAAAACATTTCATAGAAAATAATCTCATTTTAAAATTATGTTATTTTTTAATCTCATACTATAGCTTATTTTTATATTGAATTTAAATGGAAACCTAAGGTAACTATAATGATATAATTTTAACCATGAATATAAAGATTAAAAGATAAAATGTGTATTGCAATAAATTGTTTAACAAAAACAATGACTTTATGATAGTATATTTAAAAATATATTTATTTACACCAAAATAATAGAAATTTTTTTTATTGAGTGCTATTGTTTTCTATTTATTTTATTATTATACTAATTAATACATAGAAAAATAATAGTGACATTATTAAAATTTCTATACATAATACTTTTGTTAACTTAATTTTTACCAATCTATACGTAAATTACAATCCACACAATTAATTCATATAGTTTTTATATAATTATTTTTATTTTAATATATAAAGTAAAAATTTTTAATAATAAATATTTTTACATTCCGAATAAATTAATTGTTTTACAATATTTGATTATTTTTTTTTTTTTTTGTATAAAATATTTTATTTCGAAAAATATATTACTTTTTCTCAACTTATTATTTAATGTGTAGCCGGAAATGCTACGTTGTCATTCTGTACAACCAGATTTCAAATAATTTGGATTGATTTCTAGATATAAAACTAGGATAGACGTCTGAAATTTCAATAAAGTGCATTAGAACGTATCTGCAGGTTTCCATGATTGTAAGAGACATTTGAGTCGATTGTAATAAAGTGCATTTTAACGACTCCGACTATTTGAAGGAAATTTTTCACATTTTCCCCATTCAATTGTAAACAGAGATATCAGTCATCACTGAATAACTTCCCTAAAATTTTAATTATTCTATAAACTAATAAAAATGTGATATGTGAAAAACAGCTCCTAGAATTCGAATCATTTTACAGTCAAAACTTTTGT
Source organism: Caerostris darwini (assembly GCA_021605075.1). Lineage (NCBI taxonomy): Eukaryota > Metazoa > Arthropoda > Arachnida > Araneae > Araneidae > Caerostris > Caerostris darwini. The sequence continues at coordinate 834,931 of BPLQ01006959.1, forward strand.
AGATAAGATAACATATTCAAGTCATATATTTTAAAAGTGTAAGTCTTTCCTTAGAGCTTAAAAATGTCCAAACACTTTAACATAATATTATTCATACTATTATTCACCATATGTTAATATGATAAGCATATTAACATATGGTGAATAATAATAATAGTAGGATGAATACTTTTGTAGATAAGGTAACATATTCTAGTCATATATTTTAAAAGTGTAAGTCTTTCCTTAGAGCTTAAAAATGTCCAAGCTCCTTAACATAATATTATTCATACTATTATTCACCATATGTTAATATGATAAGCATATTAACATATGGTGAATAATAATAATAATAGAGTGAATACTTTTGTAGATAAGATAACATATTCAAGTCATATATTTTAAAAATTTAAGTGTTTCCTGAGAGCTTAAAAATGTCCACGTACATTAGCATAGTATGATAATTATAATAACATATGGTGAATTATATATAGCATGACAAGCATATTAACATATGGCGAATGTAAGTATATTTATTATTAAAAATGTTTACTTAAAATTTTAAAATAATAACAATTATATAAAAACTGTGTGGATTAATTGTATGGATTGTAATTTACGTATTGAATGGTAAAAATTAATAAGTTAACAGAAGTATTATTTATAAAAATAGTAATAATGTCACTATTATTTTTCTATTTATTAATTAGCGTATAAATTTTAAAAATAATAAAATAAATCGAAAACAATAACACTCGATAGAAAGATAGACAATTTTTATTATTTTGGAGTGAATAAATATACATTTTAAATATACTATCTTAATGTCAAGCACATTTTTTTTACTGGATAGTTTCTTTCTTGCTTAAGCACATTCCAATTCTAAAAAAAATAAGATTATTGTAATCATTTTTTTTTATTATTACGTTGATGTTTGTAGTGTTTTCAATTTTTTCACATTCCTTCCAAACTACTTTTTTTTTCGAAAAATGTTAGCTAAAATTACATGTTAATTATAATTACATGTTATATGTTATAGAGACTTAGCAAGCATCACGATATCAACGAAAACGAAATGCTTTAATTCAAGTGTCCTCTGCAGAAGCCCAGTAAATATGGCTTCTAAATATGGCAGGTGAATCGAAATTAACAAAGGCACAAAATTTGGACAACGCCATCATAATCTCATGGATAAAAATGTATGGTGGGTTAGTTAACCTGACAAATTAATTTTATAACTTCTATTAAATAATTTGGTATATGATCATGGCATTTATGATTATGATGCTTTGATACCATTATTTAAAATGCCATTATGATCATGACATGGCATTTTAAATTTTAAAATAATCAATAATCGAATTATACTTCGACTTTTGAGTCTTAAAATGGATAAAAACTTTAAGGGATTTTAATGGAGAAGATGACTTCGAAGAATATTTTGTTTCTGAAAGTGCACACTTGACAGACTCTGAAATTACATCACATTAATGTCATCTTTGATTCAGAAATTACTATAGCATTTTACAACCGAACTAAAGGTGATGAGCATGCAATACATGAAAAATACTCTATCCATGCATGCAGCAGAAAGACAACTCATTGGCCTATGGCTCTTTTCTACCAGTTTAGTAGATGTGAGCACAATAAACACATGCAATTTACACCAAGGTAATTTCCAAAACCTTGCTATTACCATGATAGTGTTTTTTTGAAAGGATTGGGAGGAGATTTAGTCCTACGATTACTACGTACAATAATTAAAAATCCAAAAATAAATCCAGAATTGAGCCTGATATTAAAACTGATTTTAGGAAGAGAATGTGAACCAGTGCACTGAAGAAACATTACTAAAAATCAAGGAAAACATGGCATTTGTGCCATCCAAACAAGAAGAGAAAGACATCATATTTATGTTTGTTAAATAAATATGATGAAATTGTCAAAACGATGTTTGTTTGAAGTGCACGTAAAATCATGTAATGAATGTGCTGAAGAAGATGAGAACATAATTGTTTGCTTCCAAGAAATCTGCGAGAAACTCATAATTCAGATAGTGTCAAAATTTTTCTGTACTATGCTGTATTGAATTTTCTCATATTGAAATTCGTGTTGCATATTACATAAAGAAATCACAATATTTAATGCATAAAGGATCCCTTTTTAGTATTCATTTTATAAAATTTACAGCAACATATGATTTTTATTTTAAGGTTTAAGCGAATTTAAGGTTTTGGCGAAAAATAATCGGAAATGTTTTATTTTCTTTTAAAATATAAAAACAAATTTTATTGCTGACAGTTAAAAGGTTAAATAACATCTAATTGAAATATCAGAATTATATTTTAATTAAATGTTTTTTTTAAAAATATATAACAATGCACTGTCTGTCTCTAAGATAGTACGTCCCCTGTTACAATCTATTCTTTCACATCTCCTATTATGAGTTAAAGATAAATCGTTCCTTAGCATTTGATACACAACATTCAGTGTACCTCTAGTCGATTACATATACGTAGAATGGACGCAAAACGACTCTCTCTGCTAGGCTTTCGTAATGCGTAGCCATATCAAATCAATTCAATGCATAAACACTTGATATAAACTTACATGCTACGTTTCATAGTTTCCTTATTAATATCTATATATATATATGTATGTATGGGAAGAGAATTAGAGCCTGGTAGAGGAAGGACATGCTTTGGGAAATTGAGTTTGGAATGGAATTCTGTTAAGTTAGAAGTACACCTAATATAATATCCACATCTTCGAATTGTAAAATACAATGGCCAGCCAAGTCTGGGGAAAAAGCATTCAAATTTTCAAGCTGTGCTGGTACATTTATTTTGCTTATATGATGGTACATTTTAATTTAATTTGATTTGATTTTCTAATTAGTGGTCATGTGTCTAGTCTATTGGCCTATTAACCCTCTAGCAGTCCTGGTGTAGGAAATACACTTGAATTGAATTTAGTTATGTATTTTTAGACCAGATGGTGCTACGAATACTCGCTCTTTGCTATTTCTCCCATTTAGTTAGACTTACTTTCAAACATAGTTTGAATTTTGAGGTGTTAATAGATCTCTGAGGAATCCGTAATTTTTATTTTAACAGATACGAGGAAGCGTTAAAGTGAATTTTTTATAATATATGTTTTTGTTTAGTTTCAAGAAATATTTATTATATTAATCTTAAAACAATTTGATTTGATATAAATTTTAAATTTTAATTACTTTCTTTGTACGAATAGAACCACTATTAAGGCCTAGGGCCTAATGGCCGATTGGATAGCGTTCTGGCTCTCGGTACCATAGATTTCGGGTTAGAGACAAGGCTGTGTCATGGATGTTTGTAGTGGTTCGGAATCCACTTTAAACCGTAGGTCCCGGTCTAATATGATTGTAGAGCGTTGTGGGGGTAGTGTTTCCAGCATCCGTAGCATATCTTTAAGTCACTCATGGCCCCTGAATAGTACTAAATGAGTAACAACAGTGCAGCCTTTGATCAGGACATAAAGATAACTATCTATGTATTGCCGTTAGAAAGAAACTATTAAGTCCTAATGAGTTGCAACTAACGAAAATGACTCAACCCAATAATAGTCAATTTGGTTATAAGCCCTAGATTATCACACAGTACAACGTTTCTAAGGGAGGTGCGGATACAGTGGACAAATTTTATACTACATGTAATGTTGCCAGACATACAAGATGTTGACCTCATGGGATTTTTTTTTTCACTTGAGGAATTTAGCTACATAATTCATTCAACCAACAACTGGAAAAAATTACTTAGGCGAATCTATGGGTGGCGGCTTGCAAATGGCATTGTAAAAGAAAACATAGACCGAAAGCACCTATTTATCCTCAAAGGTATTGAAACAGAAGGAGCGACATCAGGGAAAAGAGGATGTAAGCCTTACCAAAATGACTAGCATACTAGAATCGCAAGATTCAACTTTGAAATATTGCTGAAATTTATATGTCTGATACACTCTAAGCACATTTACACAGAATGAAACTGTGCGTTTCACTGACTATGAAGTCTGGTCTATTCCATTTTATAAGGAAAGTTCAAATCAATGTTTAATTCTTTTGAATATTTTACTGAAATGTAAATAATTTAGTAACTATGTGGAAAATTTCATCCCTTTGATTTTAATTTCATTTATATAATTCGTTGGGCATTTTAAATTGTTTTAGTGCTTTATATTTGCATTATTTATATTATACGTTAAATAAAAATATAATATAGAAAGTTGAATAATAATTATTTAAATAAATTTTATTTATTACTTAAAACATAATTTCAATAAATACATCCCTTACATTTTTAATTTTAATTATTAATTTAATATTTTAAAATAGTGTATACCTTGTTAAGGAGGGCGCGAATACTGGAAGGTTAACTAGTCAGTCGGGATTCAGTACTGTCTTCCAGTATACTGGATATATAATTTAATTGTTAAATAAAATTAACAATTTACAATTATTTTAAATTAAATCAAAACAATTTTCATATATTTTCAACTAGTTAATAAGCGCATTTATAATGGAAATAAATTTAAACTTTAATTACTATTATAAAATAATTTTTGGTAAGATTCTGTTTATTCATAAATTATGAAAAACTTCATTATTGCTTTTGATTTACATATAAGAATCGTAATGATAATTATCCTAAAAAAAATGGGAACAAAAGAAAACCCTTTAATATCCTTCACAATGGATAAAAAGAGGATTGTTCACACAAATAAAGTTTTCTCAAAAGACCTGTCTAAAACAGACTTCATTAACATTCAAAAATATTTCACTTTCATAACAAAGTTGGAATATATCCAGGGATAACCAATCTTCTTATTAAAAATTGTCGATGACAGTTAATTATGAGCTACTTATAGTATTTTTGTAAAATCTTAACGGGAATTTATTTCTGTATTATGTTCAATCAGACACGTGGAATTTTACATACGCTACATTAGATTTTTTCCTGCATAAAAAGTAGACAATACAAGATTAAACCTGATTAGTACAGTTTGGAGAAATCAATTTAATTGTACAAAATCAATATTTTGTACCAATTCACATCCAATAATTACTCAAAACAGTAATGATTTATTAATTACAATAGAAATTAAAAACTAAATGTATCTGCATTAAAAAAGTATTTGAAATTATTTACGAGTGCCATGGGTGAAAACTGCTTTTTACTCATTTCCTGTGAACGGTAATACTGAAAATATTGTTGAAAGTATTCAAAACTCTGATATTTTTGACATTCCCTTAATGGTTTATTTAATGAAGTGTTTTACAGTATGTTATCTCTTATTGAACATAATACAGAAATCAATTCCCGTTAAAACTGTATTAAAAGTAACAATATATGGTAACTAGATAAAAATAAATGAATGTCAAAGAGTGGCTTACCATCACACTTTAAATTAAACTCTGAAAACTGTGTTAATGGTAGATGTTTTTCCAGTTGTGAAATCGTTTGTGTGAAAAAGTATTCAGCCAAAATAAACAGGTCATTGTTGCAATGCGTTGCAATGTACAAGGCTACAATGCATAAAAAACAATTTACATGTTGTTTACATTAGTCTGTCGTTTCCAATACCACGACTATTAGGGCTATCTGAACTTATATATGAAGCACAGCTAATGAACCAATACATTGGTTTTTCTACAAAGAACAACAGACCTGGTGCGCATGTAATAGTGGTGTAGTAATAATGTTTCTAACCATAAACGCAAAACTCCATTACCGAAAATTCTGAGAGACAGCATAAAGATAATGTTTGAGGTTTATCACGTTTTCAGTTGATAAAACGGTGTCTTGGAGAAAGAGAGACAAAGTCAAAAAGAATCGTTAAATTCGATATTTATTAATATTGCCTGAAAGTTTTTGGTTGTGGTATGACAATTTCACAAAATGCTACATATATAGCAATCTATATTTTTAATGAAGATATACAAAGCTATTTGAAAACAATGCAGCAACATGAATTTAAAACAGAACAAAAATACGAGTTTTCAACTCTTTAAAGGTAACAAATGAAGAGTTACTATTGTAGAAAAATAAAAAAAAAACATCTTCATTTGAGGCCTGCAAAGAAAAAAGAAGGAAAAAAAATTGTTTGCAAATGAAATCATTTTCATTACGTAAATTGAAAACTTATGCTTCTAGAACCTTTTAAAAACCAGAAATTTGTTTATGCATGTTTGTAACAAAATTTTATTTTTGAAAGCATTTTTCACATTTTTCATATTTTGAGATTGCGTGCAGTATATTTTAAGAAATAATACAACAAACTAGTTGAAATTTGCTATGCACTTGATTATACAATGCTTACAAATTTATATAACAGTTTCATGCTAAAAAATTAGTCTGTGGTTTTTTTTTCAAAAAAATAAATTTGATAAGAACATTTTTAAAAATTATTTAAAACTGTTTTTAAAATATTAGTATTATTTTATTTATATTAATGTGATGTATAAAACAAATTATTCGTGCCAGGAAATCTATTGCAACTGTATTTGTGTTTCTACAAAAATTGCATTATTTTTTTAAAAAAAGAAAATTTTCTCAACCAATTTTAAGATTTTTATTTTCAATTTTATAATATCTTTTAACTATCTAATATGTTGTATTTCATAAAATCAATTCCAGAAAATTTTAATTCTAATATTAAAAGAAAGAAAACTGTGGGAAATCAAAAAAAAAATTATCATTTACCAACTCAGGGTGTAAATATACCTTTGAACTTAATGAACAAATTTTCAAATTTAACACCTTCAAAGGTGTTCATCAAAGCCTTATGATTTATTTTTTAATTATATAATAGTAAGAAGGCCTAGAGCAACTCAACTTAAAGCTTGTAGTTATTGCTTATGTTTGGTTTAAATAGCAAAAAGTTTGATTTCTTAAATTGAAAGTAGCTTAAGTGAATATGAATTTCAAAGCACCTTATCAAGTCAAGTCAAATTTAATTTTTTTTTATACTCACGTTTTTCAATTTTTAATTGAAATGTTTGTCTTTTTATGATGAATTCTTCACCTAAGTAATATGTATAAAAAAAGCATTTGATTTTATAGAAAAAATATTAATTTCTGGATAAAAATCCAATTAACTGTTTAAAAATAAAATATTAATTTTAACTCAAGTTTTATGAGCCTGAATAGTTAGATTTTTTATTAATAAAATAAAATTATTTATGGTTTAATTTAAAATATTTGTAAATTGCATATTTTTATTTAAAGATTCATAATTATTTTAAAATTTAAAAAAAAAATAAAGTTACTGGAAGACATGATCAAAACCTCATGAGGGCGCTACTATCCTAACTACATCACTGTTTCCCAATACTAAAGATTTACTAGTATATAAGCTGTGCTTGAAAATTTGAAGGCTTTTTCGTCAGAATCGGTTGGTTATTGAAATTTGGCATTTGTATGAGTTAACACACTGTAGATATACTATTCGAATCCTATCCGGAATTAAATTTCCCAAGTCATGCTCTCCCCTTATGAGTGAAGACGGTTTTCAAGGATAATTAATTTATATTTGTGTGAAGTAATTGGAAAATTTAAAGTATTTCAACAACACGTCCACACCAGGTAACATCTTTCAAAAACGTTTCACTCTTTCAAAAACGTTTCGTTCTTTCAAAAACTTTCGTTTTTGAAGAGACTCTAGATGAGGGAATAGGAATGAAACTGTTGCATTTACTTTATTGTGGAAATATTACATTCAATTTTTGGTACGTTTTTCTTTAATCTTTGGTAGACATTTAATCTTTCGGTACATTTTATCTTACGTAGATATTACTTTTAATTTCCCACCTCCTTCTCACAAATATGAACTAATTATCTTTGAAAAATCATCTTCACGCACAAGGGGAGGGCACGAATTGGGAAATTTAGTTCGGAATAGGACTTGGTAAGTGAATATTATATCTAAAGGATATTAACTGCTACAAATGCGAAAGCGCAATAGTCAACCGATTCTGATGAATATGTCTTCAAAGTTTCAAGCGCAGTTTATATACTAATAAATCATCAGTTCTGAGTAGCAGTGATGTAGTTATTATAGTAACGTACTCGTCTATCATGCCCTCCAGTAAATTTCTTTTTCTAATTTTGAAATGTATATGAATTTTTAAATAAAATATACTGCTTACAAATATTTTAAATTAATTAATAAATAATTTTATTTTATTAATGAAAAGGCTATTCAGGCTCATCAAACATTAATTACGTTAAAGTTTAATTAGTTAATTTCTAATGAAACAACATTGTTAGTTATATATGTAATATTATAATATGTTGCTGTAGTTATGAAATAATCGTAATTCTGCTTAAAATATCAATCTACTTAAAATATCTAATATCGATATTGATTAAATATTACATTATTCAAGCATTCAAAAGTTTTTTTTTTTTTTTTTTTTTTGAAACCCAAGTCATTTAAATATAAAGCAAGTGTCAGTTTTCATTTTGGTATTTAAATTTATAAAGATGTAAATGACTGTATAATTGTGCTTTTAAAAATATAAATACTATACTCAGCATGCCTAAAGGGAACTGTCAGAAACAGAAGAAAAATCTGGCCTTTAAAGAGTGACAAATGAAAATAAGCGAGAAAGATTTACATTTTATATCTCATGGACGTCTTCCCGAGATTGAGCTCCAGAGAATAAATCCTTCCTCCCAATGAATGCTATTCATCAAGTGTAATCTGCTTTAAAATCACGTAAGTTTTGAACTCTCAGATATCCATCATGTCTTGAAAATAATCAGACAATGGAATCCGGCACATCATATACAGAACTTTCCGCGATAAAAAGGAATCTGATATTGCCTTCCAGAAAACTATTCATGGGTACTCATGAGATGTCACACTTCTCCTCGATGGACTCAATTAAATGATTCAACGTACGATGTTTTATTCAGAATAAGGCGGGGGGAAGGCAGCAAAAAAACGCTGATGGCAGATTTACATATTTGTTTCATAAAGTGTCGCTAATTTTCTTCTCCTTATGACTACCTGTCTGTTTTTTGTTTGTTGCTATTTTTATTAAAACCTACTCGAGATTGGCGGAGCAGATGAAAGTTTTCTTTGTCGTCCTCCCCCCCCATCCCTTTTTCCGTAAAGTTCGGAAGTGTTTAATATTTCCCATTTGCATAATTTTGAGTTATCAACGGGGCAGAACACATTTTAAGTGACTTTTTGGTTTCATTTTCGGAACTAGTTTAGCCCCATCTTTGGTGGGTGAAATCATTTTGTGGAAAAAAATGGCAGGTTTTCTTAATGAATATTAACCGTTGAATATTTTAGGAAACTAAATAAATTGGCATCTTGTCTAGTAAGAAAATCTATGGAAATATTCCTCAAGACATGTTTCTACGGCAATTATTTCCACTTTGTGTAATAATAAGGGATTTTTTGTTTTCTACCTAAAAACTTCAATGAAGGTTATTGATGAATTCATTTAATAGTTTTTTTTTATAATTACCTTTTTTTATTTCTTTATTGGAAGATTAAAAACGTGTGAAATTGAAAAATATATAAGAAAAAAATTGTTTTGTTTTATATATTTAAAATTTGCTATTTTAAATTGTGCATTAAGATAACACGGTTGAATTAGTTTAACAATTGAAACTTATTTTTGTTGTATTTCTCTAAATGTATTGAAGCGTATATGTAATTTCTGCGAAGAAATTGACACTTTTTGAATATTTCAACATTTACAGCTCACAACAAACACAATCTTACAAAAAATTATAACGATTCATATTTTTTTTTCGAATTTAGTTGTTGGAATAGTGGGATATTAATGAAACTGTGGCATTTACTTTGGAAATATTATATACTGTCTCTCACAGACGTCCTAATGAAAAAGACATATTTATGCATATAATACTATAATATGCTGCTGTAGTTGTGTCACAATCTTAATTCTACGTGAAGTATCAATGATAAGTAATGACAGTAATTTTTTTAAACCCAAGTCATTTAGCCATTTTTAAGTCAGTTTTCATTTTGGTATTTAAAAATATAAATACCAAACTCAACATGTCTATGGGGAGCTGTCAGAAACAGAAGAAAAATCTGGCCATTAAAGGAGTGACAAATGGAAATGAGCAAGGAAGATTTACATTTTATATCTCATGGACGTCTTCCCAAGATTGAGCTCCAGGGAATAAATCCTTCCTCCCAATGAATGTTATTCATCAAGTGTAATCTGCTTTAGAATCACGTAAGTTTTGAACGCTCAGATATCCATCATGTCTTGAAAATAATCAGACAATGGAATGCGGCTCATCACAGGCAAGACTTTCCGCGATGAAAAGGAATCTGATATTGCCTTCTAGAAAACTATTCATGGGTACTCATGAGATGTCAAACTTCTCCTCGATGGACTCAATTAAATGATTCAACGGACCATGTTTTATTCAGAATTGATGGGGGCCAAAAAAAAAAGTTGATGGCAGATTTGCATATTTGTTTGATAAATTGTCCCTAATTTTCTTCTCCTTATGACTACCCTGTTTGTGCCTTTATTTTTTGTTTGTTGCTATTTTTATTAAAACCTTCTCGAGATTGGAGGAGCAGATGAAAGTTTTCTTTATTACCCCTCCCTTTTTCCGTCCAGTTTTGGATGTGTTTAATATTTCCCATTTGCATAATTTTGAGTTAGCAACGGGGCAGAGCACATTTTATTTGACTTTCTGGTTTCTTTTTTGGGACTAGTTTAGCCCCATCTTTGGTGGGTGAAAACATTTTGTGGGAAAAAAAATGGCAGGTTTTCTTAATGAATATTAACCGTTGAATATTTTAGGAAATTAAATAAATTGACATCTTGGCTTGAAAGAAAAATTTGTGAAAATATTCAGCTTTGGCATGTTTCTATGGCAATTATTTCTACTTTGTGCAATAATAAGGTTTTTTTGTATTTATTACCAAAAAACATTAATGAAGGTGTTTGATAAATTCATTTAATAGTGATTATTTTTAATTACATTTTTTTATTTATTTATTGGAAGGTTAAAAATACATTAAAATGAATAACGTATTGGAAAAAATTGTTTTATATTATACATTTAAAACCTTTTATTTTAAAACTTGCAGGAAAAAAAGACTGTTAAATTTATTTAACAATTGAAAAATAATTTTTATTGTGTTGCTCTAAAAGTTTTGAAGCGTATATGTAATGTGTGTGAAGAAATTGAAAAATTTAGAATATTTAAGCATCACAGCCCACACCAACACAGCAACTTACAAAAAAGTATAAAGATTACTATTTTTTTTTTCGAATAGACTTTAGTTGTTGGAATAATGGAATATTAATGAAATTATGGCATTTACTTTGGAAATATTATATTCAGTTTTTCATAGACGTCGTAATGAAAAATATATATTTGTGTATATAGTACTATAATAAGCTGCTGTTGTTATATTATAATCTGAATTCTACTTAAAATATCAATGATGAAAGTAATTTTTTTAACCCAAGCCATTTAAATATAAAGCAAAAGTCAGTTTTCATTTTGGTATTTAAATTAGTATTTAAGCTGTCCTTGAAACTTTAAAAGCTTTTTCCTCAGAATCTATTGGCCATTTCTCTTTTCATGTATAGGAGTTAACATCCTTTGGATATATTACCCATCAATCGAGTCCAATCCCGAACTAAATTTCCCAAGTCGTACCCTCGCTTTGGGAGTGAAGATGGCTTTTCAAAGATAATTGATTCATATTTGTGCGAGGGAAATGGAAAATTTTAGTGTGTTTGACATCACAGCCCACACCAAGTAGAAGTTACAAAAACATATAAAGTTTATGAAGGGGCTCTAGATGACGGAATAGGAATGAAACTCTAGCATTTACTTTGGAAATATTACATTTAATATTTCGTAGACATTTACTCTTTCGCCAGTTTATCGTTAATCTTTGGTAGACATTTAATCTTACTTAAATTTAATTAAGTAGGATGTTAAGTCCTACAAATGCGAAACCGCAGTAGTCAACCGATTCAGGTCAAAATGCCTACAAAGTTTGAAGCACACCCTATATACTAGTAAATATTCAATTATAGGCAGAGGTGATGTAGTTAGTATAGTAACGCACTCTTCAATGAGATTTCGATCCTAACTTCCAGTAATTTTCTTTTTTTAATTTTAAAATTTATATGATTTTTTGAATAAAATATACTTTTTACAAATACTTTAAATTAATTCATAATTAATTTTATACTATTAATGAAACAGCTATTCAGTCTCATCAAAAATTAATTTCGTTAAACTTTCATTAGTTAATTTCTAATGAAACAACATTGTTAGTTATATATGTAATAGTATAATATGTTGCTGTAGTTATGTTCATAATCTTAATTCTACTTATCAAATATCAATACTGATTGAATATTACATTATTCAATCAATCCAAAATATTTATTTTAAAACACAAACCATTTCAATATAAAGTAAAAGTCAGTTTTCCTTTTGGTATTTAAATTTATAAAGATGTAAATGGCTGTATAATTATGCTTTAAAAAAAATATAAATACTAAACTCAGCACGCCGATAGGGAACTGTCAGAAACAGAAGAAAAATCTGGCCATTAAAGGAGTGACAAATGGAAATAAGCAAGGAAGATTTACATTTTATATCTCATGGACGTCTTCCCAAGATTGAGCTCCAGAGAATAAATCCTTCCTTCCAATGAATGTTATTCATCAAGTGTAATCTGCTTTAGAATCACGTAAGTTTTGAACGCTCAGATATCCATCATGTCTTGAAAATAATCAGACAATGGAATGCGGCTCATCACAGGCAAGACTTTCCGCAATGAAAAGGAATTTGATATTGCCTTCTAGAAAACTATTCATGGGTACTCATGAGATGTCAAACTTCTCCTCGATGGACTCAATTAAATGATTCAACGGACCATGTTTTATTCAGAATTGGAGGGGGCCAAAAAAAAAAGTTGATGGCAGATTTGCATATTTGTTTGATAAATTGTCCCTAATTTTCTTCTCCTTATGGCTACCCTGTCTGTGCATTTATTTTTTGTTTGTTGCTATTTTTATTAAAACCTTCGTGGCAGAGATTAGCGGAGAAGATGAAAGTTTTCTTTATTGACTTCCCTTCCGTTTTCACGTCCAGTTTTGGGTGTGTTTAATATTCACCATTTGCATAATTTTGAGTTATCAACGAGGCAGAACACATTTTAGGTGACTTTTTGGTTTCTTTTTTGGGAACTAGTTTGGCCCCATGTTTGGAAGGTGAAAACATTTTGTGGGAAAAAAATGGCAGGTTTTCGTGATGAATATGAACCGTTGAATATTTTAGGAAATTAAATAAATTGACATCTTGTGCCTAGAAAGAAAATCTGGGAAAATATTCATCAAGGCATGTTTGTTTGGCAATTATTTCTATGTTGTGCAATTATAAGGAATTTTTTTATTTATTACCTAAAAACGTTAATGAAGGTGTTTGATGAATTCATTTAAGAGTAATTATTTTAAATTACATTTTTTAATATTATGTGTGAACATCATGTTGTTCTGGTTAGGGTTCCGCGACGTTATCAAAAAATGAGGTCCAAACAAATAAAACTCCATTACAAATTTTGGCAGAAAATGGTACTTTGGGCCCTTAACTCTTGAAATGATTCATGAATAATATGGAATAATCTTAAGGAATTTTCTGGAGAATTTGGCTTTTGGTTGAAATGTTTTGCAGTATGGTTTTGAGTCACTTTTCATGTTTTGTGTTGGGATTTTAAACATTTGTATTTCCAATAGCTGTAAGTACTCGCCCTTCTTTTTCAAGTTTCATATTTATCACTTTTAGCATTTTCCGGTGCCTATTGAGCTGTATAGTGCTTCTTATTGTATTTAGAATACTTCTTCCTTCCTTTACGACTAGAATTTTCAAACTTTAATACGTTCTTTTAGTTACTTAATGTGATTACGTTTCTTGTAGAATTGTGAATACTTCATTCTTCATTTACGACCAGAATTTTCAAACTTGATGTATTCTTTTGGCTATTAATTGTGATAATGTTTCTTGTAGAATAGGGAATAATTCATTCTTCGTTTACGACTACATTTATCTTACTTTTAAATATTCTTTTAGGGATTCTTGAACAATTCATACTTCAGGAAGTTCTTGATCTATTCAACATTGCTATATTCATGTGGCTATTGAATTTGGCAATTCTTGTAGTATTCCAATCAATTACTTCATATATCTCTTGTATTATTAAACATTGGCATATTCCTGAGTTTATTCATCCGTTCTCCATTGTTCACACATGATAAGTTGAAATTTGCTGGGCAGATTTCAGGATTTTTTATTTATTTAATGGACGGTTAAAATATATGAAATTGAAGAACATACACGAAAAAATATGTTCTATAGTATGCATTTAAAACCTTTTTTTTTAAAACGTGCATGAAAATAAGACTGTTAAATTTATTTAACAATTAAATTAATTTTCATTGTATATCTCTAAATGTTTGAAGCTTGTATGTAATTTCTGTATTTCAAATATTGAATTAAAGAACTTATTTCATATTCATTCCTTTTAAGCAAATGAAAATAATTTCTTTAACAAAATTTTTCTAATAAGTAATTCATTTTTCGTATTTAGCCCTTTTAGTTATTTTACGATACATAATTCAGTGGTGTAATTCTAGAACTTATAACATTTATGGATACAAGAATGTTCATGCTTTGTTCTGTTGTTTGATATCATCTGATCATTAATGTCATGAGGCTATATGGTTGGTCTGATAGAAAATGCAATTATCTAGCAAAGAATTTGCTTATGGGTTAATTCTCTTCTTCTTATGTTCTGGGTAATATGGCGGAGAAACGGGTTAATATGTATACCAGCAGTGATTTTCAGATTTTTTTTCACTAGCACCCTTGATAATAGCAAGTTTAAATACTTTTACAAAGACACATTATGAGATATTTTAAAAAAAGCGCTTATTACGAATATTGAATTTTTTTTTAATAGATTTAGTTAAGGAAATATAATATATGTGTTTAAAGCCAAAAGATAAAATTAAATAAAATTAAAATTTAATTTGATTAAAATAGTGTCACTATTATTTCATTAAATTAAAATTGGAAATTAAACAATTAACAATTTGTAATATTTAGAAACAATTCTATAAGCAAGCCATTAATCCATAAAACTACATTACAAATCTAGTAATCACTGATAATTTAAGCAAATTAAAAACTAATGATAAATTAAAATAAAATTTAAATTAATTTTAATTTGTTTAAAAAATATACAGATGACATCAATAAGGTGAGTTAAATTTAAAGGTTAAATTTAAGGTGGTTAATGTGATAAATTTAAAAGCTAAATTTAATTTGATAAATTTAAAAATTTAAATTTAAGATGGGTAAGGTAATAAATTTAAAGAAACAATTTGAGGTGATTAAGGGGATAAATTTAAAGAAACAATTTGAGGTGATTAAGGGGATAAATTTAACCCGTCTTAAGACGGTTAAGGTGGTAAATTTAATTTTCATTAATGGCAAATATCCTATACAATGTTAAGCACAACCATGAACACAATATAGATTCAGCAATCTTAATTTATCTTTACATATATAAAAAAAAGATTTAAATAATTTTAATTGAGATTATTTCTTTGCACCAACATGAATGCATTTAAGAACAAAATAATTTATTAATATTATAACTCTTCTGTTTAACTTATTATACAGAAGAATTAATATTATTATTTAACTTACTTTGTTTAAAGTATTATTATAATTTTTCTGTTCTTTACATTATTATTTTTTAATATTAAATAATTATTTAATTGTATAAAATTTAATATGAGAATCAATAATATTAATATGGATATTAATAATGATAGGTATCAAAATAATTCAAAACATTTATGATATTAGTAAGTATTTTGAATTTTCTTGAAATTATATGCAAATTCTGTTAGACACCATGATTATAATTAATCTCTGACAAGGCAACTATATATTTTTAACTTCAAAGCACTTTTTTTTTTCTTGTTGTTTCCTTTGTAGTATATTTCAGTTCGTCACTACAAATAAATCTTTGTGAGTACTAGTAAAATACTAGAATATTCCAGTAATCCTATTCTTTCATCATTAAAAATATTAAATCTTACAAAAATTGTGCTTTTTATTTTGTGTTGCTTTACTTGAAAAAGTATTTGGAAACATAGTTTTAAAAATATTACTTTATACAAACAGACACGAAAAGCTACATGTAAAATCATTTGAAAAGGTGAAATTGCTTTCTGTGAGCAAATATGAAGTAGTAGACTATGTTTGTGATTTTTTTTTAAACTGACAGAATATGTCAGTATTTTACAAAATCTTTCCAATTGTGTTTGTAAGAAGACATGCAACAAGACCATTTTATCTTCTAAAATTCCTGTAGAGATTTAAAAATATTTTGTGAGATTATTCAAATACTAATCTTGTTTCTTCGAGCTTTAGTAGGAATTTTCTTTAAATAATTGTTTTGCTGTTTCAGTCATTAAATTTACAATTACCACACTATTATTTTTGTTATATTATACCCATAACCTAGCAGAAATGTGTTATGTTATACGTACAAATCTGTACGAATTTGTTGATTCGCTTATTACATTATAAATTATATTCGTTTAGTTTAATCCTGATAACAATATAGTATATTACAAAAATATATATTATATAATAAATATTTGAATTCGATTCAAATCCTATATTTTTGCACTAGATTCGGAAATATCACACTAACATAACAGAAACCCATAACATAACAGAAATGTGTTATGTTATACCTATAAATCTGTACAAATCTGTTGATTCTTTTTTTACATTATAAATTGTGTTCATTTAGCTTAATCTTGATAACAATATAATCTATTACAAATATATATATTATATAATAAATATTTGATTTCCATCCAAATTTTATATGTCATCTTTTTCGTCTTAACAAACAACTATTTAAAAAATAACTTATTAATAGTACATTCATTTAAATTATTTTTAAAATGTGTTGTCAATATTGTAAATTTAAGAAGTTAAATACAATTATCAAAATTTAAAAAAAATAATCTGCATTATATGATTTGTTTTACAGCAAAAATACAAGTAGATGTTGTATTTATAATTATGAAAAAAATAATTAAATATTTATTGTAAGCTTTCTGTAAAATACTTTGTAAAATATCATTTAATGTCTTAATTTCCTCGTAAAATAATTTTGCATTAATATCAAGAGATGGCACTGCATGCTGTGACAAAATCGATTGATAGCATCTGTATTGCTTTGAGCACCAGTGAAAGAAATTGATACTAGAAGATGGAAGCATCGGCCAGAATCACACAAGTTTTATGTTATTGCTATTGCTTTTTTAACATAGTTAGAAAAGTCATTGTTAAAATTATAATATAATATAGCTAAATTACATTAAGTACATAAAAACTCATTAAAGTAAAATTCAAATATAGAAAATTTGAAACAGTTATTAATTATCTTTTAAATGTTTAGCAAGAAAACAAGTGTTAACAAAAAATATTTCACAATAAACAATAATAAATAAGTAAAAGAAATTTTAGCATTATTTGTTGAACACTAGTAAAATAAAATGATACAAGAAAAGGAAGCATCCGCTAGAATGACACAAGTTTTATGTTATTTTTATTGCTTTTTTAAAGTATGGTTTGAAAATTCATAGTTAAACATAATATAACATAGATAAATTACGCTTCAAAGCTCAAACTCATTAAATAAAACTTCAATAAAAAACTCATTAAAGAAAAATTCAAATACAGAAAATTTGAAACAATTATTAATTCATTTTTAAAAAATAATAATAAAACATGTGTTAACAAAACAATATTTGACAATAAACAATTTTTAAATATTAACAACAAATATATTTATTTAACTCAATAATTAATTTTCATAACTATACTAATATGAATCTTGATCATTTTAAGATATAGTGACTATCATCAAATGCTAATTAGAAATAAAATTTTAACTCACAAGTTTTTATTTTACACTCAGCAATAAAATAACTTAACTATATTAATTCTATTTACATTCAAAAATATAGAATGATAGATTTTTATATTAAATTCTCAAAATATTATGTTCGTGACCTGAAATGCTCGGATTAGCAGAATAAAACAATATATAATTTTAAATGAATCATCTAGTTTATATTTTTATATTGAATAAATATTAAAAATGAATATAATATTTTTTTAACTTAATTTCCTTTTTCTGTGGTAGTGCATCATAGTTATTTTATTCCTCCGTTATAATGTGATTATTAATTTGAGCATTTTTTAATGATCATGTTTAAATCCAAAGAACGAAATAAAATTTTTCAGTTTTATCAAAAATAATTTCTTTCTCTGTTGATTCAATATTTCACTCTTCCAATTTCAAATGTATGCAATAAAATTTTTAAAATACTAATTTTGTAATATTTTTTTTTTAAATTTATTTCTAGGTTCAACCTTCAAATAATATTAACCTTTAAAAAAATGAAATCCAAACATTTCTTGAGATGAAAGAAGTTTATTAAGGTTTTCCCTTAAATAAAACCTGAAAGATAATAATGATTTATTTTTTAACCTACGTGTAACTCTCAAAAATTCTGAAAATATTACCTTTCGTGAAATGTAACTGTTACAGTTGCAAGTTAATATTACCTAATGGAATAAATCTTGCATTAGAAATAGATTACAAAAGCAGCTATGTTAAGGGAAAATGTAAAATCTGGATCCTCAATGTATACATACAAATTATATTAATAACATGTTGCTTACATTGAGCTAATTTATTTCATGAGTCCGCTGGGCATCGTAAACTAATTCAGGACATTGACTGAACGTAATTATACAGTGATTTGCAAATTGAATAGTGTTAGTAACCTTGGTGCTCTCATGTACGAAATAAATATTCATGTTAGATACTTTCAGATAATAGAACCGTAATAAACAATGTTAATAAAAACTTTAATTTGATTACTATGTATTAATAGAGTTATCTTTATTATTAATTAATTATTATAGATAAACAAATTATTTTCTATATTATGAATTTATTTCATTATATGAACAAAGATAAGTATTAAATTCATAATAAAAGAAATGTTATGTCATCATACGGGATGGTAAATGTATAATCAAATATAATATATATGTACTATGAACATTAATTCTATATGCATTACGAATAGTGTTTCAATAGTTGAATGAACACGTACTATTACATTAAATCTATATGTACTATGAACATTAATTCATGCTTAAGGGTATGAATCCTTATTGCATTTCAAAATCAGATTTTGTAGATTATAATTCTATTTAAATACTTTTATTTTCAATAAATCAGTCAGAAAATAGATAAATTGTGTTATTACAGTTTAATTAATAATTAACCTTTATTAAAAATAGAGATGACTTATAATTTATAGTTAGGGAACTAACTTTTTGCATAACTGCAAAATTTAAATTTTGTTGATATTTTTTATTAGATACATTTTATTAGATATTATTTATAGAATTGTTATTTGTGTTTCAGCGAATGATATACCCTACTGCAGCTACAATGAGTGAGATATTCTATTTAAGAAAAAAATTACACCTGTATTAAAAACTGTCCATTTTATTTTAAATATTACCAATGATCGCATGTTTCCACAGCCAGTTCTAAGGTATATTTTGTCTTCTTTAACTATTAAAGTATACTTAATCATTTATCGCATGATATAACTCAATTTAACATTGTGAAATAAATCTTTATATTTTTTAGTAATAATACTCAGTAAATGTATAAAAATCGTGTTCACAGTTATTTGTTTTTAAATATGATTTAAACTAATATTTCAATATAAATTAGTTAATAATATAATAAATAGTTCAATAATAATCATATCCATTAAGCGAAAGGGGTGGTGTTTGTAATACATAATCATTATATTCATAATTAAAACAATGTTAAGTTCGCACGCATATTTCATTTAAGTTAAACTGTTAAAGTCTGCATGGTTATTTATTGCACGATATGCCACTGTTTAACATTGTGAAATAAATATTTATATTTTTCAGTAATAATTCTCAGTAGATACAAAAAAAAAATAATGTTCACAGTGATTTGTTTTTAAATATGACTGAAATTAGTCTTTCAATATAAATTCCAATTAGTTAAATAACGAATGTACGAATGTTTATAATATATAACGAATAATATGTAACCAATGTTTATAATATATAATTATCATATTTATAATTAAAATAATGCTAACTAATCATAAAAAAATGATCGAAGATTATTTTTTTCTTATCTGATAATAAAAATCTATTACATTCCGTTAAATTTATAAATATCTGTTCACAAATTGATATATTTCACTAATTCAGTAGACCAACAGGCACATATGGGAGGCACAAAAAAACCCATACTCACAAATCACCGAGAATGTCCAACAGATGCAAGACGCATCGTAAAGTAATCTGAACAAATCAAATAGAGGGAACCAATACGGAAAAGAAACTGTGATACTATGATCTTGTAGCATTACATTATCAGCAAATAAGATATCACCTGAGCTGGTTCTTTGTGCGGGGAAACTCCGCAAAGAATAGATCTTTGTCGATGATATTTGTTGCCTCTTCTTTCAGCAATGGGTAATGCATCAGGGGTCAGCGTGCCTTCTTCTCTTATCGCCTTTCATTAGATCGCTTTTCATTGGGACACTAAGCTGCCTGTCCCGATATTTCTTGCACGGATCTCTTCTAATCATTCGGTATTAGTTAGTATTTCCTTTGCAATAGTTTGCTTTCAATAATTCATCTGTATAAATTCATTTGTTTACCATCTAATTGGAAATTGGAAAAGAGTATTAATATGATTTATTTCATTAGTGATGCCTGTCCCTATATTTCTTGCACGGATTTCTTCTAATCATTCGGTATTAGTTAGTGTGTTCTTTGGGATAGTTTGCTTTCAATAATTATTCTGTATAAATTCATTTGTTTACCATCTAATTGAAATTGGAAAAGAGTATCAATATGATTTATTTCATTATTGATACCTGTCCCGGATATTTCTTGCACGGATTTCTTCTAATCATTCGGTATTAGTTAGTGTGTTCTTTGGGATAGTTTGCTTTCAATAATTATTCTGTATAAATTCATTTGTTTACCATCTAATTGGAAATTGGAAAAGAGTATCAATATGATTTATTTCATTATTGATACCTGTCCCGATATTTCTTGCACGGATTTCTTCTAATCATTCGGTATTAGTTAGTGTGTTCTTTGGGATAGTTTGCTTTCAATAATTCAGCTGTATAAATTCATTTGTTTACCATCTAATTGGAAATTGGAAAAGAGTATCAATATGCTTTATTTCATTAGTGATGCCTGTCCCTATATTTCTTGCACGGATTTCTTCTAATCATTCGGTATTAGTTAGTGTGTTAGTTGGGATAGTTTGCTTTCAATAATTCAGCTGTATAAATTCATTTGTTTACCATCTAATTGGAAATTGGAAAAGAGTATCAATATGATTTATTTCATTAGTGATGCCTGTCCCTATATTTCTTGCACGGATTTCTTCTAATCATTCGGTATTAGTTAGTGTGTTCTTTGGGATAGTTTGCTTTCAATAATTATTCTGTATAAATTAATTTGTTTATCATCTAATTGGAAATCTGGAAGAAGTATCAATATGATTTATTTCGTAAAGAGATACATTGGTTTCCTATTGGTTAACCTCAACATGTGCTAGTTTCATTTGAAAAAGTCAATTTTTTTAGCTGCGAACATGCTGTCAAAACTTAAGATAACTTCATTTTAAAAAGACTAATAGTTTGGTAATGCAATTCAATAACTTCTAGTAGTATAGTCGTTTCCAAGCTAATTAAAAACCCATTTGCTGTTTTCCCAATAAATTCACTTGAATAAATTCTGGAAAATTTAACCCAACGACAATGTAAATATATGAAATAGAGTCACCTCACTGACTTGTTGTTATAGTTTAATGTAAATTCAAATATAGTTTAATATAAATTTAAATATAGTTTAATGTAAGTTAGTTATAGTTAAATGTAAATTTTTGCTACATAATGAAATAGAATTTACCTGTTTGGACCAGCATATATTTGTGAGCGAATATCGTCATATTTAAATATTGCTAAAGTACAAAATAAGACTGCTTGTCTACTGAAAATTTAGAACAAAACTTAAAACAGAGTGGTTTCAAAATCGAGCCAATTATTGAAATAAATGCTGTATCAAAGTAAATTGAGTTAAACTAAAATATTTAATTTTAGTGTTCTGTCTTTGGTGGGATGAAAAGAATTATTAAAAACTTATGATAAATATAAAGAATTAACCGATTAAATGTTTGAATATTCCTTTGTCTGTCATATTGTAAATTACAGTAAACGTACACTGTAATTCACAGTATATATATATATATATATATATATATTTCATAATTAAATTTGCATACCCTTATGTCATATGAAGTTAAATTGCCTAGCTGATTCAAGTATCCAATTTTCTTTTGGGGTTCAGATGATAATTTATCTCAATTACTGGCAATTGCTTTAATTTCATTTAGGGTTTGTAATTATTCAGCTAATTGTGTTTTACATTACTCTGCTCAATAATACGAATTAGAATGGATTTTTTTTTATATTAGATTATAAATTCGTAAAAATGTTAAGATTTTTTTTTTTTTGCAATTCAGTGATGCTGTGGATAAAGATCTGAAAGTGATTAGCTAAATAGATGATTCAAAGTTTTCAACATTTTTTCATTCTTGAGTTGTCAGTTTATTACATCCTTCTAAATCAACACAATCGGCGCAATGTCTACTTATTGGAACGAACAATCCATTTGGATGGGTTATGCGGATTGAAATATTCACTATCCATTGATCATTTGGTTCCTTTTACACTAAATGACAAACGCATTGTGAATATCTACGCATGCATACTAATTTTTGTAAGATGACAACAAGAAAAATGCTACTCGGAACATATCAAATTTGCTTAAGGAACTCTACATCTACGTCGTATAATTTTTGAGAAAACTCCGATAGTATGTGAGTATAACGATACACCTGCAGCAGGGAAAAAGAACCTCAAAAAACAAAAACAGATGCAATTACATATAGCATAGTGCTTACGTAGGAAGGTGCTCAAAATAACTAGCGTTCATATCGAGGTACTCATGCGCGTGACTAACTGAACACGATTCAACACCACTTGTACCCACAAAGTAAAGGCAGTAGGTGACGAGTAGCTAAAGCTAATTCTGTATTAACTGAGATTTGATACACAGACGGCATTAGTGTTGGTATGACGATGTGGAAAATAACGAGAGGTATAATGCCCATAATTTATAACGCAATGCCCCTACACTGACCGTAGATAAAGTAATAAAGTACATATCGTAATATTCATGAACGGAATATATTGCGAACAGATTGGAGATAGTTTCAAACAGTACGAGTCCAATGATGACTGTTCAATTGCATTACAGACATGCATATATCACCTATGTCTCTTTAAATTGTTCTCGCAAGTCTAGAGGTACAATTTTTATTTTATTTTATGCCTTTTTTTTGTTTTATATACATTCATTCTGCAGTTTCATATGTTTCCAATAAAGTTTATTTTCCTTGCACCTTATGTGACATTATACTTTTCTTGAAAACTATGCATCGTACAGATATAGATGTTTCATGAATAACTTTTATGAACCACAAGTGAGAGATCTCGCACAGTATTTTCAGTATTGTCTAAAGGACTGTATTTTTTTATCCAAACTGACATAAGAACAGTGCAGTGATAATTTAGTTAAACATTCATTTTATAGTTATTTCTGTATCTTATTGTTGGATATTCAAAATAAAGTATGTTAAACAAATAGGAAAGGAATGAGTTTTTGTTCTAATTTGAATTACAATATCTTTAAAATCTTTAATAGCATAATTTAAAAAGTCTTAAAAATAGTTTTATTTCCAACTTATTTATAACACTCGTTTTGTTTTCAATAAACATTTTGAGGATTTTAATACAGTTTTTGAGCACTTTCTTATAATACATTATAATTAAGCTGTACAAAATCGTTAATTATTGATAGAATTAGTAAATACATATTAATCAATGGTAGCATTAAATTTTTCTTGATTCATGAATGAATTTACCACCTCTAGACTTTATGTTCTTACCTGATGTGCTTGTTTATACAATTGTATTACTTACCATTCGTGCTTTACATTAGTTGCATTAGTATTTATGTTTTATATGGTAGTTATGTTATACCTTAAGTTTATTATGTAAGTTAATTATTGAATAAATTTTTACTTTTCTTCGCGGTTTTTCACAATTAAGGTCAATTTACGTCTAGAATAGGGGAAATGTCTTCATAAATTTCCATTACGCTCCAAGAATTTTTCTCATATAGAGACTAAAATATTAAAAAGTTACTTCAAATTCTTGTTAAAAACTGCTCATAATCGTCAAATGCAAAACGTTGAACACCTTAAATCCAATTATTTTGCATTGCCAGTAATAAAAAATATATATTTTACATAAACATTGCCATAGATACTTGAAGTGAAGTAATTTAGATTGGAAAGAAGATGAATTTTTCTACTAACAAGAATAACAAATGATCAATCCCTCTAAAAGCATAATATAAAATCAAAATTGTAAAAGGCAATCTTATTGCAAAATAACAAAAAACGGGGTTTTTTTTTCAAACTTTTTGAATGGAATTTCAATAACAATATAGCACTGTTTCTTGATTCTTCTTCCATTCGTTATTGATAGAATTCACAAACACATATTAATCAATGGAAACATCAAAGCTTCCTTGATTTATGAATAATTGAATTTCGCTATAATTGACTTTATGTTCATATCTGATTTGTTTATTTGTACAATTAGGGGTTAGTTATTAGTTAGTTAGCTAGTTATTGAATGTATTTTTATTTTTCTTTATGGTTTTTCAGAATTAACGTTAATTTTCGTCTAGAATAGGTAAAATGCCCTCATAAATTTCCTTTATTACTCTACCAATTTTTCATATATAGAGACTGAATTATTAAAAAAGCTACCTCAACATAATGTTAGAAGCTGCTCATAATGAGCAAATGTAAAACGTCGAACAGCTTAAGCCCAATTATTTTTCATTACCAATAATAAAAGTAATATTAAATTATTATATTATATAAACATTGAAATAAAGTAGGTATGTAGATACACTTTCTGGATATTTGAAATAAAGTAATTTAGATTGGAAAGAAGATGAATTTTCCTACTTACAAGAATAACAAATGATCAATCCCTCTAAAAGCCTAATATAAAACCAAAATCGTAAGAGGCAATCTTATTGCAAAATAACATAAAATGTTCTTTTCAAACTTTTTGAATGGAATTTCAATAACAATCTAGCACTCTTTCTTGAATACTTTTCTGGAAAAGGTATTATTAATACGCAAGGAAGTAAAAAAAATGGCATGGGCTGCAACGACGCGAACGTATTCATAGAAGGAAACACTTAAATGTTTCGCTCGGTGCATTATCGAATTGCACTTTGCTGGAAATGACGAAGTCATTGCGTTTTTCTCCCGGGAAATAGAAGTTGAATTTGAGAAATGCAGGCTATTGGTTTTCCGTCAGAATTCACTACGCTCCTCTGGTATTATTTCTTTCGGGAGCGATTGTGAGTAAATAACTCAAATATTATCATGATTATTAAAAACTGCTTAGCATCGATTCCTGGAAATGCTACTTCGGAAATAATACGGAGAGGTTTTAAAGTATCGTTTTCTTTCGCTAAGGTCTATAGACGTATTTTTTAAAGTACTACCTAATCTATGGTACTACTGTGTCCAAAAATTAAGACCAATTTTCAATTTAAAATTCCGGGAATTAAATTTTAAATTTCCGCTTATGGAATTTCATTTTTTTTCCTTTTTTAAGTTGCTGGCACTATCCTTGACATCTGTGTGAAATTTGACGTCAAAATATTCATTAGAGTTTGAGTTACGCTTGGCTTTGTGAGATTCCCTAAACTCACTCGACCACACCGGGGATACCGTTTTGAGTCGATTGAAGAGATTCAACGCGAATCACCACGCGCTTTGAAGGCCATCCCTGCCGATGACTTTTTAGCATGCATTGAGGATTAAAAAAAAAGTTGGCATAAGTGCATTGTGTCCGGAGGGGATTACTTTGAAGCGATGAAATAAATTTGGAGAATAAATAAGAAATTTTTGAAACAAAAATTGGTCTTACTTTTTGGGCACAGTAGTATACTATGAAAATGTCTTAGGAGTATGAGTTAACATAAATTTAAAAATTCTATATCACTGGTAAAATTTATATTTTTTAATGTAACATTTTCTAAAATCTTCAATAAATTAAATTATGACTCAATAACTGGGAAATAATTATAGAATACAAAATTAAAATGTAAATAAATAAATTTAAATAACTCAAATATTATCATGATTATTAAAAACTGCTTAGCATCGAATCCTGGAAATGCTACTTCCGAAATAATATGGAAAGGTTTAATAGTATCGTTTTCTTTCACTAAGGGTTATAGACGTGTTTTTAAAGAACTGCACAATGTATGGTGTACTGTAAAAATGTCTTATGAGTATTGAGATAACTTAAATTAAAAAATTCTTTAGAGAGGGTAAAATTCAGATGATATAAATTTTTCAAAAAATCCTCAATAAATGAAATAATATTTCAATAACTGGGAAATAATTATTGAATTCAAAATTAAAATGATAGTTGCAATTTATATCTATTCTGTAATATTTTTTTACATTACTGACTTTGAATAACTCAAATATTGTCATGATTATTAAAAACTGTTTAGCATCGAATCCTGGAAATGCTACTTACGAAATAATACGGAAAGATTTTAAAGTATCGCTTTCTTTCACTAAGGGTTATAGACGTATTTTTTAAAGTATTGCACAATGTATGGTGTACTATGAAAATGTCTTATGAGTATGAGTTAACATAAATTTAAAAATTCCTTTTCATGGGTAAAACTTAAATTTCTTAATATGAAATTTTCTAAAATATTTAATAAATTAAATTATAACTCAATAACTGGGAAATAATTATTGAATTCAAATTTAAAATAATAATCGCAATTTTCTATTTATTTTTCAATATTTTACAAATAATTTGTAAATTTTTTATTATATTATTGATTTTATTTATTACTTTGATATCTGGTAAAAGATGAAGAAATATTAACTTCCCATAAGACATAAGTGTAACTGCCTTATACCCGTATTTCAAAAGAAAAAGATTTCAGAAAATATTCCTCTATTTTTAACACATATTAAGTGTAGATTAATAGTTAATTCATGTTATATAAATCAAAACATGACGGAAAAAGCCCTTGAATAATAAATATTGCTTACCGATCTAATTAAATTTATCTAATGTTGACGCATGGCTTGGTATATAATATATCAAATATAATCAGTGATAAAAATAATATTTTTAGAAAACACAAATCTAAATATGCTTTTATAATATTATTATTATTATTATTTTTCTAATGCAGCTGGCAAACACTTAGACAACGTGGTCTTGGATGCCTTAAGGCAAGCGCTGCACAGACGCTACTCACTTTGCACTACCCAGGGGGCGCGTAAAAAAAATAATAATATTAATAATAATAAAATAACAATGTTTTATGTATATTGCTCAACTCATGACTCAATATACAATTGAGCTGCTGAAAACAGGTTCAAATCTTCTAGAATTCATTACAATAATTTTTAAAAAAAGAAACGAATCATTGTAGATTGTGACATCTTGTTTAGGTGTCTTGCATCATAGATAATGGTTGAGTTTTTCGCATATTATATCATATATTTAAGTTACCTCTTGAATAGTTCTGATGAAGCAGTTACCTCTGAAATATTCTGCCGGCAATAATCCTCTACATTGCTCTAATCCTCATTCCTCATTCCTTACTCACTGTTCGTTGCCCACATTAGTGATTAAAATTATTGCCAATTTCTATAAGATGAATTCAGAATTCAGTATGATAGTAATATTTTGATTATGATTCTTTAGAGGTACACATATGCACAAAACAATATAAATATAAAACGTACAAAAAGTTTTAAAATATATATAGTTATGGAAATATTTTCTACGAAGAAATTATGAAATTTTCATTCACCTTAAGAAAAAAAAAACCCTGCAATTTGCAAACTGCAATTTAAACTGCAATTTATTCAAACTGCTACGACTTTTTATAAGTTTATTTCTAAATTCAGTAATATCCACTCATTGGCGCTATTCCCTAGCATTCATTTCACTAAATTAATTTTTAAATGCATAGTTAAGAAGAAAGTATTTACATTTTAACATATCGACTATTCATGTATTTAGATAGACATTTGATTCCTGATATTTACTCTTATATAATAGTTGATTATATCTATATTAACAAAAAATGTAAGCAAATGAAATTCTGCTTGTTTTATTGGACTTTTGTTGCAAGGCAAAATATTCGTAAAAATATTTTTAAACCTTTTTAAAGCTTACAATTATAAATCTCAAAATTATATTAATTTGCCTTTGAGAAGATTATTAAGTTTTCTTAACGGTAATTATGAATATTTTAGTCATCATGTGACTTAAACTGTATATAAAAAATGTGATATTCTGTAGTATATGAAATTCTAGGCATGTGATTATTAATAATATAAAGTTGAGTTAAATTGCAGGGATTTAAACTAATCTTCATGGAAGTCTTCTAAAATTATGCACAAATCAATACTATAAGTTATCATTTTGTTCATTTATTTGAATAATAGATCAAAACTTAGGCATTTTTATACAATAACCACTTTTATATTACATCTTAACTTTATTTATTGAAATTTGTGATGCTTAAAAATTTTCTTCCAAAATGGGTATGTATTATTTTTTTTAATACTTTTGATTTTGAGCAATTTTTTCACATTATTAGAAAAAAGCCAAATTGGACTGAAAAACATTTCTGCTTATATCGATACATCGCTATTTAAAATATGAAACTTAAACTATATTAATTCATACTATTGATGCAGTTAACTTTATTACAAAGGAATTGTATAAGAAAATACCTAGCAAAATCAATTTTCGACAATATTGTCATAATTTCGCTCTAATCCTAAATATTTTTTAAGTACTTTAATTGCTTTATTTTTAAATTTCAAACAGAATTTTAAATAAAGATTTTAAAAAAACTGTCATGGAAAACAAAATGCCTTATCTATGGAATTTATGTCCTAGAATTATAAAATGGTTCGTTCTTTAAGTAAGAAAACAACAACACAACAAAAATTTTACAGGCCATTAAGTAGCCGTTTCTTTATCATTCATCTTATTATTTTGACAGTGACAAATGAAAAAAAAATATAAATAAACATCGCCCCATTTAAAGAAAGAGACAGAGAGAGAGAGAGAAATAAACCATGCTCTGTGCCAGAAAAAACGCTTTAAAAATTTAGAAAAGGAAACGCACAATTATTATCGCCTTATTTCCTAGAAAATAAAATCTCTTGACTAAAATGTTTTAAGGAATAATATTTCCACCTCCGAGTTGTTAGAATTCTCTTTATTTAAAAACAAGTCTGAAGAGTCTCGTATCAAAATACATGGTTTTCGTTTGAGTATATACAGTATTCAGTAATCAGTATACAGTACAGAGTATTCAGTACTATATCGCGTGGGGAGCAGCTACTTCTGAGAAACTATATCGGCAATAATCCTCTACATTTTCTGCTTATTCATGGTTTGTTCTTTGCCTACATTAGTAGTTAAAATTATTGATAATCTCTATAAGGTGAAACCAGAATTCAGTATGACCGCAATATTCTGATTAAGATTCTTAGTGATGCCCATCTACTCACAAAACAATATTTAATAAAAGAAAAAAGTACATAAAGATGCAAAATATAAATGCTATAGTTATGAAAATATTTTCTACGGCCAGAAATTATGAAATTTTCATTCGCCATAAGAAAATAAACTGCAATTTAAATAAACTACTGAGAGTTTGTATAAGATGATTCCTAAATTCCATAATATTCACTCATTAGTGCTATTTCCTACTTTTCACTTATTAAATGCCTTCAACTCAATTCCTAAATATTTTTTAAGATGTTTAAGTGATTTTTTTTAAATTCCGAACAGAATTTTTAATAAACATTTAAAAATTAAAACTTTTTTTAATAAATATTTTTAAAAATGCTATCATAAAAAAGGAAATGCCTTGTGTATGGAATTTATATCCGAGAATAATAAAATGGTTCATTTTATAACTAAAACACGACAACACAACACAACAAAATTTTTACAGGCCATTACGTAGCAGTTTCTTTATCATACATCTTATTATGTTGAAAGAGACAAATGAAAAAAAAATAAATGAACATCGTCCCATTTAAAAAAGAGAAGTAAGAGAGAAATAAACCATGCAATGGGCCAGAAAAAACGCTTTAAAAATTTAGAAAAGGAAAAGCACAATTATTATCGCCTTATTTCCTAGAAAATAAAATCTCTTGACTAAAATGTTTTAAGGAACAATATTTCCACCTCCAAGTTGTTAGAATTCTCTTTATTTAAAAACAAGTCTGGAGAGAGATTTTTATCCACGCTCGAAAAATTCGATATTTGTTAAGATATTTATCTTCGATTTGCTCAGATGTTTCAGTAGTGTGAAAAATAAAAAAAAATAAAAGTAAATGTTCCAAGTTTGCAAAAGTTACAGAAAGCTGGAATTCTTAAAGCAAGTTCTTCGCTCTTCTGAGGCCAATAAATGGAGCTCACTTTTCTGAAAATTCTTCGATTACTATGCTTTCAAGCAGTTTGCTGAGTCCATCTGGCATGTTTCCCCCCTCTTCTACCATTTTGTTGCACTCCATGTTGAAGAAGTGAGTGGATATCTCGAAAAGACATTCAAAATTTATCTTCTTACAAGGCGTCTGGTCCAACCCTGGCTGAACTTTTGAGGGCAAATTGAAGTTTAGTACACTTTCTCAGTGGAAAAGTAGATAGCTTTAAGTTCTTTTCTGTGTGTTTAGAAGAAAAAAAACATTGTGATTATATTAATGTTTATTCCAAACTGAATTTCGCGTGACATTGGAGCGATTCACACAGTAACACATAATCACAATAGTAAATTTGATGCATTTACCTTTATAATGCTACTGTAAAATATAAAAATGCTTTAATAAACAAAATGAAGTGCTTTACAATAACAAATGTCTTTTCTAAGAAATATCATTAAAAAATTAAAATTTAAGATTTAAAAATTCCAAAAAGGGAAAATATTTTAGAAGTCTTAGACTTTATATCACTAATTAGTTAAATAGTGATATAAAACATATAAAGTGATGATGTAATGCATTAATTATATTTTAAAATCTAAAAAAATAATTACAATTAGTTCTCTTTGAATTTTCATTTAGAAAAAAAAGCAGAAAGTATTGTGTTTAAAAAAAAAAGATTGCGATTATATTAATATTTATTCCAAATTGAATTTAGTGTGACATTGGAGTAACACATAATCACAATAGTAAATTTGATGCATTTATCTTTATAATGCTACTGTAAAAAATAAAAAATTCTTTAATAAATATAATGAAGTGTTTTACGATAGTAAGATCTTTTATAAGAAACACAAGAAAAAATTAAAATTTAGGATTAAAAAAAAAAATACAAAAGATAAACTCTTTAAGCAGTATCATCATTTTTTATCACTAATTAGTTAAATAGTGTTATAATGCATTATATTTTAAAATTTAAAAAAAAAATTAATTATCTTTGAATTTTCATTTCATTAAAAAATAACTTTAATTTAACTAATTAACACTTAATTCATTAAAATAATTTTTTAAAAAGTTATTTTCTAAATATCAGTTAAGAATGTACTATATTTGTAAAGTAAATTGTTCTACTCAATGTTATATAACTAAACTGATGTATATTTAAATGTATAACATTATAAAAATACAAACATAATAAACACATGTAAATAATATAAATATTTAATACAATATAGTAATAAATATTTATCATTTACTTAAATGTTAATCACACACTTAATTTTTTCATTAAATTCACTTTGCTTTTTAATAAATGAAACTTATACTCGAAATTATCAAAATGTTTTCTTAGAAATCGTAGTAAGAAATATTTATTTCTTATTAGTTGCTTAAAACCATTAAAGGTGATACGTCAGAAATTTTTTAATCTTCAAGAAATTAACTTTAATGACGATAGTGTGGCGGTGTAAAGTATCGAGCATTTCAGACTTACTGGAACGTGTTTTTTTTTTTTTTTCTTCTTCTGTATCAGATTTTCTCTCATACGACATATAAATGCTGGGCAGTTAACACTAAAATTTCTTCCAGTAGTCAATGTTCTTCTCTAATTAATCGTCGATAGGATGTTTATGAAATACGTTATTGGAACACGTGGCCCATCAATGGTAAAAAAAATGTCTAATTCATGATGACAAGTTGTAAATTTAGACATCTAGTGAAAACTTCAAATTGTATCTATGATCATATTTATATATATATAAGTATATATAAATATATAGATATATATATATATATATATATATATATGATATATATATATATATATATATGATATATATGATATGATATGATATATATATATATATATATTCAATTTTCAGAATAATATATGCATGAGAGACATAAATCTCATTTTTTTAAAAAAATGAGATTTATGTCTTGTTCGTTTTATTCAATTTTAAATATTTCACTTACGTATTTAATGATTTCTGTCAGAATTTTGATGTACAATGGAAGACAATCCGAAATCCTTCCACACTATATCGAAGCAAGATGTTTAACATATTCTCGCAAACTCCTTCGAATTTGAGAACAATTACTGCAGCTTAAAAAGGCAGTGATTTTGAACAGCAACTCTAATGTAGGCTAGCTCTGCAATTTACGATTAAACTACGAGTCAGACTAAAAGATGCTTTGAAATTTCTTTAAAAGCCAAACAAAAGAATAGATAGTGCTAAATATAGAAACTTTGAAGTTGTTCCCAATAAATGCTGAAATGCTTGTAAATTAATTTCAGAAACATAAATTAATGTTGTTGGTTTTTGTATCTATTCTCCATTAATTTCATCTAATTTAATACATAGATTTAAAATAATTTAATAAGTACATATGTTATTTTAATAAGCATAAATAGAACATTTAATAAGCTTCACAAAAAATATTTTTAATTGCTAATTCCTTCTGGGCATATAATTTTTTTTAAGTAAACTCTTTTCAGCTTGAAGCAACCTAAAAGATGATTTTTGTTAATTATTAAGAAAACTTTTTTTATGAAGAAGCATATCTGTTTATTAATTATAGTACACATTATTGCAGGAATATGCACATCTTTATACAAACACATGTTTTTCATATGTTTGAAAACAGTTTTATTATTTATTTATTATTATTTCATATAGAATTTTATTGTGTATAACGTGGAATTAATTGATTAAATATCATATAATAATCAAAATGTTGTTAGGTATAGCAGTAATTACAATTCAAAAGTATAAACTAATATTTAATTATTTTTATTTGGGACTAAATAAATATTTGAAAATTGGAGAACAAACTAGGGAAATTTTTGTTATTCATTTTATGGATTTAAATGACTCACAAATAACGCTAGACAACTATAATTTTGTTTAAAATAACAATTAAATAGATGTTAATTTAAAGAGTTAAAATTCATTTAATTAAAGTATTTATTTTTTAATCCATCTTATTTTATAATTTTATGTTTTATATTTTTTATAAGACAACATTCATTTTATATTTATAAACATCTAATTTAGAAGTTATAGTTAAGTAACAAATTAGACTATCTACTTCCAAAAAACATATCTTCGAAGGATGGTGCTTTCAAATGCAAATGAACCTGCGTCAAATTTTTTTTTTTCATACTGGAGTAAACTTTGCAAATAACACAAAATCTTGCTTCCTACGGCTTAATTAGAACAAAAGAAAGAACTTCAACAAAAGGATTCCTTCTAAAATATATTAAGAGTAAATAAATTATAAACTTTTGTTTGAACTTTTCTCAGATTCCTCAAAAGCCTTCAAGTTTTCGTTCTACTGTAGTTTGAAGAACGCGGACACTGATGTAAAATTTAATTGAGATAATTTTATTATTTGTTGAATAAACTTTTAATGAACAAATATAGCGTAATCCGGTTAAAAGTTCAGCAACTAGGACAAATTTATTGTATTAATGTCAAGTATGAGCACGATTAAATAGCGGAATGGGGAATAATACCTCAGAATTTATCATTGGGCATATTCCATGAAAACTGAGTCATCTAGGATCAATGATTACCACAGTTAAATGGTATTCTTACTAAGTGCCACCATATTTAGCAGGGTCCTGATTAACGCTTAGAAGTAAAAACTAATTAATGTTTCTGGACGTGTTTGAGTCAAACTTTATTATTTTTTGTTTCATGGTCAAAAATAGCTGCCAGTGGACTATATACTTACGAAGTTTGAATTATCCTTGCCTAGTTCTTAATTTGCAATTAATAATCTCAACCTCATATTTATATATATATATATATATATTTTCTTTCGCCTGTTTCAGCATAAGAATGGAATCGGATAGAGCTTTATTAAAAATAGAGGAGAGAGATCTGTCGTTGGAGTAATAAAATGAAATAAAAAGAATTGGTGAACATTTAGAAATCTGTTTAAATATTATTAATTCAATTTAAAATTTAAATACCTAAGTTTAAATGCTGTTGTGTTTCAGTATTTTTCATTAATCCTTATTGATAGCAGTGAAATGCACCATGATCGCTCTTCTTCAAAGTGTTTTGTAAATCAAGTTTGGTTTTCTTGTGCATTTAATAATATTCCAAATATTATCCAAATATTATTCTAATATTATTCCAAATATTATTCTAAAAAACCAGTTGCTAACATAATAATACGAACATAATAACTTTAATACTGATATAATATGTACGTAATATATACTCATGTCCATAAATTAAGGATAATTCAGAATCACACAGAAATTGAACTCTAAAATAAAAATTTCACCTGCAGAATTATCACACACATCTTGAAAAAGAATATGGAAATTACAGGAAACCACCAGATGGCGCGGATAGTACGTCACAATGACGAGAGTGTAAGAGAGGGGTATATAAGGAATGGTGGCAAAGAAGTAAAATTGTTCACAAGCGCTTTAAAAGCTTTTCAGCGTGAATAATCGCATAGTTATGGCACAAAGGAAGCATTTGGATGATTTTTTACTTGGTAGAATTATCGGACGACTGGAATGTGGACGTACCCAGCTGGAAGTATCCGAGGAACTTGGAATAGCCCAGAGTGTCATCTCCAGGCTTTGGCAACGATTCCACGATGATGGTAATGTGAGTAGATGTTACAGCACAGGTCGCCCCCGAGTTACAACGCCGAATGAGGACCGGTATTTAGCAGTTACTGCCAGAAGAAACAGACGGAGCACAGCATCAGACCTGTCTCGTCAGCTCTCTTCAGCTACCGGTACGACAGTTTCAAGGCAGACCGTGTACAGACGCTTAGGGCACATTGGTCTATATGCTCGTAGGCCTGTCAGATGTGTTCCACTTACCCAACTCACTGTCACCTGCGATTAATCTGGAGTAGAGAGCATGCATTGTGGACGCCGCAACAGTGGTCTTGTGGGATGTTTTCCGACGAGTCCAGGTTTAGTTTGCAGTCTGATTCTCGCCGGACATTCATATGGAGAGCGCCAGGTACCCGTTACCACCAAGAGAACACAATTGAACGACACCGTTACGGTGATGCAGGATGGCTCGTTTGGGGAGGAATTATTCTTGGTTCCAGAACTGACCTGCATGTTCAGAGTGTAACGATGATAGGCCACATCTATCGGGATGTAATTCTGGAACAACATGTATGTTTGTTTCGGGGTGTTATGGGTGCTGAATTTCTGTTTATGGATGACAACGCCCGTCATCACCGTGCAAGAATTGTAGACGAATGCCTTCAATTGGAGGATATCACCCGTATGGATTGACCAGCATACTCACCGGACTTGAATCCAATAGAGCATGTGTGGGATATGCTTGGCCGACGAATTGCAGCCCGTCAACCCCCTCCCACCTGTCAACCGGAACTTCGGAGGGCATTGCTTGATGAGTGGTGTAATATTCCCCAAGATCAGATTGATAATTTGATACTCAGCATGCCTAGGCGTTGTAAGGCCTGTATTGCATCGTCCGGGAGACATACTCCATATTAACCATCATACTGACCATGTTATACTGTTTTTTGTAAATAGGTTCTTTTTTGAAATTTTTTGCAAATCGCAATCTTTTTTGAAAATGTAATTTTTATTCCTTATGTCAAACATATAGCATCTTTTTTGCTCTTTACTTTTTGTTTAATAAATAGACTTTACAAATAAGTCAAATTTGCTTTGCTTCTGTCTCTTTCTTTGCCTGAACTTCATTATCCTTAATTTATGGACATGAGTGTATTACGTAATTTAAGAATTCACTGAATGAAAAAAATTATGCTTATTTTGCATTAGACTTTATGCTTTCTTTTTGTAATCGTTATGTTTTAAATTATACTTTTTTATATTCGTTAAATCAATAGTTTTGAACTAGAATTTATTAGACAAGTATCTATATTTGTTTTTTTTTATGATTTTACTGTAAGAATTTCTGTAAACATTCCATGCTGCATTGAATATATATACAGAGTGCCAATCATAGAGTAACTTTATGGTGTCCACTATAGCCGTATCCTTCCCCATAACTTAAAAGTGATGGTAGCCATTGCCATAAACCTGGTGTCCAGTACAGTAAAATTAGCTGTTTGCTACATGATGATATTGGTTACAACGCCCTCTAATGGTAATTAGTGGGATGTTCTTATCTCGAAAACTGTATGAGATACGGGGTAAAAATCTAACACAATGTTTTAGAGCTTCCTTTACTTAATACAGAAAACATTTTACACACAATAAGGGCAAGAACAGAAAGTGCAAAACATGTATTTGTTAATCACGTTTCCCAAAACTTGTGACATTTTAAGCAGTGGATGAAAAGAAAAATTCAATTTTGGATTTTAAACAAGTTATATAAAAATAATTTTTTTAAAGTCAATTCCTACTTTTTTTTCATTATATTGAAGAAAGTCCTTTATAAATAATTTTCATTCATTTTTCTAAGTTAATCTGGCACTCTCTATTGGTAGATACATGCAACTTAAATCTAAAAAATAAATAAAATTAATTAATTAAATTTAATTAAAGAATTAATACTTGAAAAAGATCCAGTGTCATCCACTACGAGTTTAAAAAAATGTATTCGAACTTGAGTGGAGGAATAAAAAGTATTTTATGAACGATTGAAAATTTGAACAAGATATATATAGGGAGAGTGTGAGCTAATAGAAGGAATTGAAAAAGCTCATGCAATGCGTATTTTTAACATGACGCTACCCCTCCACCCTAGGAATCTAATGCAAAAAATTAGTGATGGAGACACTCTAGCTTTAGATCATAGGATACAGCGTTTGTGTAGAATAGCAACCACACTCATTTATCTTTCCCCTTTGCACTTTTATTTATGACGATACCTAAAACAGCAAGGGAATGGAAACTTTCCACCCTTATTGCATTACTGCATTATCTTACATGAACAATTACTGATGTTTGTGATAGAGTAGCACTTTACATGCAGCAAAATATTCAGTGAAAAAAAAAATTCAATAAAAAAATGCCATGAGGGCATTGCAGCTGATGGAGATGATATTGAACAAGAAAATTGAAATATCTGTTGCTTGCTGTTGTTTCATTTTATTTTCTAACACTTTTCATGACGTATAGTGCAGGAAATTGGAGGAACACTTATCAACATTTTACACGTTTTGTTCTTTGCATTAATGTGCAAAAAGTTTATTTCTTATTAAATCAAGGCGGACTCCATTAGCTGTAATGCACACTTGACTCCATCAACATCAGGAAGACAGACAACTAAGAGTTAACAAGGTTTTATTTCGTATGACTCTGAGGTGCTTGCACTTCTCGAAAAATCTGAAAATATCCTCTTCGAATTGTTATTGTAATATACAGAATGAGATAAAAGATAGTTGGGCTTTTTTAAATCATTTAAATGGGGATAATTTCCATGCCTCATCGTTCAGTGCGCAGCTACCAGGCAGGTTTGAAACCACTGACGGGTCAGGTTCAAAAACTTTGATGGCAGATCTTGGAATTACAGCTTTTAGAAACGAGAAGCTTATGTATTGTTTTAGGTACAAGATAGGAATGTGTGACATTGACAGTCAGGCCTCATGGCAAATGTTTTCGTGTTTATTTCCAGACGGAAGACAGCAAATCAGTGGCAGATAACTTTAATAACTCCTGTCAACGCTTGTCAGTGATCAATGCATGGAATGATATATGCTACGAGATCCACATATGTACAGCGAAAAAAAAAATGACATAACTTTTTTTTGATGACTATTTTTAAATTTTAAGAAATTCTTGTGTTATTCATTTATTTTATAATTTTATACATAATTAACATTAAATATTATAAGTTTTCTGTAAAGTAGCCACCAATTCAAATGTAATCATAGGTTTAGATAGAAACAAAACGTTGACAGTAAACACATTTCAGTTTTTGATCAGAATAAAATTCAATATAAAACACAATCTTCTTTGAAGTGATTATAATGATAAAAAAAAGCAACTCATATTTTATATATTTTGGCACATTAAAAATCGTTTTAGGCAAACTTGGAAAATAAAATTCCGAAACAAAAGTAGGAAACGGAGTTTAATCCACTCCATTTTGATGTAAAGCAAAGCAGTTTCCCTCACAAACATAGATTCCCATCAATTCGTTTACGAAAGATATACATTTAATATTCGTCAGATTTTCATCCCAAACACAATTTAGCCGAGAGAGAGAAAAAAAAAATTATAATATAAAAAGTGTATATATGTTATAAATTGAAAATGTTTCTGCAACAGCAAATTTGACACATTTTTTTAACCTAGCACATTCTTTCCATTTTTGCATTGCACTTTTTTTTCCCCATCCCATTTTTCTACATTTTCCCTCTAGAGGGAAATTTGTTATACGAGATTTTGAAATGCTTACGTTTCATGTATTACCGTAGGGTTTCGAGATACATACGAACGCGATTTATCCAGAGCTTTGGAGAATTGAATGTTCCTCTTCGGATATGAAGGAGGGGGGAGGGGGAGTTCAGTAAGAGAGAACAGGTTTTTGCGCTTTTACGATTACCGCTTTTTTTTCTACCTCCCTCCTCAAGAAGCATGCATGACGGAATGATGCTTTTTGTACTTATCTGCTCTACACCGCATTCTTATGGCCTCAAAGTAGGGCATTGACGATTTGATGTTTAGATTTTAGTTTTGATATTTACCAGAATGGTAAAAGTAGAATCAACCAAAGTGGATGATGTCAATTGTAATATATAGAGTAGAAAGTTTTATGAATATTGTATTGACGCATTGCTTTAAATATTGAATACCAAAAATGCTTATGTGCTAGACCTATAAAGTGAAAGTTTATTTTTTCCCCTTTTAAAAAACTAAAGCTACACAAAAAGTTGCACAAATATATACAATTTTTTTAACATAATACACTCGAATGGGCTTGACCTACAAAAGAAAAAAAAAATTATTTCCTGTTTGTATAATTTGAGCTGTTTATACACCTCAAAAAATTATAAACTTATTAGATTAGTAACAAAATAAATAATATCTATTTTAAACAAGAAAAAAATTACTTATAGATAAACAGTCTTTAAATGAATGAAATATTTGCTTGAACATGTGCAATCTATACTATTAAATAGTTCATAATAACATTGCAACGCATATATTAAAAAATTACTTATAGATAAATGTTCTTTAAATAAATGAGACATTTTTTCCTGCACATATTTAAGTGAACATATTCATTCTTAAATAGTTCATAATAATCGTGCAACACATATATTTAAAAGAATGTTGTAGATAAATGTTCATTAATTAAATCAGACAATTGTTCCTGAACATATGTAAGTGAACATGTGTATTCTATACTATTAAATAGTTCATAATAACAGTGCAACACATACATTAAAAAATGTGTTAATGAAATTATTTTGGGTTTTTATAAAGTAATATATTTTTTATTGATTTTACTTACTAAAAAAAAAACGGTGTCATTATATTTATAATTTTATTACTTACTTTTACTACATATGATTAACGCATTTAAAAAAAAAAAAAAACAAGAATATGCTTGAAGAACTACACACTAGAAAATAATTCATCATACGAATAAAATAAGTTAGAAAAAAATCTTTGTCTTACAGGCATATAAAAAAATATATTTTAAGGGAAGGTAGCACATTGCTAGTCAAACATTTATCATTTTAAGAAATTTTTTTATGACTAATCATAAATCATGAAGATTTATTCCTTTCCGAATAAAAGTTCGGTATGTTTTATAATAAAGTTAAATGAGAAATTGGTTTCATTTTTGTAATTCAATTTATATATTTCTTAAAAGGACATAAAATAGATACACAAAAAATCAACGAAGTTACGCCTTGTTATCCACAAGATAATTTTTGGAAGATAACGTGTACATAATAACTAAATAACTAACATATAACTAAATCTTTATATCGAATAGACGCTAAATAATATGTCTATTCTTCAAACCTAAAATTGTAAAGATATTTAATAATTAATAATTTTTAAAACTAAAATAGTCTTAAAAAATTTAAGTTGTTGAAAATTTTTAATATTTATCATATTATATGTTAATATACACAGTCCAGTCACATTAATTTATATATATATATATATATATATATACTAAACACAGTTTTCATATAATGAATAAATTTAGAGCTTTTATATATTTATTTATTTTACATACTTTTTTTTTTTTTATCTTGAGAAGCATTTTAATCCAAACTGTATTTACATGCGATCAACTTTTTATTTTAAAATAGATCATGTATTTTAGAGCAATGTCTTAAATTTAAAATATAATACTATTGTTTTCCTGTACATGACGTATTGTGAAATTCCTAAATAAATTTTAAATGGTTTATAAATACAATATTTTAGAAAAAATTATCAAAGGATTAATTTAATTAAAATTATTTTTCTTCTGAATTTAGAACATCAGTGACTTAATGAATATACAATAGAAAAATGTGTTATTTTCAAGTATTAAATGTAATTTCTTATCTCGCAATATAGCAGTAAGTTGGGCTTAAAAATACACATTTTATAATTGTGTCTTTCATTCATTGTTATTTACTTTTATTATGCATTTGATATTTAATAGAACAGAATAATAATTTAACTGTATTTGGGCCCCGCGTATTTTATTTTTGTATAAACTTTTCAGCAGAGAAATAAAAATTTAAACTTAAACTTACGCAATATAATAGCAAGCGAAATAAACAGCAAAAAGATGTGTAGATCAATTGCTAAAAAAGAAACTAAACGTTTAATCGCTTTGTGTACGAACTTTTCAATAAAGTTAAATGCATTCTACTTCCAAAAGTAATTTTTTATTTAAGTTTCATTTGTTAAATATAATAGCAAGACAAATGAACAGAATAACAATGCTCAAATCTATTGCTTACACACTATAAAGATAGAAACGGCAATATAATTGTACGAAAACAGAGATTCTACGACATAACTACCGCTGTGGGAACTTTTATAAGATTATAGGACTACTTGTTTAAGAATTCCTTTATTTCGCCGGTGCTTAGCTGAATGGTCTCCCTTGCTTTTAGAATAGTTTCTCGTAGCAGTGAGGAATAGTGATGGTCAATCTATATAAACTAGTTACGAAAATCAAGTTAGTCGCCAACTTAGTATATTTTTCTCCTTGTTAATTGCTCCTTTGATGACATACTAAAAGCAGTTCTCATATTAAAAACTTAATTGAATAATTTAAACAGTTTATAATTAAAAACATTAATAATTTATTAAAATTTAAGGATATTTTAAGTATTTTAACAAGTTTTCATTACAATAATCAATTAGCATTAATTGATAATAAAGCTTGCATCAATATAATTGGGTATGAATAGTGTTTTTACTGAATGTTTCTATTGCATTGTGAAAGCAGGTACATAAAATTCTATGGTTATTGCTACACAATGTTTTTTTAATATTAATTAAAGAATAATATCCACAGCGCAATTCAATGCTTAGCAGATTGATGCAAAAGAGCAATCATCACGATTTCAAATCTTTTAGATCTGCTACCATTGTCGTTTTCGTATATAAGTTTCAAGCTTTACATCTAAAAAAAACATTTTAAATGTATAACTTTCTTTTGAAGCTTTCCCACGGATATTTAGTTCTAGAATACTCCATTTAACATTAAACAATACTGAATCATATCTGCAAGTTTAATGTAAAAGTGAATTACTTAACTTCAGAAATGATAATATCGGAAATAGCGATGATCTCTATATATAAACTTGCCACCAAAATTAAA
Source organism: Caerostris darwini (assembly GCA_021605075.1). Classification (NCBI taxonomy): domain Eukaryota; kingdom Metazoa; phylum Arthropoda; class Arachnida; order Araneae; family Araneidae; genus Caerostris; species Caerostris darwini. Next base: position 877,599 of record BPLQ01006959.1, read on the forward strand.
TTAGTACACAACTCAGCATATTTTTTGCTTTGTTAACTGCTCATTTGATGCATTTATACATACTAAAAGCAGTTCTTATAATAATAATAAAAATATTTAAATAATTTAAATAGTACATAATTACAAAAACTACTAATTTATTAAAATTAATTGAATATGTAAACATTTTAACAAGTTTTCATTACAATAATCAATTAGCATTAATTGATATTAAAGTTTGCATCAATATAATTGTGTATAAATAGCATTTTCACTGAAATATTTATTGTACTGTAAATATTTATTGTACAGGCGCATGCAATTTCTACTTCTACTTATAAATTTAGTGCCGCAATGATTTTTATATTAATTATCGAATATTAACCAGTAATTCAGCCAATTGTAATTTAATTGCAGCAATTAGCAATTTATACAATTGCAATCAAGCAATTCAATGCTTATCAGATTGGCTCAAAAGAACAATAGTCACGATTTGACAACTTTAATACTGTTACCATTATTTTTTTCGTATATAAATTAGTTTTCAAGCTTTACATCTAAAAAAAATCCATAAATATAACATTTTCTTTTGGAGTTTTCCCATGTATATTTAATTCTAGAAAGTTCCACTTAAAAGTAAACACTATTGAATCATACCTGCATGTGTAATATATAAACTGTAATACTTAACTTCAGAAATGGCAATATAGTGGCAAGCTGAACGTGCTTGTTCCGGGAGGAGCTTAAAAGCAGATTTCCATCAGTAAAATCAATGGATTATTCCAATGCAGTGAATTGATTACTTTGTGATGACGCTCTACGTACTCCATTTGGGATCATTAATTTCCTCAGATTGATATCAGTTATTGGAAAACAGTTTAATCCAATGGAAAGTTGCTGGCTCTTTGGGGGATGATTTATCTCATGCAAATGCAGATCTCAATATTCGCCGAGAAACTAATTGTATAAATAAACTTCTTGCTTTTTATTTGCAGTTGGATTACTTTAGTAATTATTGTGAGAGCATTTTATTGTAGTAAAAAATGATATGAAGAAATTTAACCTTGTAACATCAAATCTTTGACAAACATTGATTGATTAAGTAACTTTTGATGGATGCGTACTTAATGTTCAAGACATGTATAATACTTTATGGAGTCTGATACTGCACATAGTTTATAATAATTTTATACTTAATATAGTTTATTTTGTACTGAATTGTTACTGAATATGAATATAGTTTAAGATTTATTGTTATTGAATATAGTTTAGGGGAATTTTGATTTAATACGTTTAAAACCATCTGCAGATAACAAAGAAAAATATATAAAAGCATATCAAATAATAAATACACACAAATAAGTTTAATATTTTAGTTACATGAGGATATTTAGATAAGTTGAATATATGTTAGCAAACACAATATACTAGTCAAAGACAGAGGTCCAAAAACTAATTTACAATTTGCAAAATCAAAACAAATCTCGTCGAATGAGATAGATGAATATCAATGATATAGTTTTTAAAAGCCAAATAGATCCAAGATTAATAAAATGGCAGACCATTTTATGGCTTTCTATGAATTGATTATTAAGATTTGAAAAATGTCAATATGTAAATTTCATGCCAACTGCTATATTAAAATTCAAATTCATTTTATGTGTTCTTTGACAAAAAGTTTATACACTCCATATGAATGTATTCCATCATACACATGATTACATGATTACCAAAACACTACATATTTTTAAATACTAAATAATAAAAATTTTACTGCTATATCGACAGCCACTTCAAGTAATATTCTAATTGGGAAATGTTGAGGATAATGCCAAATTCAAAGAGTAAATAAGCAATTCTTATACAGTTTTCAACATCAGAAAGTGTAAAGACACTTATAAACCTATCCTGGAAATCATTTTGTAAAAAAAAATTAGTATATAAATAATGTGTTTATAATTAAGATATAAACAGCGTTAATAATCGGAGAGATGAAGATTCAGTATCAATCAAAGACAAATAAATTTTCGAAGCTCGTCTTCAGAGCTTCGAAAATTTTAGAGTTAGAAAATAAGAAATGCTAAGTACAAAGTTTTGAAAAGGGCATTTAGATATTTGGCTTCAGAAAAAGGAAGCATAAATATTAAAATACTATATTGTAAGAAAAATATTAAAATACTATATTGTAAACTTCAAAGTTTCAATACACTAACACGTGTTGTACCATTTAAAGATTATATGATTGCCAAAAGACTATATATATCTTTAAATGCTAAAAGTTTGACTGCTCTATCGACAGCCACTTCAAGAAAAGGCAATATTTTAAATTATAGCAAAAAAAAAAAAAATATACTGGAGGATAAAAATTTTCATTTGCTTAGTCATATACAGTATGAAAAATAAACTTCTAGATCCAGCTATTCTGAAGAGCAAATTTATTTGAGAAAAATCGAGATTATTTTACAATAGGATCTAAAAATTTTCTTCGTTAATATCCAATATCATGAAAAAATGTTGTCAAATGCAAGATTTAAAACAAATAAAAAAATTGCTGCCAAACTAGAGATTTGTCATGAAACAGCTGCCAAAAATATTAATCAATAAGCCGAGTTTAATTAAAACAAAGAATTTAAAAGCAGTGCAATGAAAATAGAAAATGCAGAACAATTTAAATTTGATGTTAAAAATATAATTAAATATATTCTTCAAACCCTAGAAAACTACCCAAAAAAATTGAGAAATTAAAAAGCGAGTGATCACGGATTATTTCTGTATACGTGAAGATAAAATATTAAAAGAACCAACAATTTTTTGTACGAAATTTATCTTCAATAAATGCAACTCAAGTCTGAATTTATCATTAGTCGGAAGAAGTCCATCAAGTACATCACACACAAAGTCAAAATAAGCTTTGTTATTGCTAACTACCTTGCCCAAAACAATTCCTTCGAATGCAGTGATGAATTGTTAAAAAGCAAATTGTTCTCTTATTAAACATGATATGGCCTAGCGTTATTATACATGTGAATAAATTCAGCCCCGGTTGTTGCAGCGTCATACATACATCGCTGTGCAGTTAGTACTCTATTCCTGATAATGTGCAGGTAGGTGTAGTCATTGCAAAAAATGCAGGCCCAAATCATCACTCCGCCTAAGCCAAAGAGGACACTTTCATACAGAAATGTAGGACTATTTCGTGTACCATGTTCTCTCCAGATGAGAAACCGTCTATTCTTAATCTGTGCACTAAAGCGGACTCGTCCGCGAAGAACATGTTACTCCACTCATCTCGTTTCCATCTGAGATGTTCATGTGCAACATTGTATGCTGAGGGCAACACGGTGGTAATGTGTCAAGAAATTAAAAAAAAAAAGATCTGCGAACATACAAACCCACAAGCTGGTGTCGGTTTCGAACAGTCCGAGTCGAAACTCTAGTACCGATAGCCCTCTGAAGGTGATATTGCAAGAGAGAGGCGTACATAGTGCAGTTTATTTGGGCCATTAGTGTTAAATATCGTTCTCCATTTGTTGTTGCACGTGATCGGCCTTGTCCCGATCTTCGGCGAATATTTACAGTTTCCAAAAACCCAGCCTATAATTTGGATATGACACTTTGAAAAACTCTTAAAGCTTTCGTTACAATGGACTGCGTTTGACAATCCCTCTGCTACCGATCGTCCTCCTCTTTCCAGATTACCGATTCAACTAAGTCATCTTGCTGAGGCATTGTAGTCACTGTTAAAAAACATTCAACTCACATCAATTGTTTTAAATCTCCTCCTGCAGGTCGATTTTCACTATTTGTATAAAACGCATAGTTTTCGATGTCACAAATGAAATTTGTATATTCCCATTTTCGTAAACATTACAATTTTCCTTCTTAATCTCTTTTATTTCATTTTTGTTAAAATATTTGTCGATTATATGGTTGTTTCATACCGAACCCACAACGTCCTCTAATTGTCTTGAGCAGTGTATTTTGAAATGTTGTCTGCGAGATTATAATGCAATTCAGCGGGTTAATACTTTATAGTAAATTGGCAAAAAGATTTGTGACTGTATAATAAAATGGGTACTAATAATGCTTTCCATATTATTATCCAAAATATCTAAAATTTTAAATCGCCTTATGTTCACATTTCTTATTTTTTCCAATAGATTGCAGTCACTCTCCTATCATATCCTCAGAAAATTATTATTGCCTTTACTTGATGACATCATCAGTTCAGTTATTGATAAGAAAGGAATGAACAGGTATTTGATTTTTTCCAGTTTCCCGAAGGTTTTAGGTTATAAAATAACGTTAACCTGGTGGGTTAACCAATTTGCAATGTTTCTTAAAAATAATGAAAAACGCCGATTTTTATCACTTGTTTAAAAGTCAAAGCAACGATTACAACAGAAAAAACTTTGCTTTTGGTATGTTAAATGTAATAAAAAGAAGTAGAATACGTTGGAACATGCGTTTCATAAAAACAGAAAATTCTTGCAATTGATTTTGTTTAAGTCTTACAAAGTCAGATAATTTTCTGAATTTTTAATTCTGATAGGCTGGTCACAATTAAATTGACATTCCTTAAAATCTTCCTGAAGTTCGATGTAGAAATGTGTCCCTTTGTAATGCTGGAAGGCTACCACGATCCACATACCAGTACATATGCTACTTTGGCTATAAAGATATCTCAAATTCATCTTGCTAACTTTCAAATACTGAATTTGGCTATCTTAAAAGGAATTTATTTTTTTACAATGAACTTTATTACTTCAACTTTCTTTCTTCTTCTTCTAGTAAAGAATGCTTTGCGTAGAATAGAATTCTTTAGCATCAGTATCGTCAAAAGAAGATAATTTCAGCTCACTTCTGTTACTATAATTCAATGGCATTAGCAATATAAATCTTAAAATGCACACTGTTTTCAATACCTTATGACTTACGAATAAACCTTTTTTCATGGAATCCATTTTCCTGTTTTTTTTTTAGATGCCAACAAAATTTCTTGCCATTTCTTGTATTAGATCAAGCTACAAATAGTTCTGAATAGCATGCATAATTATATCCACCATATGTATTTATAATTCATATGGTGGATATAATTATGCCGATCTTTCATTGCTTTCATTCTTCTTGCCAACTTTCATTTTAAAGTAACATTAAAATTTTATTTTATTTCAACACTTTGATATGCTTTGAGAAAAAATGCATTTTATTAGATATTCCTGAACTGAATTTGCAAAGTTATAATCCATTAAATTCAAATATTTATGACAGAATTAATAAATGACGTTTTTCATACTGTTGTTCATGAGTGTAACAAAAAATTATACTTTAATATTTTTAACCACGAATTTTTAAAATTTCATGTTTAATAACCTAAATTTGTATATTAATTTCATGCTAATATCCAGAATAAAAAAAAGTTATTTTTAAGGATTATGTATTAAATATTTATTTATTATTTAAATGAAAGTTTAGTTTCTATTTAGTTAATTTTTTTTTTATATCACAAAATATATTGTTCATCATGTTTAAGTAAAATCAGCTATTTTAAACCTTTTTATTTAAAATAATGTATTTTTTTACAATGTCGTATTTATGTTGTATACGCATTAGATTTGATAAATATCCGTTTATTTCTCACAAACCAAAATATAATTCCAATTTTTTTCGATTTATTATAAATTAAAAACAATTAAAGCATTTGTATTTTGAGTTCTTTAAATAGAGATGCTATTAAGCCTTAGTTTTTAAAAATTGAGAGATTATAAAATTTAATTTTTTATGACCAATAAGCAATCGAGCACTATTTATTAAGGCTTATTATCTTTACGAAAACAGGATATTTAGTTAAATTAAAAAATATATATACTTTTCTGAATTTATGATATTTTTTTTTTTTAAACAAAAGCAGAAAGTGTTGAAAGGACTTGCGATTTAATTCATACAAATAAAAATAATTTAATTTTAAAAGCAATTTGGATAAAATTTATCATTGTGTATGTCATAACTAAAGTGCTTTATTCTTAAAATAATTTTTAATAATTTTGAAAACTATTTGCAAAATGAGATCTGAAAAAAGATTTCTCATTTATAAACAAAAAATTATACAGATTAATTTCTATTGAATTGATATAATAAGTAAAATAAATTAATTCCAATAATAAAATGTTTGCTTTCAATTTTTTAAATTGCGACAGTCTTCTAAACTTTCCAATTAAAATCTTAGTTCTTTTCTTATAGTAAATTAAAAAGGAAATTTGCTCCTTTCTTATTTAGGGAGGCCTTTAAACAATTCTAAAGCATTTGAATATTAGGCTCCATAGTAACATCTATATAATAACAAGTTTATTACTATATTATGGCGGAATTAATTAAGTTTTTATTAATATTTTGTTTTATTTACGTAGCTCTTTTTAATATATGTAAAGTTCAAAATTGTTTTTAATAGATTTCATTTGTGATAAGAAAGGTTTATTTTTCTCAGAAATTAAGCATTTAAGCATTTCCTCAACATCACATTGATAAAATAATTAAAATTTGAAGAAAGGACTGCTTAGTAGACCTTAATACCAGTTCCAGTATCTTAACATCAGAATACCGAATGCATTACAAGTTAAGGAGCGTGAAGCCCCTTAACTTGTGGCATTGAATTTATATTTTCTTTTAATAAACAGTTTAAATTTAAAAAATAAACAAGTTGTTGTTTATTGAGAACAAATAATAATAATAATAATTTATATAGATATTATAACATTTCAGATGATTTTCTTCAGTTATTTTATATTGTCTCCTATACAAAGATAAAGAATAAAATTTTTAATAATTGAATATGTATTTATGGTTAAAAAAAAAACCTTCTCCGACGACACTTTTTTCTCTGTCTATATCGCATACTCAATAAACAGTTTAAATGTTATCGCTTCGTAAGGCAAAAAAAAAAAAGGCAGTTTTAAATTTGTATAAAAAATATTAATACATACACATATATCTTCTTCATTGGCGCAACAACCCCCATGATGGGCCAAGGTCGTCTGTTTACTGGCAGTTTTCGAGACAGAAGAAATTTTCTTTTTTTTATGGGGAGGATTATCGGCCCTTTTCCCTACGATCTACACAGTCTTATTAGGCTTTGGGGCTTGATAGCCGAGGGGCTAGAGCTCTGGTGTTTGGTACCATAGGTTTCGGTTTTGAATCCCGCCGGTGCCATGGATGTTTGTAGCCGTTCAGAATACACTTTAAGCCGTATGTCAAGGTTTCATATGAATGTAGTGTCACAGAGCCCAATCAGTTTTCTTACCCACATCATTGCCAAACTGTAAAATGGCAACTGAGCTCTCGGCACAGTGATGTGGTATGGTGTAGTAGTAGTAGTCTTATTAGACCAGGACCTACGGTTTAAAGTGGATTCCGAACCACTACAAGCATCCATGTTACTGCCGGCACTCGAAGCTAAAACCTGCGGCAAGGAGAGCCAAAGCGCTAGCCACATGTTCTAATATATATATATATATTACAACATGGGGCTGTAGCAGAGCATATATATACTCGTATATGTATATGTATATATATCCACATATATATATATATATATATCATTTGTTGTTCTTTTCAAAAGTCAGAAATATGATATAGATCTGGAGAATTAATATAGCATTAATAGTACTATTGGAGCATTAATATTAACATCATTCAAAGAGCGCCAATAAAACAAAAGGATCGCAAGGGTTATTTTTTAAACACAATTGCCTTGCCAATCCAGACTTGATACTATCCAAATTAAGGCAGATGACAATGCATAAAAACAAAATCCTCTTAAATACATTCCCCTCTTTTTTTATGTGCTCCCTCCTAATCTGAAAGCCTAATCGATAACATATTTGTCCCGAACCTCTTCCGAGCTCCATGTAAAACCTGCCAAATTCCGGCGACAAACATTTCGCAGACTATATTGTGATAGGAGCAGCTCCAGATGCTGAAGCTGTCCCTGCGTCTGACAACTGCTGATTTGCATTCAATGATGCATTCATAGGTTTCAACCGAATGCCTGCTTTAGATTATGTCACAGGGCCAGTGTGAAAAATTGTTTTCGGAGTACGGCACTCCCGCTCACTCAGATCCCTCCGTATTTGTAAACTATATTTTATAGGTTTCTACTCTTTCTTTCCTTTTTTATGCCTCGGGCTGTTAAGAGTGGAAACCTTTCAAAGAGAGATAAATGTTTCTTCTGACTTTGTTATGCAGATAGCGATGCTGGTCATGAATGACAAAATAATCTGTATTCGAAGACAATGGTGTGAAGAGGATGGTGTAAAGAGAAGGGCGTACAAGGTTTTATGATTGAAAGTGTATCACAAAAGAAAGATTTCAGTCCATCTGTTGTCTGAAGTTAATCTGTTTTTGAAAAAAAATATTGCTTAAAATTGATGGAAAAAAATATTTATATAATTTACTGAATTGCAAATAATTTTTGATGTTAGGTGAATTTATATATTATAATTCCTATTATTCGTTCTACATTAATTGCACAATCCATACTATATACCAAATATATTTTCAAAATTTTCTGATTATCAGATATTCAACTAACTCACCTTTTCGTTAATTCTAGTTAATCTTTATTATCTCAGTGTTGTATTTTTTAAAGCAAACTGCTTTTCTTTTGTAATTCTAATGAATATTGATTACAAAAGAAAATAACTGACTTTCAGCAATTGGATCTTCTACCTAAATTAGTCTACTACATACATGTAATTAGCTTTCTTCTGGAGCAATTTTTTTTCATAGTGAAAAGAAACCATCAATAAAATGAACCCTTATTCACAAACAGAACATTTGCAGTAACCAATATCTCAGACAAAAATAAAGGTATCTCACGCTGTTTTAATTTAACAGATAAAAAGCAATTCTACTTATAAAAGTATTAAAAAGGTACTTTTGTAAGAGCAGCAAGTTTTTCGTTATTTATACAGTTCTTTTGTGCATTTACATTAATTTAATTTAATAGAACTTATCTGGCATGCCCACTTAATATGAACAGTCAGTAAACCTTTAAAATGAGAAGAGGTGAAATTTCCTATAGATTAAATAGTCAAAAAGCTTTTCGGACCTTTTTAGCTTAAACACAGACAAAAAGGGCCTGCTTTTTAACAAAATTCTCAGATAAAAATGCTAAAAAATCTTAATACATCAAAAGTGATTTTATAAGATGAGAATAAATACATGCGATGTATATGTATTGAGAAAATATTAAAACTTCTGAGGAATTGAATATTTTATTAAAAATCTACCAAGAAAACCATTCAATAAAACTTTGAGTGCACTCCTAACACTAATGCACGTTCTTTTTCGCCCGATGTAGTAATGTTACGTTGAATCGTCAATTGGTTTTACTGTGGTATTTTTTCTTAAACGTTTCGCGATATCTGATTAGTATCACGTGAACGTGATACGATTGCACTTCTATGTGCGATAAATTGAAAAATGAATTGATGAAATGATTTCCAATCATTGAAAACTCACTTGCAGATAAGGTTCAGAGGTTAATTCATAAATGCTCTGGCTATCACTGTTTACTCACATTCACTTCATATTCTGAGGTTTTACTTGCTCACTAATCGCCTTTTTGATATTTCGATTTTCCTTTATTGAACCGTTCTTCCCAACAACATTGAATGGCATCATCGCACTTATCTAGAAGTAGAAATTAGAAGAAAAAAATTCTATTTGTTCACTTTATTTTTATCAACATTTTATGTCCGTTTTTAAGGGGTGTCAAATGCCCATATCGTCAATATGCCCATATACGTAACATATGTACGATCAAAGTAAATGGACAGAATCGAATTTGAATGGCTCAAAATTTCATCATTGGAATGCTGGATCAAAAGGTATTTGCATGCAAAAAATTCATTAAAATCAACTGATTTTTTTGCTGCAAATCATCTTTATTTAAATTTAAAGGGACGTCTGGTTACTGTGTTCTAGCATATTTATCAAAAATTTGAAAGGAAAAACCTTAAAATTTCATGTAAAATGATGAAATAAGTTGGAAGAAACAAAATTCTCCTTTTCGAAATGAATTCTACTCTTGTTTGCATTTGAATTTAACTTGTGATATTTTAAGAAAAAAGAAACTGTTTGAGTAATAGTTTTTCTGTTATAAAAAAGTAGGAGATGTATTAGTAGATTCTCTGCCTCTCAATGCTGAATAATATAATTACTAATATTGCTTTTTTTTAAAAAAAGTTTTTTCCTCTAAAATGGCTTTCATAATATCGCGATAAACAAGAGAAATTCAAGTATATGTTAATGCGCTAATTGAATTTACTGAATTTTGTACAAGTCAAATTTTATTTAAATTTAATACACATAAAATTAAGTATTCAATATTGTTACTATTAATTGTCTTATTTAAAAATATCTTATATTTATCAAGTTGCTATAACTTGGTACAACATATTTTATCTCTATCAGAACGAGATTCTAAAGTAGTTTTATTATATAACTTTTAGAATATATGACAAGTGAATTATTATGTCTATCGACCATCATATTATTATGACCATTGAATGGCCTATTGTTGAACCACATTCTCCTGTTTGAAAAGGATAAGGTAGTGACTCGATTTACATCGGTCTCTATTTATATTTAAATTCACATGTAGTTTCTAAATGGAGATGTGGTTTTAATAAATTTGAATAAAGGAATTTTTCGATTTGTTCTTTTAACTATGAGAATAACGCAAAAGTAAATTAGAAAATCTAAAAAATTTGTTTAAACAGAACAACTAATGGTTATGAAAAATTATCGTGCTAAGTCAAGCTATATTATTTCCTGGCAATCCGGAAAGCTTCCTCTATACTGGCTGTTAAAGACAATCTTCACAATGTCAGTCTTAAATATGTTAATATTTACATTGACACAAATTTTTTTTGCACTCCGTATATATTGACAAAGTCTCACATTTAGTTTCCTAGTTAAAATTCCTGTTTATAATCATCCCATAAAATTTTAAAAAATTACAATGATAGTCCTTTATCTAGTCATGATTTTATTATATTTGAAGAAACCACTCTATGTAGTATATTGTAGCGTAATATATTGCATTATATATAAATATTAAAAATAACTTTAATCTTATACTAATATACACTGTAAAATTTTTTTTAATTATATTGTTTTATCTTTTAAAAAAAACCTTTTGTGTGTTTTATATTTATACTATTTAATGCGCAACGGTATCCTTAAATTTTAGCCACTGAAAGCGCATAAGCTAATACTGATAAATATTTTCATTTTAGTTTCTTATATTCCTACACATATCTTGTAATTTTAGTGCATCTCATGCCTTTTATTCCCAACTTTATTTATACAACCCATGCAACGTTCTCTTTCTAATAATCTGACTTTTTTTTTTCTTCTAAGTTCTTTTCACCATCATTTTGCACAAAGCGAAATTTCACCCACTTCATTTCCAAAATTTTAAAGTAATATCTTGACTCAAGACATAATTATGCAATATAGTGTAGATCATCTCATAAGATGTCTGGTTCTCGCCTGCATTGATGGAAGTAGTCTGAATTTTGAACACTGGAGAAATTGTATTTTTTTCAACTGTTTAAAAAAGTTGTTACTTTACTGTTAAAGTTAAAAGAGGTGGCTTTAAAGTAAAGCTTCATGTAGTGAAGTGTTTTACACTTTCTAATATATTTTTTTGTGCATGGTGTTTACTTGAGTTAAAGTTACTCAAAAGCGCAATAGTTAAAAAAGAGGTATGTTCGACTTTTCATAGATTGCATGATTTGAATGTTTTCCTACGAGATTGTAGTATTTAGCATATTTTTATGTCTCTATGTAGTTTTGAGCCCCCTTTTCAAACCAGTAGGTTATAAGGATTAAGGTCAGGGGTGGCCAGCCTTGAACATTTTCCCGGCCCGTGAGATTTATTACACCTTTACAAAATATATTTATTTTATAATGTCCAAAGTAGTAAAACCAATGTATTACAAAAATACATTATTTGTGCATCCATATATGCAGAAATTAACTGTCGGAATCATGAGAAAAAATTGATTTAAAAATTTGATTTTAAAATAATATTCTTGTGCAAACAAATATCGCACTAGTAAAATAAATATTTTTAACTATTTCATTTTTTTTATTTCATTTATATTTAGATATTTTTATATTTCATTTTTTGTGTTATATATTTCTTTACAGTATGCGTTTAGTATTATTATTATGTAAAAATAATAGTAAACGCAATAATAATTAATCATTATGTTTCAATTTTTCACTTCAAAAAATGTCTATAGTGGGTCTCAATCAAATATAGGTATATATAATTTTATATGCGACCCGCGGAGTTATGATGCAATTCATAAGTGGTCCGCAAGATCATTTGAGTTGGCCACCCCTGTTCTTGATAGTAATTCATTAGATTTATGCTCCGGTTATTAGAGAACCTAAATCTAACAACGAGGCAAAATTGAAATCTTGTGTATCCGAGAGAAGTGTACAATAAATCCATTGGATTGCTATATCCTTCCAATTGACAAGAAGACGTAAAATGTTGGTATAAAAAATTGGGTGAAGTGTATTAAAGGCATTGTGGCAAACCCTGTGTAAAACTGAGTCTGATAAGTAATAGTGAATGACTTCAGACCAAAACACGCAGCATTTAAAAACAGTTATTAAAGTAGAGAATAAATTTGTCAAAAACAAAAATATTATTTTTCTTTTAACCAAACTGCTGTTTCCTTTTAGCACAGTTCATATATTATTTTACTTTTGTTTAAATAGTTTCCCCAAGTTTCGCAAAATGCATTTTGTTCTCCAATTCCTATACGAAATCGAAAACGCTGTTTAAAAACGCAGTCTAAAAAAAAAAAAAGCAGCAAGCAACATGTGATTTGTTTCCCTCATACATGCATGAAAGGAAATCCGAACTTATTGTTGACCTTGCCTAAGAACTTCTATTTTGTTTCCTTTTTCCCCAATGTGTTTGGATAGATTTATTTTTTCGTTCCATTTCAAACGAATTCTTTTGCGCGTTGGTTTATGCAGTGTCTGCTGAGGGGCTGCATAGCCGAACAAAGAGCAACGTACAAAAGAACCAAACAAACTAAGCTTTTCTCTGCAAAGTATTTGCATTTCGCTTTCTGGAACTGAATTTCATCGATTTGTTTGTTCCTCTTTGGATGAGAGAGTAAAATAAATAAGTTCGGTAAATACAGCTCTGGGACTCCCAGTGATGTTTAGAAGAAATTAGCATCACACGTGATTGGAGAACCTGAATAGAAAACCGGGGATTTTTCGCCGTTTGGAATTCATTAACTTAATTAATTTGTTCCGGTAAGAAAAATTCAAAATGCATTTAAATTATCTTGGATTTGAAACAATAAGTTTGATTTTGAATATCTTAAAGAACAATAATGAAGAAATTACCATACACATTTAAGTTAATGAATCAATTTTGAGCTTAAACATACAAAGAATGAAAGCTTCAAAACCAAATAGCGAAGTCAATGAGGTGAATTTCTAAATGGTGATCAGGAGTGCCACGGATTTTTGAACAAAGGAAGCATGGATGCAAACATTCATACTCTAGATTAATAAAATTTTAAAATTAAACTTTTTGATTTAAATAAAATTGTAAACATACTTTTCCTAAAAAATTATCCAGAAATGTTTAATAGTATATTTAAGGGAGTAGGCCAGTCTTGAAGTTAGCATGTTGAGCTAATGAATACTTCACGCGAGTGGAACTTAAAACTTCTTTTATAACATGAAAAGAACACAATAAATCCATAGACCAAATCTATGGTTACTTAGAGTATTTAGACAAAGAATACCTCTGGAATTTTGGTACAAATTCTAGTGAACCTCTTCTATCTTCCCCGCCTACTGCACTAGTGTACTGGTTAATGCTAAACTTGATGAATTTAACAATTACAATGGAAAATTGCTCATTATTCGGTGCCAAACATATAAATGATACATATGTCAATAGTGAAGAACAGCCAAATTACAAAAGAAAAGTTGAATTTAGAGCTATATTTTAATACAGACTACCTTATTTATAATAGTAGTAACAATTAATTATAAAATAAAGTGTTAAAATGCTAATAAAAAATACTTCAAATTAATATAGAAAGAAAAGAAAAAAAACATAAGGTTAGATTCGTTAAAAAAGCTAAGGTGAATTGGTTTACCTTATAGAACTAACCTATAAGATTAGTTAGATTAAGCATAAGGTTTTAATGTTCTTTCAGATGCGCATATATATATATATATATATATGCGCATCTGAAGGAGCATATATATATTAAACTTTAAATCAGAAGCGTGAATAGAAATAGTTGTATACAAAAATTAATGAAGTATAATACATTCTCTTCCCCGGAAGAATACCTAGCTTCCTAATTAGCCTAAAGGTTGATATCCCCCTGAAATAGGATGCCCCTCGGGGGGGGTTCTTTTTGTCGTTTTCTTTTGTGCTTTCTTTACCCTCTAGTAAAAGGAAAAAGATCAAATGTACAAACTACAGACTATAAGTACAGTAACATAGGCGTTTATTACTATTCTATGGTACACAAAAGCAACATTCTCTGAAAATTAGAACCTGATTTTGCAATCGATCAACAAAGCTTTTCTATAACTGTAATTCTTTAGCATTGAATAAAATCTTTCCTATTTTACTAGAAATATTTACACTATTTTTTTAAACAATTAGATAAAATTTTGATGTTATTAAATTGCAAATTCTAACTTACATTTTTTGAGCCCTTGCTTACTTTGATTATTCTATGTAATATTTTTCCCATTTATGTCAATTTGGTAATAAAGTAATTTGATATTAATGGCTTCACAATAAATAAATATTTAATTATTCAATAATGTATAAGGAAATATGGCAACTAAATTTCCCCGTTATTTCTATTATCCTTTATCTTTACTTCATATACATTTTCAGTCTTGAAAAGATTTCTAAAAATGCGGCTTACATATATATATATATATATATGAAGGAAAAGCTACAGAATATGTAAAAACATAATAAATATCAAGAAGAAAATTGCTAAAAGTGTTCTGTAAAGGAAAATCAGTTTTTGAAACAATGTTATAAAAGTATCATTCGTTACACAAAAATTTTCACTTGATTCCTACGTAATTTTTATAATTCCTATTAAATTTTTGCTGTTGACCTGTGAGGTTGTTTCTCTCCCAGTATTTATACATTTTATTATAGTAAATATAAATACACACATACCTATATATATATAAACACAATGCATCAATACAAAAATTTATAGTGAAAGAAAAAGGTATTAATTTGATACAGAAAGAGAAGCATTTGCTACACGTAAATTCTCATGTGAATCATTTAAACAGATCATACAACGAAATGTAAGTCAAGAAGTGTCGAAATCCTCTGCTCAGAAATTTTTGGATTAAAGATTTTGATTTTTTAGCAAAATTTATATTCGCATATTTATTAATTCTTCAAAACCAGGTAAACAAAATTTTTTGGCCAACAGCAACTGCATCGGGCAATTTCTTTCAATAATTACAAAATTTAGTGAAAGGAAAAAAGAATACATTTTTTGCGACTGAATAGCTACCAAGTACGGTGCAATGGCGGGTTATCTTTTGAAATATTGCCTGTACATAAAAACATTTCAAATTCAAGTTCTGTTGAGAATACTAAATTTAATGAGGGAAAGAGGGAAAATTTTATTTTGAAAAGGAAACAGACTTCTTTATGCATTTTTTTAAAGTTTATTCTAGGAAATGGGTTCCAAGAAAATGTATTGTTCGAATGTAGAAATGCCAAATATTCAAAGAAATATATTCGAGTATGTCTTAAATAAAGGAACAAGAAGTAGCAGCCTTGGTAAAAAAAATGAATTCCTGTAGGAAGAGAATAAAGCCGTAAACATCTTACAACGTCTAATTTTGAAATAATTCATTGCGAATTTCACCAAACGAGCTGTGAAATCATAATTAGCAAGAAATATATAGAAAAAATTTCTAAAGTTAATTCTTACTTTTTTTTTCACTATATTGCAAAAAGTCCTTTGTAAACAATTTTCATTCCTTTTTTTAAGTTTATCGGGGGCCATCTATTGGTATACATATGCAACTTAAATCTAAAAAAAAAACCTAAAATTAATTAATTAAATTTAATTACTGAATTAATATTTGAAATAAAACTGTATTAACATCAAGTGTCATCCACTCAAACAAACAAAATGTACAAACAAAATGTATTTGAACTTGAGTGGATGAATAAAAAGTATTTCATGAACGATTGAAAATTTGAACAAGATATATATAGGAAAACTGTGAGCTAATAGAAGGAATTGAAAAACAAGCTGTATTCACATTTTTTCGTAGCTGCTATGAATTATGGACTGCAACATGTAAAAAATGCTGTAGAACCATAGATAGCATTTATCATGTAGAAATTCGTATTTGTGCGTTATTTCGTATACCGGAATTATCAATATTTGGTTAGATGTATTGATTAGTGACTATGATATTGTTGAGTTTAAATGTCTAACTTCTTGTGAAGCATACCTCCGGATGAGACCATCAAGTAAAAAAATTTAATTTCTAGAAATTCTAATAAAAATCTGGGATCAAAACGAAATTATTTTTCCAGAAATAAGACCAATATGTTAATAACTAAAAAAATTCATAATAATAATAATAATAATATACTTATTTGCCCCGTAAAATTGTTTGTAAATCAAAAAATGTTTTTTACAGTAAAATTTTTGGAAAGATAAAACAGTGGAAAAATTAATGATTTTTTTTTATTTCGAAAGTCAATTCTCCCTGAGTTAATTAACTCACATTTTCCAGGATCAATGAAAATAAGTGATTATGCAACGATATTGGAAGTTGGGAAGAAGAAAATATCAAAAAGTTCTGTAATTAAATGCAAATAATTTATCTACCTCATTTATGTGTAGACAATAATATGGATATATTTCTGTATACATTTGAAAGAAAAAAATATCATTGCAAACATATTCATTTAAAAATATTGAATAATTTAAAAATATTTATAAATATACAAATATAATATTTGTACATGGTAAATAAAAATTATATATGTTTTCCTTCCAATTTTATTTATGGGTGCAAGAATGTATACATAGTTTTCAGTTTTTCATAAAGAAATTATTCAATATTAAAATCAATAATAATTAATTGATATTTCTTAAAACTGAATTTAAAAATATAGATATTACTTAATTTTAAAATCAGTTTTATCGCCTTTATAATTATTATAAATTATTCGCTTTTATAATCTAAACATTTATGTGCATATTTTTTGGCCCTTTTTCTTTTTCGTTATTTATGATGCTTTAAAAAGGAAACAATCAGAGTGTGTGTTTCCACAGAAATATGTGTTAATCATTAATAAAAATAAATTTATATGAATAAATATATTTACTTCCTTACCCGAGGGGATATCAGGATTTATTGTTTGACAACAATTTAAAATAAATACATCAGATTAAAATTATATTAGGACAAATAGGTTTTAAAAATTCATTGTTTTTAATTATCGTGTAAATAATAATG
The DNA here is from genome assembly GCA_021605075.1 of Caerostris darwini. Taxonomy (NCBI): domain Eukaryota; kingdom Metazoa; phylum Arthropoda; class Arachnida; order Araneae; family Araneidae; genus Caerostris; species Caerostris darwini. Next base: position 895,176 of record BPLQ01006959.1, read on the forward strand.
TTAGCTTAGTTTTCTTTTTTTTTTCAATGTTTTACAATTTTTTTTTCATTGCTTTTTCCAATTTAGTTTTCATTTTTTTCAATTTATTTTTAAAATTATATAAGATTTCAAAATTTAAAAAAATCTTTGCAACTAACAAAAAAATAAATATATAAAAAAGTAAAGGAGAATATCAGTAGAGGTATATATATATATATATATAAAGTAAAAACTCGGGTGAGCGTATATACAGGTAACTCATAAAATTTAGAATTTAATGTAAAGAAACATAACAGCAATCTTAAGAAAAAAGAAAAATACAAAATTATAAATTATTTTTCTTTTCTTGGAAAAATCTCATTTTCATTTTGAAATAAAATTGCCTTTGCTTTCAATAGACGAACTTTTAGAACAATTTTGCATTTTTTTCTTAATTATATACTTATTAACACGTGAAAAAATTTAAATATACATTGTTTATAAAAACGATCGTAATTTTTTTTTTTTTAAATAAAATAAAAACATTTAAAGCGGTCAAGGAAACGAAAAACTGATCAAGGAGATGAAAATGATCAATGAAAAGAAAGGAAACCAAAAACTCCGCTTCACAAAAGAATACCCATAATTTTATGGGTAATAATTGCTAAAAATAAAATACATGAAATTTCCTTTTTTGGAGAAATCGAACCCCACAAACGTATAAAAATCAAACCTTGCAGTTATAAACATGAATATCTATGAAAGGAAAAGAGAAAATTTACAAAAATTTCTTAATTTTTTTACAAAAGTTACCCAGATATATCCTTCTACTTCCAAATAATTTCTTTTACTAACTATTCAAGAATAGATATTATCTATTCTTGAATAGTTAGTAGAAGGAATTATATTGATTTTGTTAGAAGTATAAGTATGAAAATTGAGTATGAGAATTTAAAATCTAGATCAAATTCTCACTAAAAATTTTCTTTTACTTTTCAATAAAATGATAGAAAATAAATTTCGAAAATATTTATAAAAAATAAATATACTAGTATAAGTGATTATCTCGTTTATCAAACGAATGTTATGTATGTGTTTGCTACATGATAAATCTTTGTATTGATAAGTCTTTAATTTCAAAGTTAATAAATATTAAATATATTATTAAAATATGTGTGATTGATTTTGAAAACAAGACATATATTTCCTTTTTTTTAGTTCTAAACCTATAATTTTTTTCAAAAAAATTAAATTTAGCTCGGAGCTATGCTAAATCTTATACATTTTCCGAGAAATGCAGTGTAATTACTGTATTAAAAATATCAATTGCTTAGTTCAGCATTTATTAATGCAGCAAAATTTTTAATTATAAATTTTATCGTCCCCCTCCATCTCATACAATTACTTTCTCACTTCCTTTCCGCATCGAATATTTTAAATAAAAATTTCGAAAAAAAAAATCTATTTAAATTGTTTATCCATTTTACTTCTTCTTATTCTATAACAGCTTATTTTTGCGATGTTAAACATGCACAATATAAATAAATAAAAATATCTTCAGATTTTATTCAGATTGGTAAATTTTTTTCAAAGTGACACCTTGCTTTAATCCCAGTGTTAATCAGAAAGAACAATTCCCATAAATTGGAATGATGGATTCATATCTGACCGGTTTATATTCCCAAAAACTATGCTTAGCTAATCAAATATTCTGAATTTTGTAAGAATAATTGATATTATAAAACCTTACTATTTAAGTGATTTATTATGTAATGCCAAAAAAATAATAAATTGTTGGATTGGTCCCCAATATATTCAAATTATAACTCTAACTGAGATGAACATGTTTTGAATTAATTTTCCACTGAAAACCAGCTTATGTTTTCAAGGTGCAATTTACAAAGGTTAAATTCATCTGTGTGTAATGTGTGAAAGAATTATTTACTTTATTAATACACCAATGAAAGTGTTGTTGTACTATGCAGTATTCAGTTTAAATAGTTTTTAAAAACATTATTCGATCTCATAAGTTATTCGGTCATTCGACCATGTTAAAATCACAACCAGATACATCTTTTCATTAACACCATTCCTGGAAAGATACAATGTTCGATTTTCGGAGTTTAGAATTGCTGTCGGATGAACAAAAATGTGCAGCAAATCTTTCCATTTTTTCATTATTAAACGATTTTTTTTGTAGAAATGTTATGAGAGATATCTCATAAGGAAAAAGACCGTGAAGAAAGAAAAAGAAGAACTTAATGGAAACTTAACTGCTATTGATCTATCCCCAATGACACTACATATAGATTTTACAGACCGTATCTATGGAAAAGCGAAAATTAAAAGAACTAACTGAAAAAGAAAATTTTCCGCACACTACATTACAAAGATTGGGGCCTTATAAATGATAAAAAATAACCCTGATGAGTATAAAAATAAGAAAAAATTGCACTGAATTTAAGAAATTATTGCAGAAAATGAAACAAACACTTGCGCAAGTCAGTAACAGAGACAAATTTAAACGATAACTTGATATTTCATTTACGGCAAAATAAATAAATAAATAATAATAAATAAATAATTCACACTTTTGATGTAATTGAAGAAATGTAATATTTTTTAGCGAAAAAATTTATTATTACTTCTAGAAGTAAGAACTAAAAAATAAATTATCTCAAATCATAATTATTATACAATTGTAAATTTCAATTTTAAAGTTTAAATAGGTTATACATTTTTTTTTATCTGTTCAGGAAAGTTTGAGAATTTTTAAAAACAAACTAAAAGTGTTTAAACTAGACAAAATATTTTTAATTAATTAAGAAACACTTCAAATTTATATTTTTAATACATACTTAATCTCTTTAAAGTATAGGACGATATTTTATATAAGAGGTTATCAAAAGTAAAATTTTCTTTTAAAAATTCATAACCTCATTAAAGGTATTATATTAAATAACACTTTAATCTACCTTTATGAAAATTTTCTGAAAATTCAAGGGAGAAGAAAAGAAGAAGTGAGTGAAGTTAATAGAGGAATTACTCCTTTTTAAAGCAAAAATTGAAAATTATTTTTAATGTATTATAATTTTTTCTAAAATTCAGTTATATGCATGATTGTCAACTTAAAAGAAAGCTTATCTTGCGCCTAACAAAATAAAAAATAACTTATTGGGTTGTTGCATAATTATCAGGCTTTTCTTTGAAATGCTATATTTTAATGAAAATGTACAGTATTTTATAAATTTATGGAGGAAAACATCCTTCTACTTTTAGGTTATAAAAATGTGTGTCGATAATCATACTCATATTCGGCATATTATGCTGTACCACTTTGACAAAGGATGGAAAGCAGAGTAGTCATTTCGCGATCTCAAGTAACTTTTCGGTGAGCCCATAATCAGCAAAAGTCGATGCAAAGAATAGTTTGCCCGTTTCAAATCTTTCGACACTATCTATGTCTATCATAGGATTTCAACCATCCGGCACTTTTGGCGAAGGGCACGAACCCTTGACAACTCGAATGCTGGCGGACGAACCGAGAAACAACAATTAAGACAATACATCAGAGGCAAATCCCCATGAACTCAGTGACAGCAATCAATCCCAACGTGTCCAAATTTTCACCGAATTGTTTCAATGAAACGAGTGGGGTCCGTTTCTGAAGGATCTTGTCACTGGGGGTAAATCATAGCTTCTCTTCAAAAACCTCCAAAATGACAAGGTCTGCATTTTTTCAGAAGTTTCACCATAATGAATAAGAAAGGACGTGCACTGTTAGAAGGCAATGGTGGGTTTTGGTGGGAAAGCGGATCATCCATTAGAAAATCCTCTTAAACGTTATTTGTTATTGATGGAATGGCGACGATGAGCGTTAATAGTGGCGAACTCCAAACAAAAACGGCAAGTGGCAATTCAACATCAACAACGATGTCTATCTGGCTCAACTCCACCGCCTTCACGCTGCAATCAAGACGAAAAGACAGCACAAAAAGAACCGTATCGTCTTTCATCGTGATAATGCACTTCCAAAAATGTAGAATTTTGCGTTGTTGAATGCATCGCCAATTTGGGACGGCAACTACTTCTACATCTGCCATAAAAACACCTACCGACCACCACGTCAAACGGTTGCTAAAACACTGGCAGGAAAACAAAGTTTGTCACAATTTTGATAACTTCATGGCGGATGTCAAACCATGGATTGCCTCCAAGAAATGTGAATTCTTTGCCCGTGGAATCGATCGACTTCCAAGCAAATAGGAAAAACGTTATTGAAGTAGTTGGTGACTACGCTCCATATTAATTATTTAAAAATATTTCTGTTGAATTTTTATGTTTCCTTTTTCATAATAAAAAGTGTCCAAGAAAGCCTGATTATAATGTTTAAAAACGCCTGATAATTATACAACAACCCCAGATAAGAAAAATATAAGAATAATTAAAAATGTTTCTTTCCTCAGATATAATTTTGAAGATGGCACAACCCATTCCCCCTCTCCCTCTACAATGTGAACCCATTAATCATTAAAATAAGTTTTATAATCAGGTTCAAAATTTCATCAAAATCAGTGATGGTGAGCGTCCAATTTAAAAATTAGTAATTATACTTTTCTCTTTAATGAGTTAATATTATTTTTCTTTAATTCGTTTTACTTAATTTAGTTCAGGCCTTTCATGACTCGTATTTTAACCTGTGTGGCGTGTTACTTTTCTCTCTCTCTTTTCATTTTAAGCTTTTAAGTTACATTCATTGTATATATGTATAAAATGTCTTTTTAAGGCATTACATTTTTCTATGTTCCCTTATTCTTTATTTTCACATCCTGCATAAATAATTGTGGAGGGAGAAATTGGAATAAAACAACCACATTGTATCAGAACAGAAAATTTTATTTGGAGTGTACAGAATGATCTGTTTGCACATAAAACGCAATTCAAATTCTCTTCGGAAAGATTTACGTGCAAAGTTTTGCAATATTGGCAATAATTTACGGTAGCCTGTCTGTGTCTGCAGTGGAATGAGATGAAAAGGAAACATTTTATAAATGAGAACAAAGATAGTATCGTTATTAATGTACTTAAAACTCTTTACTAATACATAAACTGGGCATTCATAAAATGTTTGTAAAGACTGATTCTGTTGTTTTTACCATAATATCAAATTGATTATTGCAATATTTTTCTGCTTATTAAATTTCACAATCAGTTAAGTAAATATGATTCCTTTATTACATCGATAATAAATTGAATTTAGCCTTTTTGATTGCAATCTCCAAATAAACTTCACTATTTTTTATGAATTCTCACATACTCTTTAAAAAAATCATGTATTTGGAAAAATTAGACAACAAAAATATTTTTAAGGAATATTTTATGTTTTTACACACAAACCCCACACACACAAACGCACACACACACAAACGCACACACACACAAACGCACACACACACAAACGCACACACACACAAACGCACACACACACACATATATATATATATCGCAACATTAGAAGTGCCATTTCGTATCGTGAGCTACTAAGGTTTGAAAATGCTTGCGTTAAGCATTAAACATTTTGTAGTTCTGGTTTTCTCGAAAACTAATATTTCCCACTATTTTGAACAGTAAACATTCATATTTATGTTGTTGGTGCTTATCCCCTTGATTTAGAATCCTAAACCAAGTCCAGTAGATCATGCTGCATCAATAGATCGTAAACGGTCCGCCCCTCATTCAACAGTTGCCTCACAGAGGCACCAATACAATCGATGAGATGAGAGGGAGACGCGATGGCCGAATAATGACAAAGGGTAAATGTCTTCACGTCTCCATTAAAGGTCAAACTCTTAGTGTGGCCAGTCCTTAGTCTAGCTAAAGCCGTTTGAGCAGATCTAAGACAGGAGCACTGCGAGGACATACCAAGATATTTAGCGGCGTACCATGCATGAATTGGTGGCGACCTTCAAGCGGTATTCACTCTGGCTAAAGTCATGGAATGAACCTCTGAAGCTAACAGATTGGAAGAAGAAGCTTCGGGAAGTTCGCGACCTTCCCTAGTGAGCAGATCAGCAATTTCATTTCCATAGATGCCCACATGAGAGGGTATGCACTGCAAGCTCACCGATCAGATGTGTTCCAAAACAGCTAGTTTAGAAACGATACCCTGCCCCAATTTGACCAGGAGGCTTGGCCAATCTTTCAAATACTGTATTGAGCTCTTACTATCAGTCAGAATATAAACATAAGGTACTTTAAAGTCTAAAGCTAGGCTCAGAGCTTTGCTTATAGCAATTAATTCAGAGCGGAATACTGAGCTGTGGTTCGGGTTTTTTTCCAGATTTATGGTCTACATATACTACAGATTTCAATCATATCGATGAGGAACAGTTCGTAATTCGTTTCCTTGTTAGTGCAGGTCTTAATTTGAAATATTTTAACTGGAATAATGATGATGCGTGGTAGCGGAATTCATAACTCTCAAAATATATAACGCATGTTTTGCTTAATTTTCTTTAAACAGACAAATGATGTTGATAGCAAATAATTTACAATCTTCTTTCTTTACAATCTTCGTGCAAGTAGTTTACAATCTTCCTTCAATCATCTGCAAGTAGTCGTATCTTTTTATTAACGATTTCGGTCCTGCTTGTTCCTTTTATCTTCAACAACAGATTCACTAAGGCAATTGAGTTTGCCACATTCCGCGTAGTAAGTTCAATTACTACACTTCAATCTTATCGAACTTTAAGCAATAAGCATCTGATTTTATATTATTATTTATCAATATACAAGTTTAATTAGTCCTATATGTCTTATTAATAATGGTGGAGGTGTCATTACCATATCAATTAAATTTTGATGTATTGCGCATTGCACTTTAATACATTTCAGATAGGAAAATAGGCATTCATGCTGTTTTGAATAAGTAAAAAACTTAATATACTCTGTCAATTTGCAGTAAGATCACGCAAAGTTTAGAAGTTCGGAGCACTATGAAAGTAACTTCATGTAGGAAAATAATTTTTATAAACATTGAAAAAAAAGTGAAAATAACTTTTTTTATTTAATAATAATTCAATAATATAAATTTCCGACTCATATGATTGCGAAAATTAGACAAAGGTAATATTCATATTTATATCAAATAAGCAATTATATTTTTTAGGTTTTCAAATTTTTAGATATTTTAAAACGAAAGCATTTTTAATTTTGATTTTCTTTTTCATATAAAATTTTGGACAACAGAAAAAAAGAAAAGCAGTATTACGATAATCATATATTATTCATTAGTTAAGAATTTGCCGTGTCTTACTTAAATAAATGCAAATTATATTTCATTACATTTATGTAAACATAAGTCAATTTTTACAATGATTCTTCATTGTTAAAAGTTGGTGAATAGTGATAAATAAATACGCCTAACTAATTGCAATCAAATAATTTAAGCGAGAAATGAGTGGGAAAATTTGTGTGAGAACAGATAAGATAAACTGCCCCGTGCAACAACACTCCCTCTGTTCAAATAACACGAAGTAACTACATGAAAACGCCAAGATTTGCATTTGTATCTAACTGTGACTAATAGATTACGTCTTGTGGAAAACTGAAAAGCGTTCGGAATGTTAATTTCAAGCTTCGATTAATTAAAACTTCTCCTCTGTAGCTCATTGTCGGAACATGCTGTTGCTCCACCACGCGATGTTTAAGGAGGCGCATGTTGAAATTATCTCGGAGGCCAAGAAACTGTTTTATAGCGGCGTTGTAAGCACATTGTGGGTAGTTTATTCCTGTTCAAATAATTGCTGCGAATGTTTTCGGCGCTTTTCATTTTTCGGAATAATTTGCGTTTCTTGAAGAATTTGCAATGAAAGGGATGGGATTGTTCTTCTGTTAAACATGTAATTAAAGTAAGCAAGTTATTGTGGTTATGATATTTAATTTTGCATGAAAGACAGGCTTCTCATGCATGTTAGATTTTATTTTATTTAACAGAATCATTGAAGTCCATCGTATATTTAACCACAGTACAAAAAAATACACAGTAAAATGTAAAATTGAAAAGGGTTGTATTTTTATTTAAAATCTTATTGAACTTTACAAGCTAATTGAAGAATTTGCGTAAATGTACTTGTGTGTAAAAGACAAGTTTAAAACTGTGGAAGTAAACATCGCAAGAAACGACAAATTTTATGAAAATTTTCAAGCAATTTTTAAAATGTATTTATATAAGCTTGAGTGCAAATTAAAATTTTAAAACGTTGGTCGTAAACACCGCAAGAAACGATATGCGGCACATGGAATTCAGATTGAACAGAGAATATTTTGTATTTAAATGATGAAGAAAGCATAATAAAGCAGGAATGAATAGTCTTCAGTAGGAAATCAAACAAAACAATAGTTTAATCGAAACAGTAACGTTGGAGCAAATATTTGACAACACAAGATAGAGAACTAAAAAAAAACTGATGTCATTTATTAAGGGATATGGACAATTTGAAATGCAATGTCTGTTCGGAACTGTCTCTTTGCATAACACCAAATAATTTAGCACTTTTTGAAGTAATAACACTTCGCAATAAGCATCTTTCCCAGCTCTAAGATTTTTAGTGGATATAATCGTAGCAAAAGGCGTATCTTCACATATACTATATATGTTCTATATCATTTATATTAGAAGAGTGTTATAGAATAGATAATTTCACACTGACCAATCTATTCTAGTCTTAACTTTCGAGATGATCCTGAATCGTGTGAGACAGCAGTCCTGCCATTAACATCCCTCAAAACAGGATTCCACTACCATGATAGCATCGGTGAAGAAGCACGAGAGTGCTCACAATGACGTTTCTCACAATGGCGTCCTTTGCACACAATGGCGTTTTCTGTCAAAATTTGTAGCTCAGTCTGCCCTTTCATCATAATGCTTCCTCAGACGCTTTATGATAGAAGTCGCTTTAATTATATTTTCCCTTAATATTAGAAGTCTAAAAATATGTATATCCACATCAACTAGTGTTCAACATCGATTATGGCACCGAAAAAGCACTCATATTTAAAAAAGGATGTTATTCCATCGATAAAAGGTTCAGTCTTTGTGTTCATTACACCAGGCTAAGCGGTGAGGCTGATAGGAAGCTGTCAATAAAATGGAGCGTTAAGGACGACGAGCAAATAGCATTTATGAGGGATGACGTTTGTCCACAATAAAGCACGGTCATGTCAACCCATTGTAGCTGTTGAGCATTGATGTCCACTGACTGATATCGATCTCTTTTCATCTGCAGGATCTGCTTTAGGCTTAATTAGTGAATACACTTGCTGTGCTTGTACTCACGTAAAGTTACTCCTGATATTTATGCATATATCAACATTATATTGAACTGCATTTTATATATACATATATATATATATATATATATACTGTATAATTCTGAGTAAGAGCCGATTCCTAAATAAACCGAGATTGCGCTTATTTTTCAAAAAGTGTACCGAAAGATCTAAATTCATATATGAGAGCGATATTGGGTGATGTATTAGAGCTTGATGGCCGAATGATAAGCGCACTGGAGCTTAGTGCCAGTTAATCTAGTGTGGTTTTGGGCTTGAGCCCCAGCGGTGCTATGGATGTTTGTAGTGATTCGTAATCCACTTTAAACCAGGGGTCCCAGTCCAATATGACTGTTCGGCATAACGTTGATATTCCTACCCTGTAAAAAAAAACATCTCCTGTCTCAAAATCTAGCAGACGGCCTTGTCCCACAATGGCCCTTTGACGATATTGAAGAAGAAAAAATTATCATGTATTGATTGTACCCAGTTAAAGAAAAAAATACTTACATTTTTTACAGTCGAACTCCAAACTTATGCTTTCAAAAAAATTCTAAAAATTCTCGACTTATGCTCAGAAATATACGGTATATATATTTTTTTTCAGAATTTAAATAAGTTTTTCATTGCTATCCATAGAGAATACAATAAAATGGCTTAATGTTTTAAAGAATTAATTTGAAAATGTAGATTAACTTTTTTTTTCAATTCAGGAGATTTATCATGATAATTAATTATGCAATCTTTGATATCATTAAAAGTATATATTAAATTACTTTGCATATTATTTCCTCTTCTTCTTCAAAAAAAAGCTTCAATTAAGCCATTGCATATTTCTTTGCAAAAAATGAAGCTTAATTTATTGCAAATATTCATACTGACATTAGAATCACTTTTTAATCATTTATATTCTACCCAATTGCTTACAGAAATAAAAATTCATGGAATAAATTTATTTTTCCCTTTTCTAATCTAAAAAAAATCTTTTATTGAATTTTAAGAAGATAACTCGAAGTCGAAAGTAATCAGCGATCTGAAATTGATCCGAAAATGCATAAAAGATTCAGCACCTATCATCGAATGAGACATTATTTCCATTCAGTGCTTTTTTTGTCCCCGCCAAAGCTTATTTAAATTAAGAACGCGGAGAAAAGGTATCAGATTTAATTTAAATTTCGCCGAATTTTATATCTTAAGATGGTCGATGCGAAAGCGTTTCTCGCCAAATACTTTCCCCAAAATGAATGGGAAATTACTTTCGTTAAATAGGAAGAAGTGAAAGAAATATTTCGGAAAAAGTAAACTAAATATTCTATTTATTGGAAGCATTCCTATTAATATTCTGTTGATGTGTAAAATTTTAACAATCATGGATATCTTTCAAAAGGATTTATTATCTCAAGATTTCAAGTTTATTTTCATAAAGTGTGATAAGATTTATTTTGACAAGCAGAGATAAAGATTCTCTAACTTTATTTGGAATTTAATCAGAAATATTATTTATTAAACTTAAAATGTGAATAATTAAGTCAACTAAATTTGCAGAAACTTTTACTTTGAATTTATTCATATCAGTATTTTTCACATTAAATTTATTATCTTTAATATTATATCAAATGATTAGAAATATATATCTTCTTACAAAATTCCATGTAAAAGTTATCTGTTCACGAAAATTTCATTTTATTTCTCCGTTATAATAGCATAAGCGATATTTTTCCCGTTGTTGTTGGGATGTTATTCTCTCCAGCTGGGTAGATATCTAGACCAAGTCCACGAACCCGTATGGACTCATGGTTGATGGAAAAGGGGCAGTTTCTGATGTGCTGAAGACGGTAGGTAGAAGACGGACTTAACTCTGTGACGCACTGCAGTCATATGAGACCGGGACCCACGGCTTAAAGTGGATTCCGTATTACTATAAACATCCATGCCACTGTTGCCACACAAGACGAACTGGATCAGTCAGGCTCGCATTTCAGATAGCAGGAAGAAATTTTTATTCATGTCAAATATTGAAGTAAATATGAATTGTAAAACCATGTTTGTATGCCGTTTTGAATTTGTCAAAAATAATAAATTTTTCTTTCTCTGGCACTATATGCTGTCAATATGCCATAAAATATCGCAATTTAAAATCAGAAGTTCGGAAAATTATAAAAGTTTACTTAACGTAGATAAATAATTTATAGAGACATTAAAAAAAATTGAAAATAACTTTTTCAGTTGATATCAATACAATAATATAAATTTCAAACTCATAAGATTGCAATGATATTATTATTTTTATTTTCAAAGTTTTTAAGTATGGTAAAGCATAGCATTAAAGCTTATATATTTTGGACAGCAAAAATACGGCATTACGATAAACATATATTATGCATTATTTAAGAATTCGCCGTGTCTTACATAAATTAATACAAATTCAATTTCATTACACTTATGTACAAGTCACACAAGTCAATTTTTGCGATAATTCTACATGGTAAAAAGTTGGTGAATAGTGATAAATAAATACGCTTAAATCCACCAAGAGAGAATTAGAGCTTATCAAATAAATTAAGCGAGAAATGAGTGGGAAAATTTCTGTGAGAACAGATACTAAAATAAACTGCCCCGTGCAACAACACTCCCTCTGTTCAAATAATACGAAGTAACTGCAGGAAAACGCCAAGATTTGCATTTGTATCTAACTGTGACTAATAGATTACATCTCGTGTAAAACTGAAAAGCGTTCGGAATGTTAATTTCAAGCTTCGATTAATTAAAACTTCTCCTCTGTAACTTATTGCCCGAACATGCTGTTGCTCCACCACGCGATGTTTAAGGAGGCGCATGTTGAAATTATCTCGGCTGCTAAGAAACTGTTTTATAGCGACAGGCCAAGCAGATTGTGGGTAGTTTATTCTTGTTCAAATAATTGCTGCGAATGTTTTCGGAGCTTTTCATTTTTCGGAATAATTTGCGTTTCTTGAAGAATTTGCAATGAAAGGGATGGTTAAATCGATCTTCTGTTAAAGTGTAATTAAAATAAGCAAGTTATTGTGGTCATAAGTTTTAATTTTGCATGAAACACTGGTTTCACATGCAATATGACTTTATTCCATTAATCGTTAAAGAATCTTTAAATTCCATCTTATAGTTAACGACAAAAAAACACAGTAACGCATTGAATTGAAAAGGAATGGATTTTATTTAAAATTTTATGAAATATTTCAAGCCATCTTTAAAATGTACATAAATATACATGAGTGCAAATTAAAAATTTAAAACTTTGGATGTAACGCCTCAAGAAATGACATGTGACATATGAAATTCAGATCACAGAAAAAGTATTTTGTATTTAAATGAAGAAAGCATAATGACGAAGAAACGAATTTTAACTACACAGTAGGAAATCAAACAAAATAATAAATTAATCGGAACAGTAATGTTGGAGCAAATACTTGACAAACCAAGATAGAGAACTAAAACAATTGATGTCTTTATTTGTTTGATGTATGCCAATTTTAACTACAATGTCTGCTTGGAACCATCTCTTTGCATACTTAACACCAAATTATTAAGCATATTTTGAGGAGTATTCATTTCTCAATAAACATCTGTTCCAGTTGTAAGTCAATGTCCAATGCCTACAATCTTATCGAAGGCCGTTCTCTACATATATATGACATATGTTCTCTATCATTTAAATTAGAAGAGTACAATGGCCAATCCATTATAGTAATGTTTTAACTTTCTAGAATATCCTTAACAGTGTAAGCCATCATCCTGTCAACATCGGAAAATACGCACGGGAATAAAGATCTTTTTGCTTATGATGACTTATTCCAGAAACAGTACCCGTGTCAAAATGTGAAAAACAGTCTGCCCTTACATCATAACGCTTCCTCAGACGATCTTGTTAGGACCACAGTAATGATATTTCTCAATTGATATTAGAGGTCTATAACCAAGTATTTACATATCAACTGATGTTCAGAATTCCTCATGACACCTGAAAAGAAACTCATGATCAAAAACGTATGTTATTCCATTGATACAAGATCCACTCTTTGTGTTCATTATACCAGGTAAAGCGATGCAGTTGATAGAAAGATGTCAATCAAATGGAGCGTTAATCACGGCGAGCAAATAGGTTGCATCTATGATGGATGGCGTTTGCCCGCAATCCCATTGTAGCTCTTGAGCATTCATGTCCACTGACTGATATCGATCTCATTTAGAATGCAGGACAGCATCTCTTTTCATCTGGAGGATCTGTCTTAGTCTTAAATATTGAGAGCACTTGCTTTACTGGCTTTCACTTAAAAATTAGCGTTTGCACCTGATACTTTTGTATACATCAACGTTCTACTGAACTGTGTTCTTTATATACCGTACCGTATTATGTCGTATATTTTCGAGTAAAAGCGTGAATAAACCGAGATTACTGTTAACCTTCAAAAGTTTACCGAAGTTCTAAACCAGTATTTAAGAGGAAGTGAAAAATAAATCTGGTAACGTTGAATCAAGTCGCCATGAGGTCAAAAATGCTGCCAAGTAGGTGGAATGTTTTATAATTAAATCGTTATAAAGTTAGAGGCGAGACACCAAGAAACGTTACATTAAATTCTGGTAAATCTATCTGAAGTTAGTATATTGTTTCTGTTGAATTGTTGTCATGCATAATATCTGTAATATCTGTATCTATATCAATGTTACTTTCTGAGTCATCTTATTTTTATCTGAATGATTAATTCTTATATGGTAAATTTTTAAACTTTAAATTACCGATGCAGAAAATTTTAACAACAGCATAAACTGCTCGACATTTCTCTATAAATAAAGAACAAGTTCATAATTGGAGAAAAAATTACTTTTTGAATTAGCTGAGAATCCACAATTTTTATTTATTCTTTTATTAGATTGGTGTAAATTTAAACCAATATCGGTAATTTTTTCTTTTGGTAGCGAAATAACAAACTAGCTTTGTAAACAATTTCAAAAATAACCCACCTTCATGAAACGAACAACTCATTTCAAATAAATTTTTCATAAGAAATAAAAAAGTGATATTTAGAGATATTGGGTGATGTATTGCTTGCATCCAGCTAAACGAAAAATATCCAATTTTTGTGAGAATAATGAATCAGCTTATGCTTACCAAAAAATTTCTAAAATTCTCTGTTATGCACAGAAATATACGTTATATATATTTCAGAATTTAAATAAATTTTTATTGCAATCCATAAAAGAATGTAATAAAATGGCTTAATGTTTTAAAGCATTAATTTGAAAGTGTAGATTTACCTTTTTTCACTTCAAAAGATTTAACATGACAATTAATTATGCAATTCTTTTATATCATTAAAAGTTCATTTTAAATTACTTTGCATATCATTTCCTCTTCTTCAAAAAAAGCTTCAATTAAGCAATTGCATATTACTTTACAAAAAATTAAAACTTATTTTATTGCAAATATTCAGACTGGCATTAGAATCACTTTTTAATCATTTATATTCTACCCAATTGACTTACAGGAATAAAAATTCATGGAATAAATTTATTTTTCCCTTTTCTAATCTAAAAAAAAATCTTTTATTGAATTTTAAGAAGATAACTCGAAGTCGAAAGTAATCAGCGATCTGAAATTGATCCGAAAATGCATAAAAGATTCAGCAACCATCATCGAATGAGACATTATTTCCATTCAGTGCCTTTTTTTTCCGCCAAAGCTTATTTAAATTAAGAATGCGGGAAAAAAGTATCAGATTTAATTTAAATTCCGTCGAATTTCATATCTTAAGATGATCGATGCGAAATACTTTCGTTTCTCGCCAAATACTTTCCCCAAAATGAATTGGAAATTACTTGCGTTAAATAGGAAGAAGTGAAAGAAATATTTTGGAAAAAAGTAAACTAAATATTCTATTTATTCGAAAAATTCCTATTAATATTCTGCGGATGTGTAAAATTTTAACAATCGTGGATGTCTTTAAAAATAATTTATCATCTCTAGATTTCAAGTTTATTTTCGTAAAGTGTGATAAGATTTCTTTTGACAAGTTAAGATATAAATTCTGAATCTTAGTTTGGAATATAAGTAGAAATATTTTTATTAAACTTAATAGGAAATGTGAATAATTAAGTCAAATAAATTTGCAAAACCTTTTACTTTGACTTTATTCATATCAGTATTTATCATCTGTAACATTATATCAAATTATTATGAAACACATAAATTTTCTTTCAAAATTGATTGTAAAAATTATCTGTTTATGAAAATTGCATATTATGTCTTCGTTATAACAGCATAAATGATACTTTTCGCCTTTTTGCTATGATGTTTCCTCTCGTAATTGGTAGACATCTAGACTATGTCCATGAATGGAAAAGGGGCAACTTTTGTTGTGATGAAGCCACTGTAGGTAGAACACTGACTTAATTCCGTGACGCACTGCAGTCATATGACACCGGGACTTACGGCTTAAAGTGGATTCCGAATTACTATAAACATTCATGCCACACAAGACGAACTGGTTCAGATAGGCTTGCATTTCAGATAGCAGAAAGAATTTTTTATTCATATCAAATGAATATCGAGGAAAATATGAATGTAAAACCATCTTTGTATGCCGTTCTGAATTCGTCAAAAGACAACTTTTTCTTTTTCTGGCACTATATGCTGTCAATGTGCCGTAAAATCTCGCAATTTAAAATCAGAACGTTATGAAAATTTACTTAACGTAGATAAATAATTTATAGAAACATTGGAAAAACTGAAAATAACTTTTCCAGTTGATATCACTACAATAATATAAATTTAAAGTCAAAAGATTGCAAAGATGTTATTATTTTTATATTTTCAAAGTTTTAAATATTTTAAAGCATAGCATTAAAGCTCATAAATTTTGGACTGCAGAAATACGGCATTACTATAAACGTATATTATGCATTAGTTAAGAATTTGCCGTGTTTTACTAAATTAATGCAAATTCTATTTCATTACACTTATGTACACATAAGTCAATTTTTACGACGATTCTTCATGGTAAGAAGTGGGTGAATAGTGATAAATAAATACTGTTAACTAATTGCAATCAAATAACTTAAGCGAGAAATGAGAGGGAAAATTTGTGTGAGAACAGATACTAAAATAAGCTGTCCCGTGCAACAACACTCCCTCTGTTCAAATAATACGAAGTAACTGCAGGAAAACGCCAAGATTTGCATTTGTATCTAACTGTGACTAATAAATTACGTCTCGTGGAAAACTGAAAAGCGTTCGAAATGTTAATTTCAAGCTTCGATTAATTAAAACTTCTCCTCTGTAACTCATTGCAGGAACACGCTGTTGCTCCACCACGCGATGTTTAAGGAGGCGCTTGTTATCTCGGCGGCTAAGAAACTGTTTTATAGCGACGGGCCAAGCAGATTGTGGGTAGTTTATTCCTGTTCAAATAATTGCTGCAAATGTTGCTGCAAAATTGCAGCAAAAATGAGTGCACTTGTTTTACTCGTCCCCACGTAAAATTGACGTTTGCTCCTGATAATTATGTATGTATCAACGTTCTACTGAACTGTGTTCTGTATATAATACCATATATTTTTCCAGTGAATACCGATTCGTGAGTAAACCGAGATTGTGTTTATTCTTTAAAAAGTTTACCTAAATATCTAAACCAGTATTTGAGAGGAAGTGAAAAAGAAAATCCTGTAACGTTGAATCATATTGCCAAGAGGGCAAAATTGCTGCTTTTTTAGTGGAAAATATTAATTATATTCTTATTAAATGTCTGTAGAGCAAAACGCACGATGCCAAAAAACGTTATTTGAAATTCTGGTAAACCAATCAAAACACTAATAATTGAAACTTGTATTGACATTGTAAGATTGCATAAAAACTGTGATATCGGTCCCAGTATCTACATCAGTGTTATTTTCTGTGTCATCATCTAATTTTTTGTCTGAATGATTAATTTTTATATGGAAAATTTTTAAATTTTAAATTACAGGTTATTGATTTTTATTTTAAATTACAGGTGATCGCGATTCCAGAAATTTTAACAACATAATAACTGCTCGACATTTCTCAGTAAATAAAAAGAAATTCGAGCGTAGAAAAAAAAATTTTTTTTGAATTAGCTGTGATTCCAGAGTTTTTTTACTTTTCCGTTAGATAGGCAATTTTGACATCAAATTTTTCTTTGGGATGACACAAAAAATTAGCAACAAAAATAATTTCAAAAATAATCTATTTTCATGAAAAGAAAAACTCCTTAAGATTATAATTTTTTTTCATCATAAATAAATAACGTGCTACAATTAGCGATATTGGGGAACACAGAAATTTAAGGTATATATATTTATTTCAGAATTTAAATAATTTTTTCATTGCAATCCATACGCAATGAAATAAAATGGCTTAATGTTCTAAAGCATTAATTTGAAACTGTAGATTAACTTTTTTCCACTTCGAATAATTTACCATGATAATTAATTATACAATTCTTTTATATCCTTCTTAATTACTTTGCATATTATTTCCTCTTCTTCTTCAAAAAAAGCTTCAATTAAGCAATTGCATATTTCCTTGCAATTTATTTTATTGCAAATATTCAGACTGGCATTAGAATCACTTTTTAATCAATTATATTCTACCCAATTGACTTGTAGAAATAAAAATTCATGGAATAAATTTATTTTTCCCTTTTCTAATCCAAAATAAAATATATTATTGAATTTTACGAAGACAACTCGAAGTCGAAAGTAATCAGCGTTCTGAAATTGAACCGAAAATGCATAAAAGATTCAGCAAACATCATCGAATGAGATATTATTTCCATTCAGTGCCTTTCTTTTGTCGCCAAAGCTTATTTAAATTAAGAATGCCGAAAAAAGGTATCAGATTTAATTTAAATTTCGTCGAATTTTATATCTTAAGATGATCGATGCGAAATACTTTCGTTTCTCGCCAAATACTTTCCCCAAAATGAATTGGAAATTATTTGCGTTAAATAGGAAGAAGTGAAAGAAATATTTCTCAAAAAGTAAACTAAATATTCTATTTATTCGAAGCATTCCTATTAATATTCCGTGGATGTGTAAAATTTTAACAATCATGGATATCTTTGAAAATAATTTATCATCTCAAGATTTCAAGTTTATTTTCATAAAGTGTGATAAGATTTCTTTTGACAAGTTAAGATAAAATTTCTAAATCTTAGTTTGGAATTTAAGTAGAAATATTATTTATTAAACTTAATAAAAAATGTGAATAATTAAGTCAAATAAATTTGCAGAACCTTTTACTTTGACTTTATTCATATCAGTATTTTTCACATTAAATTTATCATCTTTAATATTATTTCAAATGATTATGAAACATATATTTTCTTACAAACATTGGTATAAATTAACTGTTTATAAAAAGTGCACATTATTTATCTGTTATAATAGAATAAACGAAACGATGTCTGCTCTTACACTTGATAGACCTCTAGACCAAGTCCACAAGCCCGTATGGACTTATGGCTGCAGGAAAAGGAGCAGCTTCTGTAGTGATGAAACCCTTGGGCAGGTAGAAGACTGTCTTGGCTCCGTTACGCACAGCAGTTAAATGAGCCCAGGACTTACGGCTTAAAGTGGATTCCAAATTAATATAAACATCCATAGCATCCTTGCCACAAAAGACGAACTGCCTCAGATAGGCTTGTATTTCAGATAGCAGAAATAATTTTTTAATCATGTCAAATATTGAGGTAAATATGACTGTGAAACCATGTTTGTATATGCCATTTAGAATTTGTCAAAAACAATAACTTTTTCTTTCTCTCACACTATACGCTGTCAATGTGCAGTAAAATCTCGCAATTTAAAATCAGATGTTCGGAACATTATAATAGTTTACTTAACGTATATAAATAATTTATAGAAACATTGAAAAAACTGAAAATAACTTTTTCATTTGATATCACTACAATACTGTAAATTTAAATCTCATAAGCTTGCAAATATATTATTATTTTTATAATTTTAAAGTTCTAAATATTTTAAAGTATAGCATTAAAGCTTATAAATTTTGGACAGCAAAAATACAGCATTACTATAATCATGTACTATGCATTACTTAAGAATTCGCCGTGTCTTATATAAATTAATACAAATTCTATTTCATTACACTTATGTACACATAAGTCAATTTTTACGATGATTCTACATTGTCAGAAGTTGGTGAATAGTGATAAATAAATACGCTTAACTAATTGCAATCAAATAACTTAAGCGAGAAATGAGTGGGAAGATTTGTGTGAGAACAGATACTAAAATAAGCTGTCCCGTGCAACAACACTCCCTCTGTTAAAATAATACGAAGTAACTACATGAAAACGCCAAGATTTGCATTTGTATCTAACTGTGACTAATAGATTACGTCTTGTGGAAAACTGAAAAGCGTTCGGAATGTTAATTTCAAGCTTCGATTAATTAAAACTTCTCCTCTGTAACTCATTGCAGGAACATGCTGTTGCTCCGCCACGCGATGTTTAAGGAGGCGCATGTTGAAATTATATCTGCAGCCAAGAAACTGTTTTATAGCGACATGGCAAGCAGATTGTGGGTAGTTTATTCTTGTTCAAATAATTGCTGCCAATGTTTTCGGAGCATTTCCTTTTTCGGAATAATTTACGTTTCTTGAAGAATTTGTAATGGAAGGGATTTGTTTGTTCTTCTGTTAAACGTGCAATTAAAATAAGCAAGTTATTGCCGTTATGAGTTTTAATTTTGCATAAAAGACCGGTTTCAAATATAGTAAGATTTTCTTTTAATAATCGTTAAAGTCCATCTTATATTCAACGACAAAAAAAAAAACCACAGTAGGGCGTTTAATTGAAAATAAATGGATTTTATTTAACATTTTATTAAAATTTTCAAGTTATTTTTAAAATGTACATAAATATGCTTGAGTTCAAATTAAAAGTTTAAAACTTTTGACGTAAACACGGCAAGAAATGACATGCGACACATGGATTTCAGATTTTGTATTCAGATTCAGAATTCAGAATTGATTGCATTTAAATGATGAAGATAAAATAACTGAATAAAACTGAATAGAATGTATTGAGTATAAAATTAAACAAAACAATAGCTTAATCGAAACAGTAATGTTGGACCAAATACTTGACTACATACGAGGGAGAACTAAATAAACTCATGTCAATTATTAAGGGAAATGTCAATTTTAACTGCAATGTGTGTTCGAAATCTCTTTGCATGCTTAACACCAAATTACTTAGCACTTTTTAAGGTAAGAGCTCGCATTCCGCAATAAGCATCTGTCCCAGTTGTAGGATACTCTTCTACACACATATACCACAGATGTTCTGTATCACTTAAATATAAGAGTACACAGGCTAATCCATTCTAGTAATGTTTTAACTTAGAAGATGTTTAGTTCTGTCATTAACATTCCTGGTAAAAGAATTCGATTTCAATGACAACATCAGAAAGAGCGCACAAGAGGGAGGATCATTTGCACCAATGGCGTTTTACAGAAACAGTACCTCTGTCAAAATTTGAAGCAAAGTCTTAACTATCTTCACATTGCTTCCTCAGACAAACTTCTCAGGACCACAGTAATGTTATTTTCCCATGATGTTGGAGGTCTAAAACCACGTATCTCCTCATCAAATCGTATTCAGAATCGCATATGACACCGAAAAGACACTCATGTTCAAAAATGGATGTTATTCCGTTGATAAAATATCCAGTCTTTATGTTCATTATACCAGTTCAGTGGTGCAGCTGATGGGAAGCTGCCAATGAAATGGAGTGTTAAGGACGGCGAGCAAATAGGTTACATTTTTGATGGATGGCGTTTGTCCACAATAAAGCGCGATCGTGTCATCCTATTGCAGCTGTTGGGAACTGATTTCGACTGACTGATATCGATCTCATTTCATCTGCAGGACAGGATCTCTTTTCATCTGTATGATCTGCTTTAGGCTTAATTAGTAAGTACACTTGCTTTGCTTGTCCTCACGTAAAGTTACTCTTGATATTTATGTATATATCAACATTATACTGAACCATTATTATGAACTAGCATTATACTGTATGATTCCGAGTAAGAGCCGATTCTTGAATAAACCGAGATTACGCTTATTTTCCAAAATTTTGCCCAAAGATCTAAACTCATATATGAGAGGTATACTCGTACAGGTGGGAAAAAAAAGATCTTTCGTATAACGTTGAATCATGTCCCATGAGAGCGAAACTGCTGCCAAGTTGGGTGGAATATTATCAAATTAAATAGCTGTAAAGTAATATGTCAGGCGCCAAAAAGCATTAGTTATAATTCTGGTAGCCCTATCTGAAGCTAGCATATTGTTTATATTCATTTGTTGTCTTGTATAATATCTACGGTATCTGTGCTAGTCTTATTTTCTGTGTCATCTTATTTTTTATCTGAGAGATAAGCAGGAAGATTAATTATTATATGTTAAGCTACAGGTGATCGTGATTGAATAAAATTTTAACCACAGCATAGCTGCTCCCCACTTCTCCGCAAATGAAAAACAAATTCGAGAGTGAAAAAAAAAAGCTTTGAATTATTTGATATTCTGCAATTTTTTACTTTTAGATTACATAAGTTTTGCCAACATAAGATTTTTCTTTTTGGCAACGACGCTACAAACTAGCAATAAAAATAATATCAAAAATAACCTATTTTCATGATACGCACAACTCATTACAATAAAAATTATTTTTTCATAAGAAATAAAAAACGTGCAATATTTAGCAATATTGGGTATTAAATGTATTGGGGCTTGATGGCCGAATGATCAGTACTCTGGAACATGGTGCCAGTCGATCTAGTGTCGGTTTCGGGCCATAGATGTTTATAGTGTTTTGTAATCCACTTTAAAACGGTAGTCCCAGTCTAATATAACTGTTGGGAATACAGCTGATATCCCTACCATGTAAAAAGAAACCATCTCCTGTTTCAAGATCTGGCAGACAGCCTTGGCCCACTATGGCACTGTTGCGATATTGAAGAAGAAAACGTCTGATGCATTGCTTGTACTCAGTTACAGGAAAAATAATTAACATTTCTTCACAGCCTAATTCCGTACTTATGTTTTCGAAAAAATTCTAAAAATTATCGGCCTACACACAGAAATTTAAGGTATATATATTTATTTCAGAATTTAAATAATTTTTTCATTGCTATCCCTAGACAATGAAATAAAACGGCTTAATGTTTTTAAGCATTAATTTGAAAATGTAGATTAACTTTTTTCACTCCAAGAGATTTACCATGAAAATTAATTATACAATTCTTTTATATCATTAAAAGTTCATTTCAAATTATTTTGCATATTGTTTCTTCTACTCAAAAAAAGCTTGAATTAAACAGTTGCATATTTCTTTACAAAAAAATTAAGCTTATTTTATTGCAAATGTTGAGACTGGCATTATAATCACTTTTTAATCATTTATATTCCACCCAATTGAATTACAGAAATAAAAATTTATGGAATACATTTATTTTTCCCTTTTCCAATCTAAAAAAAAAAAATCTTTTATTGAATTTTAAGAAGATATAACTCGAAGTCGAAAGTAACCAGCGATCTGAAATTGATCCGAAAATGCATAAAAGATTCAGCAACCATCATCGAATGAGACATTATTTCCATTCAGTGTCTTTTTTCTTTCGCCAAAGCTTATTTAAATTAAGAATGCGGAAAAAAGGTATCAGATTTAATTTAAATTTCGTCGAATTTTATATCTTAAGATGATGGATGCGAAAGCGTTTCTCGCCAAATACTTTCCCCAAAATGAATTGGAAATTACTTGCGTTAAATAGAAAGAAGTGAAAGAAATATATCGAAAAAAATAAACTAAATATTCCTATTTATTCGAAGCATTCCTATTAATATTCTGTGGATGTGTAAAATTTTAACAATCGTGGATATCTTTGAAAAGAATTTATCATCTCAAGATTTCAGGTTTGTTTTCATAAAGTGTGACAAGATTTCTTTTGACAAGTTAAGATGAAATTCTAAATCTTAGCTTGTAATTTAAGGAGAAATATTATTTATTAAACTTAATAGAGAACGTGAATAATTAAGTCGAATAAATTTGCAAAACCTTTTTACTTTAACTATATTCGTATGTGTTTTTTTCACACTAAATTTATCATTTTTAATAATATTATATTAAATATATATTTTCTGATGCAATTACTTATTCAAATTATACAATACTTTTTTACTTATACAATACTTCTTACAAATTCTCTTCTTACAAATAATATTTCTCTGTTATAATGGCATAAAAGACACTTTTCACGTTGTTGTTGTGATGTTTCCTCTCTCACTTGATATACATCTAAACCAAGTTCACAAACCCGTATGGACTCAGGGTTGAATGAAAAGGGACAGCTTCTGTTGTAATGAAACCCCTGTAGGTAGAAAACTGACTTGGCTTCGTGACGCACTGCAGTCATATGAGACCGGGACATACGGCTTAAAGTGGATTCGAATTAATATAAACATCCATGGAACAGTTGCCACAAAAGACGAACTGGCTGCGATATGCTTGCATTTCAGATAGCAGAAAGAATTTTTTATTCATGTCAAATATTGGAAAATATGAATTGTAAAACCATGTTTGAATGCCGTTTTGAATTAGTCAAAAACAATAACTTTTTCTTTCTCTGGCACTATATGCTGTCAATGTGTCGTAAAATCTCGCAATTTAAATCTCGCAATTTTACTTAACCTAGATAAGTAATATTGAAAAAACTGAAAATAACTTTATCAGTTAATATCACTACAATAATATAAATTTCAATCATTCAAGATTGCAAAGATAGTATTATTTTTTTATTTTAAAAGTTTTAAATATTTTGAAGCATAGCATTAAAGCTTTTACATTTTTACAGCAAAAATACGGCTTTACTCTATACATATATTATGCATTAGTTAAGAATTTGTCGTGTCTAACTTAAATTAATGCACATTACACTTATGTATAAATAAGTCAGTTTTACGATAATTCTTCATGTTAAGAAGTTGGTGAATAGTGATAAATAAATGCGCTTAACTAATCGCAATCAAATAATTTAAGCGAGAAATGAGTGGTAAGATTTGTGTGAGAACAGATACTAAAATTAACTGCCCCGTACAACAACACTCCCTCTGTTCAAGTAATACGAAATAACTACATGAAAACGCCAAGATTCGCATTTGTATCTAACTGTGACTAATAGATTACGTCTTGTGGAAAACTGAAAAGCGTTCGGAATGTTAATTTCAAGCTTCGATTAATTAAAACTTCTCCTCTGTAACTCATTGCAGGAACATGCTGTTGCTCCGCCACGCGATGTTTAAGGAGGCGCATGTTGAAATTATCTAGGCAGCCAAGAAACTGTTTTATAGCGACGGGGCAAGCAGGTTGTGGGTAGTTTATTACTGTTCAAATAATTGCTGCGAATGTTTTCGGCGCTTTTCATTTTTCGGAATAATTTGCGTTTCTTGAAGAATTTGCGATGAAAGGGATGGGTTTGTTCTTCTGTTAAACATGTAATTAAAGTAAGCATGTTATTGTGGTTATGAGCTTTAATTTTGCATGAAAGACAGGCTTCTCATGCATGTTAGATTTTATTTTGTTATACAGAATCATTAAAGTTCAACATATATTTAAAGTCAGTACAAAAACAAAAATACACAGTAGGATGTAAAATTGGAAATGAATGGATTTTTATTTAAAATTTTATGAAATTTTTCAAGCTATTTTATGAATGTACGTAAATATACTTGTGTGCAAAACATCAGTTTAAATCTTTTGCACGTAACACTTCAAGAAATGACACGCGATGCATGAAATTCGGATTATAGAGAATAATATTTTGTATTTAAATGGTGAAGATGATAACATAGTAACTCAAAAATGTATAGAACGTTTGCAATATGAAATCAAACAAAGCAATTGCTAAATCGAAATAGTAATATTAGTTCAAATAGTTGACAACCCTATAAAGAGAACTAAAAAAATGCTGATGTCCTTTATTAAGAGATGTGACATGTTTTAATGCAATGTCTGATCTGTTCCAGCTGTAGGACAATCTTTAGTGGATAAAATCGTGACATGCGACATGATGGAAATTATTTCCTCACATATACGACACATTTTCTATCCGATTTAAATTAGAAGAATACAGAGGCGAATCCATTCTAATAATAGAGAGTTTTTGCATAACGTTTTTCTATCATCCGATATTTTTCTTCCTAGCGCGCATGTTCATAGGAATGGCTCAGTAGTGCAGTATTACAGATACACATGTGCAATAACAAGATACAATGTCTCCTATGAGCATCCACGATAGGAAGAAAGAAATAACGGACGATAAAAAAACGTTATGCAAAAACTCTCTAATATCTTAACTTTCCAGAATATCCCAAACAGTGAGAGCCATCATTCCTGCTATTATCGTCCTTAAAAAAATCAACTTAAATGACAACATTGGAAAAGACTCACGAGAGTGGATCATTTGCTGACAATTGAATTTTTCCAGAAACGGTAACTTCGTCAGAATTTGTAGCTCAATTTACCCATACATCGCAATGCTTTTCCAGACGAGCTTTTTAACTTCAGTAATGATATTTTACCTTGATATTAAAAGGTCTAACACACTCTATCTCCGTATCAACTGGAGTTCAGAATCGATTATATCACCAAACAGGTACTCATGTTTAAAAACCGATGTTGTTTCATTGATAAAAGGACCAGTCTTTGTGTTCATTACATTCGGTTAATCCATGCAGCTGATGGAAAGCTGTCAATCAAGTGAAGCGTTAAGGACGGCCAGCAAATAGTTACATCTATGATGAATGGCGTCTGCCAGCAATAAAGCGCGATCCCGTCATCCCATTGTAGCGTTTTGAACATTGATATCCACTGACTGATATCAATCTCATTTAGAAAGCAGGGCAGCATCTCTTTTCATCTGGAGGATTTGTCTTAATTTTAAATAGTGAGAGCACTTGCTTTACTCGTCTTCACGTAGAAATTAGCTCCTGATACTTTTGTATACATCAATGTTCTACTGAACTGCGTTCTTTATATACATATGTATACCGTATATTTTCGAGTAAAAACATGAATAAACCGAGATTACTGTTAATCTTCAAAAGTTTACCAAAGTTCAAAACCAGTATTTGAGTGGAAGTGAAAAACAAATCCTGCAACGTTGAATCATGTCGTCATGAGGGCAGAAATGCTGCCAAGTCGGTGCACTATTCTATAATTAAATCGTTATAAAGTAAAAGGCGAGACACTAAAGGCTCGTGCTCACCAAGGCGACAAGATGCAAGCGACCAAAATTTGACCTCACCGCGGTCGCCTGAAACCGGTTTGCAGTTCGCCGCGTGGAGTAGCCCTACTTTCAACTTCAAGCGGTTTTTCACTATGCGTAATGCTATTTCTGACGTTTCGCTGTGAAGGGGTCGAAAAAATTTGGTCGCTTGCCTCTTGCATCTTCACGTCTCTCGCCTCGGTGGGAACGAGCCTTAAGAAACGTTACCTAAAATTCTGGTAAACCTATCTGAAGTTAACATATTGTTTCGATTGAATTGTTGTCTTGTATAACATCAGTGATATCTGTCCCAGTATCTATATCAGTGTTATTTTCTGTGTCATCTTATTTTGTCTGAATAATTAATTCGTATATGGTAAATTTTTTAAATTTTAAATTACAGGTGCAGACGCGATTGCAAAAAATTTTAACAACAGCATAACTGCTCGACATTTCTCTATAAATGGAAAAACAAATTCATAAGTGGAGGAAAAATAACTTGAATTGAATTAGTCAAAAACAATAACTTTTTCTTTCTCTGGCACTATATGCTGTCAATGTGTTGTAAAAATACAGCAATTTGAAATTTGAACATTATAAAAGTTTACTTAAAGTAGATAAGTAATTTATAGAAACATTGAAAACACTGAAAATAACTTTTTCAATTAATATCACTACAATAATATAAATTGCATTATACATTAATATTACCATTAAAAACATTAACAATAAAAGTTTTAATAAAGGATTTATATTTTTTATATTATGCATTAATTGATAATTTGCAGTGTCTTACATTAATTATTAAAATTAGCATTAAAAGCATTAACATTAAAATTCGACAAATATTTTATTCATATACAATAAGCATTTATATTTTTTATATTTTCAAAGTTTTAAATATTTTAAAGCGCATCGTTATTAAATTTTTTTTCCACCGTTTAAAATTTTGGACTTCAAAAATGCGGCATTACTATAAACAAATATTACGCATTATTTATATATTTGCCTTGTCCTACTTGCTAATTAATGCAAATTCTATTTCATTAAAACTTATTTATACATAAGTCAATTTTTACCATAATTCTTCATGGTAAGAAGTTGGTGAATAGTGATAAATAAATAATGTTAACTGCAATCAAATAACTTAAGCGAGAAATGAGTGGGAAGATTTGTGTGAGAACAGATACTAAAATAAATTGTCCCGTGCAACAACACTCCCTCTGTTCAAATAATACGAAGTAACTACATGAAAACGCCAAGATTTGCATTTGTATCTAACTGTGACTAATAGATTACGTCTTGCGGAAAACTGAAAAGCGTTCGGAATGTTAATTTCAAGCTTCGATTAATTAAAACTTCTCCTCTGTAACTCATTGCAGGAACATGCTGTTGCTCCGCCACGCGATGTTTAAGGAGGCGCATGTTGAAATTATCTCGGCGGCCAAGAAACTGTTTTATAGCGACGTTGCAAGCAGATTGTGGGTAGTTTATTTCTGTTCAAATAATTGCTGCGAATGTTTTCGGCACTTTTCATTTTTCGGAATAATTTGCGTTTCTTGAAGAATTTGCAATGAAAGGGATGGGTTTGTTCTTGTGTTAAACGTACAATTAAAGTAAGCAAGTTATTGTGGTTATGAGTTTTAATTTTGTATGAAAGACTTATTTCACATGCAGTTAGATTTTGTTTTATTTTACAGAATCATTTAAGTCTATCGTATATTTAACGACAGTACGGAAAAAATTATAGTAAGTCGTAGAATTGAAAAGGAAAATGAAATGCTATTTTAAGAATTTACATAAATATACTTGTGTGTAAAAGTCAAGTTTAAAACTTTGGAGGTAACACCGCAAGGAATGACATGTGACAAATAAAATCCAGATTACAGAGAGAATATTTTGTATTTAAATGATGAAGAAAGCATACTAACGCAAAAAATAATATAACGTATTCAATATGAAATCAATCAAAACAATAACTTAATCGAAACTGTAATTACAGGACAAATAAGATATACAATAAGATAAGATACTTGACAAACCCAAAATGGAGAATTAAAAAATTGTTGTCCTTTATTAAAGGATATATCCAATTTTAACTGCAATGTCTTTTTCGAATTATCTCATTGCATACTTAACACCTAATTATTTAGTACTTTTTGAGGTAAGAGTGTCAGTTTCGGACCATGATTGTTTGTTGTGGTTCGTAATTCACTTTAAACCAGAAGACCCACTCTAATATGACTGTTGGGCAAACAGCTGATATACCTACCCTGTAAGAAGAAACCATCTCCTGTCTCGAAATCTGGTAGAAGGCTTTGGCCCACTATGGCGCTGTTGCTATTAGAAAAGAAAAAATCTGATGTATTGCTTGTACCCAGTTACAGGGAAAATTCTTACATTTTTTTGCAACCGAACTCCAAACGTGTGCTGTCGAAAAAATTCTAAAAATTATCGGCTTATGCTCAAAAATATACGGCATATATATTTATTTCGGAATTTAAATAAGTTTTCCATTGTAATCCCTTGACAATGAAATAAAATGGATTAATGTTTTAAAGGATTAATTTGAAAATGTAGATTAACTTTTTTCACTTCAAGAGACTTATCATAACAATTAATTATACAATTCTTTTATATCATTAAAAGTTCATTTTAAATTACTTTGCATATTATTTCCACTTCTATTAAAAACACTTCAATTAAGCAATTGCATATTTCTTTGCAAAAAAAAAAATGAAACTTATTGTATTGCAAATATTCAGACTGGCATTAGAATCCCATTTTAATCATTTATATTCTACCCAATTGACTTACAGGAATAAAAATTCATGGAATAAATTTATTTTTCTCTTTTCTAATCTAAAAAAAAGTAATCTTTTATTGAATTTTAAGAACATAACTCGAAGTCGAAAGTAATCAGCGATCTGAAATTGATCCGAAAATGCATAAAGATTCAGCAACCATCATCGAATGAGACATTATTTCCATTCAGTGCCTTTTTTTCTTTCGCCAAAGCTTATTTAAATTAAGAATGCGGAAAAAAGGTATCAGATTTAATTTAAATTTCGTCGAATTTTATATCTTAAGATGATCGATGCGAAAGCGTTTCTCGCCGAATACTTTCCCCAAAATGAATTGGAAATTACTTGCGTTAAATGGGAAGAAGTGAAAGAAATATATCGAAAAAAAGTAAACTAAATATTCTATTTATTCGAAGCATTCCTATTAATATTCTGCGGATGTGTAAAATTTTAACAACCGTGGATATCTTTGAAAAAAAATTTATCATCTCAAGATTTTGAAGTTTATTTTCATAAAGTGTGATAAGATTTCTTTTGAAAAGTTAAGATAGAGATTCTCCATCTTTATTTAGAATTTAATCAGAAATATTATTTCTAATAGAAAATGTGAATAATTAAGTCAATAAAATTTGCAAAACCTTTTACTTTGACATTATTCATATCAGTATTTTTCACATTAAATTAATCATTTTTAATATCATATCAAATGATTATGAAGTATATATTTTCTTATAAATTTGCTTGTAAAACTCCTCTGTTTATAAAAATTGCTATAAATTTTATTTATTAAACTTAATAAAAAATGTAAATAATTAAGTCAAATAAATTCGCAAAACCTTTTACTTTGACATTATTCATATGAACAAATTTATCCTTTTTAATGTTATTATACCAAATGATTATGAAATATATATTTTCTTATAAAATTGCATGTAAAAATTCCTGTTTATAAAAATTGCGTATTCTCCTTTATAATGGCATACATTATCCTTTTCATGTTGTTGTTGTTTCCTGTTTCACTTGGTAGACATTTAGACTAAGGCCACGTATGGACTCATGGTTAAAGAAAAGAGAGCCCCGTATGTAGAAGATTGACTCTGCTCCGTGACGCTGTACAGTCATATGAGACAGGAAACAATGCCTTAAAGTGGATTTCGAACTACTATAAATATCCATGCCACCGTCAGGATTTAAACCTGAAAATTGTGGGACCAATGACCATCAGGCCGCAACCCTATCTGCAGACAGTATATTGTTTCACTTCAATTGAGATCTTGTATAACATCTATGTTATCTGTGCTAGTCTTATTTTCTGTGGAATATTAATTATTACATATCAAATATCAAGCTGCAGGTGATCACGATTGCAGTAAATTTTAACAACAGCTTCACTGGTCGACAATTCTCTAAAAATGAAAAACAAGTTCATGCGTGGTGAAAAAAATACATTTTTGAATAAGCCGATATCTCACAATTTTTTAATTTTAATTTTTTTATTAGATGGGTGTAAATTTTGCCAATATCAGTTTTTTTCTTTTTGGCAACGAAGCAACAAACTAGCAATATAAGTAATTTCAAAAATAACACCCCTTCATAAAACGAGCAACTCATTTCAATTAAAAATGATTTTCATTAGAAATAAAAACGTGCTATATTTATCGATACTGGATGATATATTGCTCGCACCCAGCTAAAGGAAAAATATCTAATTTTTTGTGAGATTAAGGAACTTGTTTATGCTTATGCTTTCAAATAAATTTCTAAAACTTCTATCTTTTATGCAGAAATATACGATATATTTATTTCAGAATTTTAATACGTTTTTCATTGCAATCCATAGACAATGAATTGAAATGGTTTAATGTTTAAAAGCATTAATTTGAAAATGTAGAGTAACTTTTTTCACTTCAATACATATCATGAAGAGATTTACCATGATAATTAATAATACAATTCTTTTATATCATTAAGAGTTCATTTTAAATTACTTTGCATATTATTCCGTCTTCTATTAAAAAACTCAAATTAAGCAATTTCATATTTCTTTACAAAAAAATGAAGCTTATTTTATTGCAAATTTCATTTATATTCTACCCAATTGACTTACAGGAATAAAAATTCATGGAATAAATTTATTTTTCCCTTTTCTAATCTTAAAAAAAATCTTTTATTGAATTTTAAGAAGATAACTCGAAGTCGAAAGTAATCAGCGATCTGAAATTGATCCGAAAATGCATAAAAGATTCAGCAACCATCATCGAATGAGACATTATTTCCATTCACTGCCTTTTTTTTTCTTTCGCCAAAGCTTATTTAAATTAAGAATGCGGAAAAAAGGTATAAGATTTAATTTAAATTTCGTCGAATTTTATATCTTAAGATGATGGATGCGAAAAGCGTTTCTCGCCATATACTTTCCCCAGAATGAATTGGAAATTACTTGCGTTAAATAGGAAGAAGTGAAAGAAATATTTCGGAAAAAAGTAAACTAAGTATTCTATTTATTCGAAGCATTCCTATTAATATTCCGTGGATGTGTAAAATTTTAACTATCATGGATATCTTTCAAAAGAATTTATCATCTCAAGATTTCAAGTTTATTTTCATAAAGTGTGATAAGATATCTTTTGACAAGTTAAGATAGAAATTATGAATCTTAGTTTTGGAATTAAAGTAGAAATATTATTTGTTAAACTTAATAGAAAATGTGAATAATTATGTCAAATAAATTTGCAAAACCTTTTACTTTCACTTTTTTCATATCTACATCTTTTATATTAAATTTATCATTTTTAGTATTATTATATCAAATGATTATGAAATATATATTTTCTGATTAAAAATTTTGTTAAAATATCTGTTTATAATAATTGCTTATTATTTCCCGTTAAAATGACATAAAGTTTACTTTTCGTCTTAAGAAAGCATAATATTCGTACATTTTTAAAACCACATGTTTGCCCCATTATCCATAATATATAATTTATTTTTGGAATACAAATTCAGTCAAATCATAATGAAAGAAATATAATTATTCCAGTTGTTTAAAAATATTAAGTAATTGAAATTTTTAACAATGATGTATTATGCAGTAAAAAATAATTTATTATATCTAAGTTATATTAGTGATTAATTTTAGTTTCGTTTGACGCTCTACGTCATTTTATACACACATTAGGATAACTAGACTAGGACCTACAACTTAACGTTGATTACGAACCACTAAACAACATCCATTCCAGTTCCAGGATTCGAATCTAAAGCCTATTGTTAGGCCAGGTTGCTAGCCAATCAGCCATCAGGCCGCATTATACTCATTAAGTATTATAAGACATAATTTGATAACTACTCAGAATATTCAGTAATTTTTAATCAAAATTTACATATTTTTAAATAAACTTAACTTAACTGGATAATTTTAAAACTTTCTTCATCATTAGCAGTTAAAACCTGACTTCATAAAGCTTTAATAAATTCATCTTTCACATTGGTAAATTTCAGTAAGAAATTCTGAGAAAATTTATACAAAAAATAAATTTTACTTGAAGAACACTTGAAGCAGACAGAAAGAAATTAAAAGACAATCGGGAACATGAAACATTTTCCGTTTCAAACAACTGTATTTTGAAACCTAATAATTTTTTTAATCTTGTTAAAATATTTTGAAACAATTAATGAAATAATTTGAAACAATTTATTTAAACTGAACAAATTGAAGTAAACATCATTACAGAAGAAATAACATCTTTCATCCTGAAATACAATAAATTGGTCAAAAATCAATCGCTTAACCTAATTTATCAAGACTATCTTATTCCACTGTCAAAGCCATTTGAAATTGTTGAATAATAGTAATTATGTACAAATGTCAATGCTTCAGACTTTGTTAATTCTTCCTTATTTCGTTATTTATTAAAATATATTCAAATTTCTGAGCATGTACCAATTATGTGATATCTGGATATTCAGTTACCACATGAATTGAAATTTTGTCGGTGCTGGTGTACTCAAATGAAAATTGAGTACGCCAGCACTCAATTATCAAGTGAAAATAAGCGATTTTTTAACTAATGTTGTTTTATAATATTGTCAATTATTGAATTATCGATTATATAATTATTGTAATTACCTTTACAAAAAAAATTTGTTAATTTCCTTGTGAATAATATAAGGTGGCAAAATGGATAAAATTGAAACTCTCACAGAGGTTGTTTCAAATCAATATATAAACACAAATATGTGAACAAATATGAAAAATAAAAACAAATAAAAATTCAAAATACAGTATTGACAAGAAAGAGTTACGAAACATTCAGATTGAATCCTTCACAGCATTTTTTATAAAAGTAAAATTTTCCGTGTGATTCCTAGTAAGTCATATTAAAAAAAAAAAAAAAACTTCCAAAAAACATGAGAATAGAGAAACTTGAAAAAACAAATTCTTCGAACGCCGAAACGCTTCGAATCTTGAAAGAAGATTCGAAGCGTGCAAAGGCTTCAACGATGAAACTGAAAGTGTTAGTCATATACGAACATAAAAAGATGAAACAGAAATATACATGCATAGAGAAGATGCAAAAGCAGGATTGGAAAACTGTCATCCAGACAATCAACAAAAAAAAAACCATAATAAAATAATTATATCCTCAAGATAGATTTCTGAAGGAATAGCTGCCCAAATACATTATAAACTATGTTATTTCTGCTCCGTAGATACAGAATACAATACAAAACAAATCACCAGTCGACAAGTCGAGTGAAATGTAAAAAACAAAATAAAATAAGGGAATAAATAAGAGACTATATATGTATATATGTATATAGATATAAACTTCAACCGCTTCCAATAAATTCATCCCGGTCGAGTCCACAGTTTTTGTAGACTTCTCTACCAGTCTAGCAATGGCTGGACTTTTGCAATGGGTGTCTAGGGAATTTGACAGACACAATAAAGTCATGCGATGTTTCTTTAAATAAAGCCATTTAATTACACGATATTTTACAATGATATTTACATTAGTTATTAATTAAGTGCTAAACATATTCTCTCACTGCTTGACGCAGCCTGCCCAATTTCGCTCCTCTCTCGTTGTACGCCAGTGTTCTTCTCCCCCTTCTTCATCTACGGGGGTCTGTGCCCCTTCTCCAGGAGTCAGAGTTCAAAGTTGAATACTCCCCCACAACCGTGATGTGTTGCCACCTGCTGATTATCACACAACAAATCCTACGAATATATATATACACTCAAGAGTCAAAACATTATGACCACCTGACAATAACGAGTTGGCCCACCTTTAGCGTGCAACACAGCTTCAACCCGCCTTGGCATGGATTAATACCACCACTTAATACCACTTCCACCTGTTCACGTGCCTTCCACGTCATCCAGGTGAGTTCATTGCAAAATGTAGTGGTGGTCATAATGCTTTGGCTCTTGAGTGTATATATACGTATATATATATATATATATATATATATATATGTATGTGTGTGTGTGTGTATGCGTATGTGTGTATGCGTATGTGTGTATGCGTGTGTGTGTTTCTGTGTGTGTGTAAAATGTTTTTGAAAACTTAATTCAAAAAGAAATTCAGAGGAAGAAATTTTTACAAAAAAATAAATTTTCTTGTACTTAAAACGAACCCCGAAAAAAAAAGGTGATCGATGATTTAACTTTTCCAAAAACAAATAACTAAGAATAAAAGTAGCAGATTTTCTAACTATTTTAGTTTTACAATGCTTCTAATCTTTAATTAACTACAAATTTTTTTTTTTTTACTTTGATAAATTTAATTACAAAAAATCCACTGAAATTCAGATGAAATTTGTATAAAAAAAAGAAGAAAAAATAAAGAAGGAAAGAAAATAATTAGTAAAAAGCAATTGAAGAAAAAAAGCCCCTCCAAAAAATTGTTTTTAAAGGCGGTAGTAAATACAAAACTTTTTCTTATAACTTCGGCTATATTCCTATAAACGAATTTTTTTAATTTTTTTTTTATTCTCGTCCAATTAAATATTTACAAATAATTTACATCATTTTTTAAATAGTAAAAATTAGTTTGGTTTTTATTTAAAAAAATTAGATCTTTACTTTATTTAAAAAATAGTTTAATATAATTATATTGTTAAATTTACTAATGAGACAATTAGAATTAATTATCCTAACAAAACAATTTTAAATTTCAGTCTTGTTTTCAGTTATTTATATCACAAATTATGGTTTATATGTTTAAGAAAATGAAATTTCCAAAAGAGATATCATTTGTTGTATATAGCGCATTAGAAGAGCCTGAATGGCTAGCGTTCTTGCTTACAGTACCACAGGTTTCGGGCTCGAGCCCCGGAGGAGCCATGGACGTTTGTAATGATTCGGAATATAATTTAAACCGTTTGTCCTGGTCTAACATGATCGTACAGCGTTGCGGACGTACTGTTACTAAGCATCCGTAGCTTATCTCCAAGCTACACGCACCTCCTGGGAAGTGCTAAGTGAGTAACGTCGGTGCAACGCTTGCCGTAAGGCAGGAAAGACAATTGTCTAAGTGTTTGCCAGCTGCATTAGAACAAGAAAAAATAATATATCGTAGTAGTTATGATTAATTTGAAACTATACAAAATATTTTGTTAAATATTGTTATCTAATTGAATATTTTTCTTGTTTTTGTTTTGTTGTTGTCGTATCCCTCATGGAAGGAGGGAAGAGGGGTACAGATTCTGTTCTGATGGAGTACCCGTAAGTAGAAGTCTGACTTCTGCTCCGTGTCGCTCTTACAGTCATTGGAGACCGGGACCTACGGCTTAAACTGGATTCCGAACCACTACAAACATCCATGGCACCGCTGGAACTCGAAGCCGAAACCTGTGGCACTGAGCACCAGAGCGCTTGACTCCTTGTGTTCTGTTGATTTCAAAAAGTAACAGTTTCTTATCATTTATCTTCATTATAAATTTGGGTCAAAAAGTTTTAATTATATTTCGTTAGAACTTAGATTTCAATATGGCTGGTGCATCAGAAGAACATAAAAAACTTTCTGTAAGTGAATTGGAAATTAATTTAGGAAGAAGTCAAATAATTAAAAATAAATTATTATTTTATTAAAATATTAATTTAATTGAATATATTTATTTAATTGAAGAAATATCTACATAAGGGCATGTTTTAATAGCAATGGAACATTTTAAAAATTTCATGTTAAATTATTATATACAGAATCAGAATTAACTTTTATAAAACGCAACTTGGTACCTTTTTAAAAATTTGAGAAACTGGCATGCTTCATTGATATTTTACTTAATAATAAGATAACAATAAGAAATTTTATCATTTCAAAGATTCTCATAAACTTGTTCCAAATATAAGCTACAACAATTTTTTTTTTCTGCATTTAACATAAATATGATATTCTGATTAAAGAGACAGCAATCTAAAACATGGAGAAGGCATATCAAACTAAACTAAATAAAAGCCATACATTGTGGTATACAAATAATATATTTTATTATAAGATGATTGTTGATGTAAACGCTTCTCTGCCGAAATGGCGGAACAACAAACTTGTATCTCTTAGTAAGGAACATGTTCTTACCCACTACATTGGTAACTTGGCACCATTTCTCTATATTCAATATTGGAAGTTCAAGTAAGATATTCATTTTTCATTAAGGCTGTGTTTCAGCAAACAATTAATAATCAATCAAAAAATCATCTCTCTAAATATGCCACAAATTCAAAGTAGTTATTAGTAAATCAAAAGAGCACACTGGCCTCTCCATTCTAATGGAGATGTCAGTATTTTCATTCTATAGAAGCATTTTACAGAAGTTTTCCAATAGAAGCATTCTACAGAAGCTACTACGACGTGCCCTACGATTCGTTATCGCCCATAAAAACGAAATCTGCACCAATGGCCTCTCGGTACAGAGGCAAGTGGGCTAAGATCATTTGCTGAAAATTGTGATCCCCAGTAATAATACCTCAGTCGAGAATTTTGGAGCTTAGTCCATTGTTCATTATAATACCTTCCAACTGATCACCGTAATGGTCTCTTTCCTGATGTTAGTGAGATAAAGTGTCATTGAGATAAAGCTTTTAGAACGGCGTCATCTTTATGAAAGCTCTTGACCATTGTAAAACGTGACATTTGTCGTTTCTTTACCGTATACAGTAACTGAGAAATACTGCCCGTTGACTCATATCGATCTTTCTTCCCTTGCAGGACGATATATTGATCACCCATTGGCATTGTTTTCATCAGCGAACCACCTCCAACGTTTTTTAAAGTTGTCCATGGGATTTGGAAGTTTTCCAAGCTCGTCAAACAATACTTTTTCTAATCCGAATATTTGGGATACGCTTGTCACAATATGATTCTCATCAAGTTTTCTAATTTATTCCAACACGTGTAAAATGTGTCAGATTGTTTCTTCTAACATATTGCAAGTAATACCGTAATTGAACCTAGAATGTTTTTATTAGTACTATTTATCCTTCTTTTTATTGCAGTCTTTCACTGCTTCTATTTTTGAGTGTCCATACGTTAAAAGTGAAGTTTGTTCTTGATATCTGCAAGCAAATCCTCTTTCTACTGTAGGTATTGTTTACACTGATAAAAGCAAGCCCTTTACTGCAATTTCTTTAAAAATTACAGTTGATAGTTTTGCACGGCCAAGTTAATTTCAATTAGGAATATTTCGTTAAATGTACCATTTAAATTTATTACAATATAAATTCGTTTATGAAGAGATTCTGAAGGTCTATTGGATAGGTCTTTATGCTGAAGGAGTTGGTTCCAATTCTGACAAACAATGTCGAATATT
The DNA here is from genome assembly GCA_021605075.1 of Caerostris darwini. NCBI lineage: Eukaryota > Metazoa > Arthropoda > Arachnida > Araneae > Araneidae > Caerostris > Caerostris darwini. The sequence goes on from BPLQ01006959.1 coordinate 933,426, forward strand.
TTATTTTATGTATATATAGATAAAGGACTTGATAAATTCGAAATAAATTCCCTTTAAACTTGAAATAGTGAAAGAAGTATATACATTTTTCAGATGCCTCCAACAATTATGTTAGTTTCGATTTATATTACACGATTATGCCATGAATAATAAGGATGCTGTTTAACGTAGAGGTATTTTTTCTTGCATAATTAGTTGAAGATACAATCACCATAAGTAAAGAAATTTGAATTTTAAAAGTTGATGGTTCGAAAGCACTTAAAAGTTGTAATACAAATAATTTGAAATTAAATTTTGAATTAAGGAAAATGCTTTATATATTGTTCTAGTCAGTACCTCACACGCAACCAGTGGACCACTGGTCCACTGAATTGAATAATCCGCATTGTTGTGTGCACACCTGAAGAAAAAGGATCGAACAACTCATCAAAAACGAAGTTACCATAGCGCTGAAGTGAATGTTCATGTACTCCATATCAACGACTATCCTTAACATTGGACCAAATTGTCACGCATTCATGGGAATAAGAGGGGAACTCGAAACCGTATTTTTTGTTCAGACATTATGAGATGCAACACGACGAAGTGGTTCCACGCATCCCCTTGTACATTGTACCTTGCACTCAGCAGGCATGGTATTACTTGTCCGAATTTAATCACTTTTAAGCGTTAGTGGTCACATTCTAGCAAAAAGGATCGACACTCGCCAACAGAATCACTGTTAGGATTATTGAGAATGTTCATATACGCCATTTTACAATCTTGAAATCTGGGAGAAAATAGGTCAATATAAAACGGCGAAAGCCATTTGACCCTTAATCCCCATCCAAATGAGAATGTGAAGGGGCCAACGGCTTTCTCCAACCTATTAAAAACCGGTTTGACAGAACATCATATCTTTCGATCTCACACCCGCAAGTGTCAGTTACTTCCACACATCAAAGGGATCCCATTTATGACCAGCTGTCACTCGCAGCCAAAGATAGAGTGGCTTGTTTTTGTGGTCAAACGGAGACGATCAGTGCCAGATCGCCTCGGGTGACTCGACACGAATCGTGCTCTAATCTGAATGAGGTTTTACAAGGAACGCCAATTGGAAGAGGTTCCGCAGAATAGCTCCCATACATTGTACCTTGTAAATGGAATCTGTCGGAGATTCTTTTGAGAGGAGGATATTTGTTTATATTGGTCGTAACAGGAAAATTCAAGCTATTCTACAAAGGCAAAGGTTTTGTTTTGAAGAGTTCTTACAGAAAAAAATCTTTGCACCTCTATTTAAATAATTTAAGAATTAAGATTTATTTCAAATGGCTTTTGCTGTATAAGTTTTCCTATCTATTGCAATATAAGTTATCACTATAGTATGTAGTTATCCTACATGGTCAATTTTTTTTTTTTTAAATATTTCAGAAGCGGTCAACTTTAATGATTATTTCCATTACTGCAACATTTTTTGTAATAGGGATAAGCACTATACAGCTTCATCAAAATTGACTTTTTTTCCTCAGCTTCGTAAAAAAATTCATTAATTTATTTCTTTTAAGTGAATAAAGTACATTAATCTTGAAAGTTAGACAATTCGTCCTCTTCATTTCTCTCTACTAAGTTCCAATGCCTTTCCTACTCCTTACACCTCCTCACTCATAGTTCTAACCTGACAAATAGTACAACACATGATCAGACTTTCATAATAGCCTAAGTCCCCTCTATAAATCTATAACATATATTATGATATGCATTGCATTGCATTGCATTGCATTTATTTCTGATATTTCACCTATAAAGAAACGATAATTGAATATAAATATGAATGAATAAATACTTGGATGATATTAAGTGAAAACTCAAGACGTTAATATAAATGTTGCTTTTCAATTAATTATCAAAGTAGGGCACACTAACGTCATGAATAGTTACAAAGATAAAAACGATATAATAATATTATATACCATCTTAATCTTAATTTGACAGTAAAAAGTTCCCAATAACTATTTGAAACACAAAAACAAATAACCAGAAACTAATAACTTGTTAACGACTTAAGGGAAGCTCACCATGAGGCATTATAAGAAACACTAATGAGGAATTTTGCTACAGAAGAACTTTTTAATTTATCTTCCTTAAGTGCTTCAAGACTGTCATGGAATTCATATATAAATGTTAAATTTCTGTAGTTTGTAAAAATATTATAGAAATTTAATAAATACATAGATTTAAAGATAATTTTTTGTTTTTCCTATCTATCTATTTCCTATCTCCAAAAATTTGGTCTTTTTTGGAGTTTGATTAAATTCAGAATGGTGTATAGAACTATTATTGTATCAATGTTGCAATTGCAATCTTTATTGTATCAATAATTATTAAACATTGTGTTAATTTGTCCTACTTATACAACTAGTTGAGCAACAACATTTATATTATCTTGAATTTTTACTTATTGATATAATAGTATGTAAGCATTCGCATTTTCATACAAATAGCACTTCTTCGTGGGTAAAACATCAAAATAAAATTCGTTGTAAAGCATAATATACGTTATAGTTGTACGAGAATAAACGTTGGTTATTATGGAGGTGTTCGAGTCTTCTATTACTGCTATGGTCAGGATAGAAATTTCAGAGTAGGAAAGTGGATATTTTGGAAAAATAAATGATCTAGTTTATCTATAAGATTAATGTGTGTTATTGACTCAGAAGAATGCATTGATGCATTTGTAACGATGTTGGGAAAAAATGACAATTTTCAAGAAGTTGTAGCTCACTTCTTATGCGTACAACAAAAACGTTGTATGATTGGCATTGTAGGAAATATAATCTTATTTCTAAAATTAATTCGGAAAAAATTGCTGTTTCTGACAAAGTTTTTAAAAATACAGGAAAAAGGCTTTTTTTAAAGGGAAAAGAATTGTTCCAGTATTGACAATTTTGATAACTTGGTTTTTCATTTTAACTCCAACATGAACAAATCCACCCAAAAAGTTCTTATACCCCGCCTGCTAACTATTTTTCCTTACTCCCTGATTGTACTATAATCTCAGTTGTTAATTTTTTACTTGCATGCATTTTAAACAAAATAAATATCAAAAACATTTATCCAAACATTAGTTCATCGAATTAGTTATTTAACAAAAGCAAGCGATATTCATGCAAAAAAATGTCTAAATCAGTCATATACAATCCCTCAAGTACCATAATTACATTTCAGTACATTAATTAAATTATGTTATTGTTTTTATTTACTCCGTATATTAGAAGATAAGTTTATTCTGTTCATCCAATAATAGCACTTAGCTAGGTCAATAAATATATAAATAAAAAAATAAATAAATAAAAATAGAAAATCATGAAAACGAAACACAAAATAATGAAGCAGTTGCTTTAAAACTTTGTTTGATAAAGGTGCTGGTGGAAAAATTAAAAAAATAAATAAATTGTTTGCTATTCTGAATATTTGTCACGAATAAATAAAAAAGAAAAAATGATACAGACTAATGTAGAAATCTATGTTAATTTTATTATATACAACGTTATATAATAATAAAGTGAATGTGAATGCTTTTTGATCTCAGAAAATGCTGATATATCAGAAAAAAAAACCCGTAAAAATTACTCTAAAGCACCCTTAAAAAATTATTTGAAAATGAAGATAAATGGGAATGTTTGATCTTCAACCTGGAAAGAAATAATGAATAATAGATGATGCTTACAATATCAGAAGAGATAAAAAGTTGCTGAACAGAGAATTTTTTTTTGCCATAAAAAGAATTAAATTTCTTTTGTTTTAGGGTTACGGTTTACTTCGATCCTCTCTTTGTCTGTTTTGAAATTACTATTGGAATTCGGTGGCTGTGTTCATAGTATTACATATTATTTCATATGTAACAATTACATTTTTTGCAAAAATTATAAGTTTATATTGCACAGGTACAATTATTTGAAAATTCCATATAATGTTTATAGATGTGTATATTATGTTTATATATGTTGTATATATACTATATGGTACGCTATTATTTATGCAGTATGTTATGTTATTATATATATTACGTTTATATATGTTTTTATGTATATATATATATATATATATTAGTTGTAATTTATTTATGAAATACTAACATGGCATTGCACTGATGTGACCAATCTAACATGCATAAAATGTAAATGAGAAAATAAAAAAAAAACAATATATTATTTTTTTTAAGATACCATTACTTTCTTCTGCATCAAAAAAAAAAATTACAAAAATATTAATTTTATTATTATTTATTTTAATTTATACTCCCAGTTGTGAGTGATGAATATTATCACTCACAATGTTTCAATATCAGGCATATATCATAGTCAAGCAATATCATAGTCTCAACTATATCATGAATTAAGTTAATTTTGTCTTCTATAGAAGAGAGTGTATAATTTCAAAAAATCCCTATTTCAATTGTTAGTGAATTAGCACTTAATGTCATCATTATCATCGACACAGCCCAGCCATGGTGGATCAAGGCCGTCTGCCTGCTTGAAGATTTCGAGACAGGAGATATTTCCTTTTTAAGGCGTAAGGCTGTCCGTCCTCGGCACCTCTGGGATTTGAACCTGAAGCCTGTTACACCGAGCCAGGAGGGATAGTCATTTGGCCATCAGGCCCATCGCTTAACGTAGACAAAGAAAATGAATTTATCATTTTTATAATGTAAAAAATAAATGTTTATGGGTTTTATTTTATTTTATCGGTTTATATTTTTAAACTTTTATGGATTATTTTTTTCAATCCAATATCATTTAAATTGATAAAACTGTTTGGAATACAAACACAGAATGAATAGCTGATTTTAAGCATTTTATTGAAAGGAACGGAGTTACGTATAACGCATATTACGTTGATGGCATAAAATTAATTTACTAATTTAATAGCTGTAAAGAGAAAATGGATATTATTGTAATAACAATAATCATAAATGTTTTATGAATTCAAATGTTTACTAGCCACATTGATATGGTTAAAAATCCAGCTGATTACTATCATTTAGTGTTTAATATGATTATTAATTTAATTTTTTCCGAGACATGATGTAAGAGTGAATAATGTTTATAAAAGTTAGCTGATACTTTAAAAGAGTTCTTAAAAACTAATTTTATATACTGATTGTTGTAATGCTATATTTTTCAAATGACTTTTATACTAAAGTATCGGTTTTTTAAAATAAATAATAAATTGTGGAGTAGAATCGTAGAAAATGACAAGAAGAAAGAAATGAAGATGAATGAGAAAAAAAATGTATGATGTTATAACATATACGGTGTGATGTATACGAAAAATAATCTTTGTTAAGACCATGGTGCAACTGTACTATGAATAAAAAACTAAAAACTTAAGAAAAAAAATAAAAAAAATAAAATTATACCCCTAGTTTTGTGAAAAGGATAAAAATTTAAAGAGAGATGGACGATAGATGCGTGATTATAAATAATATATATAAGATGACTCTTAATATTTTTGATATAATATTATATCAAAAATATTAAAGGTCATATTTCGTATTTTGCTGATTGGAATTATTCTCAATATTTCACAGCGATAATTTATTCCTTCCTCGAATATTGTGATATGAACTTCATTTGCAGCCAATGTAGTGGCGATATAGTACATTATAAACTGGGAAAGTATATCACTCTTACAATCCATTCCGCCATTCATCACGTCTATCACAACACATGCCAACACAGAAAGATGCGATAATACAATTAGTTGAAGTGCATACGTAGTTTATTACATGTGCATTAACCAGGCAATTTAATGATAGTAAAAGTACTGTGCATAGAATATTGAGGAAAGGATCTAATCCCATTTAGTTACACGACCGTGAAAGCGGTGTTTCAACATGACTTTTAACAACAAATCTACTTTTGAATGACTATTGCCACAACAAGAAGCCAGCAATGTTTACATTGAACATGTTTTGTAAAAAATGAAACATATTTTATACATCGTGGAATTTCATCAGTCACAACAGCCATGTCAGTTTTTCGAGTTTATTGTTCAATCTGCATTTAATCTACAACGCAAACACACCCTCCTCCATTCTATAACTATTTGGGCTGGCATATTGAATAATTGCATTACTGGATACTGTCTACTTCATCATCGGCTCACGGAAAATTTAATATGTGCTACTTGTGTTGCGTTGACTAATTTCCTTGATGATATATCCTCATCGGCAATTCACAATCTACGCTTTCAGTATGGTAAAGCAAATTTGCGTAAATAATTTTTTACGACAATAATGTTATGGTATCAGTACAAAATTAAAAAACTATAGATAATTCTAAATTTATTTTACACATAGCAAATTTTAAGCTGAATAAAATAAGTTTGTTCACCTTATATATTATTTTAAAATCATTTTTTTTTTTTACTATTGGTAAAAAAAATTGTCAATTATAAAATATAAAATAAATAATAAAATGAGAAAATATACACTTCATATTTCTTCAATAAGCCTTCTAGGATACCATTACTTACCCTGCTTAGAAACTTTTCATAGAATTAAGCCTTAAATAATGTGAACAGCGCTTATATTATTGATTTGGTTGCATAGATGGCAAATTAAGCTTAAAAAGTATATGTATGTAACTAATATGATGTAGTTGAGCCATAGAATGATATATTACATAAATTTCAAAATAACATATATTTGGGAGGAAATGTTAGATTTGCTAATTAAAAATAATTTGTTAGAATTTAGTTTCTTATGTCAAAAAGTAGAAATGTGTTATGTTTCAGTAAGTCTGTGTCAATTTTCAATATATTATTAAGGTGCAGAAGAAGAATATTTTAACAAAAGTATGATTATGTCCTCATCGTCAAAAATAAATCTGTCTGCAAACAAAAAAACAATAATATTAGTTAAATATAAACTTCATATAAATATAATTTTTTCTTCCAGTTTAGTGACTGTAGAATTTATAAAATGAAGGAGTCCCTTTTTAATATAATATTTACATCGAACAGTATCTACCATAAAAAATACTTTCTTCAAAAATAACTGACTCGTATTTGTACATATATGGATTAACTTACATCAATCTAACATTGTAATAAACGCTGCAACAAACACCATGGATTCTCCACATTTAAGAAGCAGATAAACAAATAACTATTTTAAACTAAAATCTTTAATGTAAAAGAGTACAGTTGTATCTCGATTTACAAGCTACTTTATAACAAACCAATATGGCAGTACATGTTTATAAAAGTAAAATTACATTATTTTTTAACATTTATTCGATATATATATAAGTAATTTCAATTTAATTAATTTTTTAATAATTCAATTTAATTTAATTCTTTCTTTAGTTTCTATTTAATTTCAATTTAAAATATATATATATATATAAGTAATTCAATTCAATTCAATTTAAAGTGATTTCAATTCAATTTTAAGTAAGTAATTTCAATTTAAATTTACCGGGACTTATAGAATTTTAATTTTTTTTTTCTTTTTTAGGTTGCTGGCACTGTCCTTGACATCTGTTTGATTTTTGTCTTCAAAATATTCATTAGTGTTTGAGTTACGCTTGTTACCGTTTTGAGTCGATTGAAGAGATTCAACGTGAATCGCCGAGCGCTTTGAAGGCCATCCCTGCCAATGGCTTTTGAGCATACATTGATGATTGGAAAAAGTTGGCATAAGTGCATTTTATCCGGGAGGGGATTACTTTGAAGATAATGAAATTAATTTGGAAGAATAAATAAAGAGTTTTTGAAAAAAAAAAAAGATAATTGGTCTTACTTTTTGGGCACAGTAGTAAGTGTGTACATATGTAAAATGTGTGTAAAACAGTTCGTGAATCGAAATACAACTGTACTCTTGTACAAAACAACGTAAAATAGTTATCATGAAATATTCTTAAGCTTTTTGGATGTTAAGATATCTCCATCTTTTCTCACTTAAAGATCTTTTAATTAGCATGTACATGTAAGTAAATAACATTGTTATACATTTTTTCTTTTTAATACAATCAATTTGTTCGTAAATTGGAATGCAACCTAAGATTTGTTTTACAATAAATTTGCAGAAAAAAATTAAAAAAAACTTAAAGATTTATTTCAAAAGAGTACAGTTGCATCTAGATTTACGAACTACCTTATAACCAAACAAAGAGGTTGTACTATGTTTCTAAAAGTAACATTACATTATTTGTTAGCATACATTCCATATATATATAAGTGTGTGCGTGTGTAAAATGTATGTAAAACAGTTCACAAATTAAATAATAATTGTACACCATTACATCCTAAACGTCTTTAAATCGTTGGCATACCAGTAAAACATTCCTAAGCTCTTGGCAGATAAAGATATCTTTATCTTTTCTCACTGGATGACCTTTTGAATAATATTATACACGTCGGTAAATAAAATTGTTATAAATTTTTTAATGTAGTTAATTAGTTCTTAAATCGAAATGCAACCGAAGTTTTGTTTTACAATAAATCTGCAAAAAAAAAAAAAAAAAAATTTAAAGTTATCATTATGTTTTGATCTTTTTTTTTTCACTGGATGACCTTTTTGAAACAGAAAGCAAGCGGATGGAGGAATCCGGTCGAGATAACGCAACCCAATAACGCGTAGCGTGCTGTCAGTGATCTATGGCGAACAGGCCGGTAGACGTCCCACCCGTGATGAAGCTGTGCCCCACCGCATCGATGAGAGGGCTTTCATCGATTCAGACCTCTCTGCATCGATATCGCACGGCGGCTGCGGTTGAAGCCTTGACACAGGAGGGCCCCCAGTTATTGTCAGGCTTTCTCAGAGCGTTTTGATTTATGAACTGGATGGCGTGATTTATACGGAATAGATCGCTTCCTGTCAAGATTCTCCGGAGGTGCCGCTACTAAATGGAATATCGGCTACTAAAAGGCCCCTCTCGCACGCACACATGATATTTGGTCAAGAAGGGCTGGACCGAACGATCGCTCTTCCTACCCCCCTACCCCCTCCCCAAAATATCTTGGTCCTTGTCCGAGGCAGACGATTAATTCAGTGGACGATAAAGAGGAATGTCGATTTCATACGTGAGATACTCCCTGTTGTGCCTAATTAATTTGTTTAGATAGATATGGCTCATCCACTTCTATGAATAGTTGAATTCTAATTAACAAATACAAAAGTTACTACAAAGGAAGTTAGTTTCGAGTACATGAACAAAAAAAAAAATGTAATGCAAAATGAAATAATTTGAGCTACTGAAAATATTTATGATCAAGATATGATTTAATTATGTATGGATATTAGGGTATTTGGATTATGCATATACACCAGTTAATGCAATAAATATGTTTACCTGTATGTAATAAATATAATTTTAATTGATTTTATGTAATTGTATCTAATATTCGTTTTTTACAAATAATTAGGTACATAAATCTTTTTGTCAATGTTTTTAAAATATAGCTCCTGTCATAAATAATCTTGGTTGTCTACCTATTTAATAAAAACATTTAAAAAAATTAAATATTCCTAAATTACTAATTAATTGCTAAATTTGGCTGAGTTTAGACTCAATAGTGAATGGCCTGAATGGCTCGGTACCACAGGTTTCGGGTTCGAGTCCCGGCGGTGCCATGAGTGTTTGTAGTGGTTCGGAATCCCCTTTAAACCGTAGGTCCCAGTCTAATATGATCGTAGAGCATTACGGGGCCATTGTTACTCCGCGTCCGTGGCATATCTTCGAGTTACACGCGCCCCATGGGTAATGCAAAGTGAGTCTGTGCAGCGCTTGCCTTAAGGCATCCAAGACCAAGCTGTCTAAGTGTTTGCTAGCTGCATTAGAAAGAAAAAAAAAGATTCAATAGTATTGTGAAAATATATGTTACAGGATTGTTCAGGATCTAAGCTCAGTCATTGCTTTCAGATGCGAGGAGATTCAATAAATTTTGTGATAGCGACTGTAACCTTCTTAAGCAACAGTCCATCATTTAGCCTTACCTGATGCGAAAATTCTAGCTTATTTCTCATAAAAACATTATTGTGCCCTTAAGGAGTCTCCTCATATCGTCTTTTGTTTCTGGACGCTTCACAGCATTAAAGATGTAAAACACTATGCTTGCTACAACAAAAAATATAAGTAAATAAATTATTTAAGATTCAAAAAATAAAACAATAAATAATATTAAATAAAATTTAGTTACTAACTAACTAAAAATTCTTACTTCGAATATAATGATTTTTTTTTTAATATAAGATGTATCAGAATTGTATGGAATACAAGACATGTATATTTCATTGGCACAATAGGTTAGCGGTAAAGCTGTATTATAAAATAATCACTTTTGTAAAAAAAAACATACTGCATTTAAATGACAATCTGATTTCTATTGTTCTAATAATACTGAAAGGTTTGATTTCAAAAGAGTTCTTTCAATTTCAGATGCCCAACCACCATGTGTGATAAAGAGATAAAAATACATCACATTACCCAGACACATTGAGCTTTAATATTTAATATGCCAAAACTAAAACAAAAAGATATATAAATAATAAACAATATAAAGATAATAATAAATATCTATAAATAATATAATAAACAAGACAAAATAATAAAAAAAATTATTTCAATCAAGTATGGTAAAAGAGCTGCTTGTTTATATAACTTACAAATAAAATAAGAAATTAATTAGATTTTAACTAGACTTTTAATTAGAAATGCTTCTAACCTTAGCTATAATGCACTGACGGTATCCACTGTCAATTTTGACAATTAAATTTTCGGAGACCGAAATTGAGTGCAAAAACTTATACCTCATATAGAAGCACATTTAACAAACATGAAAAATAAATTTTAGCACCCACCTGATCCTAAAAAGATCTATACGATGACAATCATATTCGTTACAAATCTGGACCCTCAAAATTTTCATGAATAAGTCCAGCTCGGTGATGTAGGGTAGTATCGTATATTATAGTAAATTCACTATTAAGAACAACAAGATATGATCTGGCTCTATCAATGAATCATATGTCAAACAATCACACTTCCACTGTGAAGTATTTAGAAATATTTGTGGCAATCCAAGAAATATTTGTGGCAATCCAAGAAAATTATTCCTATTAATAAGCAATGTTAGATACATGTATGCTCAACAATGTTAGACTTTATTATCTGGTACATTAAACTACTTGATAAGACCTTAATCACTCTTCACATTAAATCTGGAATGGCCTGTAATGAATACAATGTCCATTGTTGTCTAGTCCAAGAGACATAATTTGTTGCTCCTCCTACATGGGGCACTTCTCTGTCGTCTGCAACGAGAAACATACAAAATTGTATGTTTTGCATAGATCCATTGATTCTGAGTCATCTTCTCGTTTCTGCTGTGGTAAAATGATATAAAATGGGCTGAGACACAGCAGTTTTCATCTATCTAAATCTAAAACGAAATCAATAAATTTTAAGTTTTCATTTCATTTATTATTTATTTTGAACAAACTTTAGTAATTAATCAGTAATAAATAAACATGTTATTCTAAATTCAAAAATACAAAGAGTAAAATAAAAATGAAAATGCTACTTCAACAAATTTCAATTTTTTGAATATTAACACTTTGAATCATAAAACATTTATTTTCCCGTAAAGTATAAACTATGGTAATAAATGTATAATAAATGTTTAAAAAATTTATCTGCTGTTATATTAGTATGTAATTTATTTTTTTAAAACTAATAGTTATTTTGTCCTGTGTAAATAAACTGCTTTTCTTAATATTGCAAGGAATGAATATCACAATTTTTTTTCCCTCAATTAACTATGATAAATTATAGCATCTAAATTAACCGAAATTATTTACTTTTCTATAGAAAATAAACTGTTCATATATATTTTCTTCAGGTGCACATAAAATACTCTGCATTAATAACTATACCACGATGGAGAACAGCGTTTTAGTTATGATATAAAATAGTTATGATAGTTAGAATAATGTTATAAAATAAATCTTGTTTTCATGCCATATGTAATTTATTTCAAGCAAAGTTTTTGATTTAACAGTAAGAAATAAATATATTTTTCAAAAATAAATATACAAAGCAGTAGAACAAAAGCAGAAAGGCTAATTCAAAAAGTTTCCGTTTTCTTTACCAATATTATTAATATTAAATCGTAAAATATATTTAATGCAGGAAGTATGAACTCTACTAAGGAATGCGGAAGTAACTCTTAATAAATGCTTCATTAAAACATGTATTTCCTATATTTCTTTAAATTAATTCACTTATTCATTAAATAAGTGAATGAACGTCCGTCATGTGTTTTTACACTGAAATGTAGTTAATTGGCATATTCTATCGCTGTATAAGCCAGCCGAAAATGTAACTCTTTTTGATTACTTCCTTTAATGTGGTAAAATTTGGAAGGATAGCAATGTATTATATGTTGTATATAAATTTATACTTATATATATGAAATAAGAAATAATCAAACAAAATTCTCAAAAGCATATTTTTATATTCCCATAAGTTGGTGCAATAGTGTAGTGTTACATTTAGTTTTATGTTTATTGTGTATATAGTTGAATGAGTTGTGCATGGATTGAATTTAAATAATTGAAGGCAATTAGAGCTTTTCTTAACTACCATATATGTTTTACGATGTAATTTTCTATATCTGGTAGAGTATTTGTTTTTGTATTTTTCAGATAAATTTTAAACTAAAACTTCACAGATCTACATTTTAAAAATTTTTAATTTTTTTTACATAAAAGCTTCATTTTACCATATATATATACATCTGTTTAAATGAAATTCTTATATACAGATAAAACATCATAATCCAATTGCAACTTATTATTAACTTGCAGCAAAAAAATATAAACTATATTGTAGTTTTTTGTCCATGTTAAAATCGGTATTATGTCTAATTTTCCATTTTCTATTACTTCTGACAGTACAACGCCAGAAATGCAACCGAATATTTTAGCTTTTTGACTTAACAAGTAAGTTGAAATTCTTTGAATCCAATATAGGGTTGTGTAGGGTTTTTCAACTTTTTTTTACCCTTCGGATCTAAACAGAATCATATATTACACTTACGGAAAAAACGAATACTTCATGTGTATGATGTGATCGTTTCAAGTCATTGCGACTTGGCTATAAATCAAATGTGATGGGTTAGGGGATTTGTATACTGATAATGTTTTCACACATCTTGTTTTCTTACGGAACTGCAGCAATTTTTCCGACTCTTAGAGAAGTGTTTCAAGGTTTTTTTTTTTTTTTACGTGTTTAAGTGTGTGTATGTATGTGTTTGTATATATGGGATTTAACTTTTTAAAATATTTAGAGTAAATTTCAATTCTCGGTATAAGAAGTGAAATTCAAGAAATAAAATGGGAATTGTTGTACATCTGAAATAATTTTTTATTCTTTAAATGTAAACCTTTCAATTTTGTGATCATATATTCATTTTACTTACAATAACATAATATTTAAAATTTTTAAATCTTCAATATTATGTATTCTTTATGTATGGATATCACATAAATATATGTATGATATCACATAAATATATGTGTGATATCACATAAAGAGTCGATTGGGCGGCCTTTGTAAAAAAAATATATATATCGTAATTTTTGCTGCAATTTTATTCCCTTCCTTGCTGATTTTTCTGGTTGTTCTTTCATTGAATAGTTTGTATCACTACTGCTCCAGACATCGCTATCTTCTATACCCTTCTGGAATCCTGGAGTTCACAATGTTCCCTCTGGTCAATTGAAATCAGATATATGACAAAACCGTAAACACAGCAGATGTAGATAGTAGAAGGCACGGATTTAATTCCTGAAGGAATTGCATAAGCAAAAATATCTTAAATTGAGGCTACTTTAAACAAAATTGTGTACCTCAAATATTTTCTCAACAATGTTTAAAAAAACATATATACGTACGGGATTAAAACAAATTTGATGAATAATATTGAATTACAGGTATCAGTCTTTGGAGTACGAAATGATGTAGAAAATATTCAGAAAAACAATTGATGCTATATTTGAAAACTCTTTTCCACTTGGTTACATTAAGAGAGGTAAATTTTCATAAGTGATAGCACTTATTTAAGCGAACCAATTTTTTTTTCTACTTTTAATCCTTTCTGTACTGAAGTTGAAGTTAACAAAATTGTTCACAAAATGAAGCTTTGAACGGTTCATGGACCAGGCGCTATCTCGAATGAGATCATAATAAATTTTCATTGTATGTTTCCTTTATTTCTTTTCAAGACTTTTAATACGTGCTTACATCTTGGAGTTTTTCCAGATGTGTGGAAAAGTGCGCCTGCTATTCTAATCCCCAAATAATACTTCTCTTAATGTTTTCAATCTTGGCAATATTCTATGTATTAGCATTCTTCCTTCCTTTGGAAAATGTTTCGAAAACTATTTATTAATAGAATGTCCTGAACTTTACAAGATGTAAATGCCTTTTCAGCGATAAATATGGATTCTCTGTGCGAAAAATTACCAAGAACGCCCTTTTGTGTTTGAAGAATATTATAGAAACAGGAAACAAGAACGCTGCTTTAATTTTTCTAGATATTGAAGGAATTTTTTTGACTATGCATGGATGGTCCAGCATTGTAAAAATGTTCATAGAAATGAAACTTCCTAGAAGCATATTCTGTTTTGCAGACGACTTCTTGAAGAATAGAACACTTATAATCATTATGGATTCTAATTTGAAAAAAAAATGTCATCAGAGTGAATTTCGTCCAGGGATATGTTTCTGGTCCCATCTTCTGGATTGTAGTTATTATTTATCTCCTAAAGAAATTTCCGGGCTTCAGTTACTTCGAAACTATAACTTTTACTGACAATTTACTTTTGAGTTTTCAAAGCAGATTGCAATATGATATCTTTAATAAAGCTAAAAAAACTCATGATTTTGCTTCAGATTGGTTGGGAAAAAAAAAATTCAAATTCAACCCCTTGAAATCAAAATTATTGCTTTTTAAGAAGATAATCTTTCTTTTATCAAATTATCAATTATTTCGCAACGTATTCCTCCTTTCTATCTTGAATGAAGTGAAGTGAAGTAGTTCAGTTATCCCCTAGATAGCAAACTCGTCTGAAAAAATCGTTTTTCCTATATTTCTAATAAATGTGATAATTAACAGTTAGCATTAAACCGAACTGGTCCTATCTCCTTTGGAATTAAATCGAATGTCACTTCTATTATATATACTATACACATATTGGTACTGTTCCTTTCATTTCTTATTCTCCCAGTGTTTGTGGTTCTGCACTAGACAAACCTGATCAATTCTAAACTTCTTTACAGAGACACATTGTTGTGAATTATTTGTGGATAAAAAACAATTAGTTATGATTCGGCATTTGCACTTCCTAATTTTCCACCATGACACCAGTATTTTATGTAATATCACCTTACGTAAATATCTCACACAGTCATCAGTATACATATACAACTTTTCATTGAAGTGTGTGAATTTGTGATACTGACAAAAATAACAAAGTTGGTTTCTCTTACGTCGCTTACAAAATTAGTGATGAATTAGAATACCATCAATCCAGAATTCGTAACGAATGTACCGTGTAATATTGTCCAAATAATTCCCATTAGACTGGATAAATGAGCAAAATGGTTCCAATTAATGATGCGCAATTTGCACGATTCGCTGCCTTCTTTAGAATCACTGAAAAATATTGCATGGTACAAAAAAAGTAACTCTAATATTCAGAAACATTGTTTATTGAAAAAAATATAACCATATATTTTGCATTTGTTCATGGTCATGCAAGAATAATCATCAATGAAAGAGCTTACTGGCTAGCGAAAGAAACTACTAACAAGACATTGGAATTAATATTAATATTCCTGAATCTTGTTTTAAAAGACACATAAAGATAAAATAAACTCTGGAATTCTTTATACATAGAACTTTTGTCAATTTCTTAACAAAAAGCCTGCTTTTACACGTTTTGTAATTTTGTTAATTCTTATTTTGATATTTTTTAAATCTTTTCCATAGTTCTCTCTTATTTTATTTCTATTTTTTAATGTCATTAAATAAGTCATTATTTTAAATTTACCATTTATTTGGTGCTTCATTATTTTGTCTTTAATTTGTTTGATTTGGTTCGATACTTACTTCTGTAAGCTTCTTGTGATACTTTGAAATATATGAGAATTTCTTGTAAACAAACAAAAAAAATTCCGAGTAATATTTAATTCGATACTTATTTTATCTCCATACTGAATTATAAATCCTGAACCTTGCGCGAGAAGTCCTTAACATAGAGATGAACATAATTAAAATAGCGAATAAAGTAGACCAAAATAATGTATTCATCCATAAAGCGAAATTTTACTATTGATATTTTTCTATTTAAATTGTTATTATTTTTTATTTTATGTACTATTTTTTAATTCTTTTTATAAACTTTTCATTGTGTAATTAAAAAAGAAAACGTAAAAAAGAAACTTATATATAATACAATCAATGATATAATAATATACACCGAAGTGACAAAAGTCCTAAAATACCTCTTAATATCGTGTCGGCCCTCCTTTCGCCCGGCGAAGTGCAGCAACTCGACGTGGCATGGACTCAACAAGTCGTTGGAAGTCTTCTGCAGGAATATTGAACCATGCTGTCTCGATAGACGTAAATAATTGTGAAAGCGTTGATGGTGCTGATGGTGCAGGATTTTGGGCACAAAGAGACCTCTCGATGATGTCCCATAAATGCTCGATGGGATTCATGTCGGGCGATCTAGGTGGCCAGATCATTCTCTGGAATTGTCCAGAATGTTCTTCAAACCAATCGCGAACAGTTGTGGCCCGGTGACATGGCGCATTGTCATCCATAAAAATCCCATCGTTGTTTGGGTACATGAAGTCCATGAATGGCTGCAAGTGATCTCCAAGTAGCTGAACATAAGCATTTCCAGTCAATGTTCGGTCCAGTCGCACCAGAGGACCAAGTCCATGCCATGAAAAAACAGCCCACACCATTACGGAGCCCACACCCAGCTTGAACAGTGCCTTGTTGACAGTTTGGGTCCATGGCTTCGTGGGGTCTGCGCCACACTCGAACCCTACCATCAGCTCTTACCAACTGAAATCGTGACTCATCGGACCAGGCCACGGTTTTCCATTCATCTAGGGACCAACCGATATGCTCACGTGCCCACGAGAGTCGCTGCAAGCGATGTCGTTCTGTCAGTAAAGGCACTCGAGTCGGTCTTCTGCTGGAATAGCCCAAGAAAGCCAAATTTCTCCGCACAGTTCTAACAGACAAGTCCCTTGTACGTCCCACATTGATTTCTGCGGTTATTTGACGCAGTGTTGCTTGTCTGTTAGAATTTACGACTCTTTGCAGACGTCGCCGGTCTCGGTCGTTAAGTGCAGGCGGTCGACCACTGCGCTGTCCATGGTGGGATGTTATGCCTGAAATTTCATACTCTCGGCACACTCTTGACACAGTGGATCTGGGAATGTTGAATTCCCTAACGATTTCCGAAATGGCATAACCCATGCGTCTAGCTCCAACTAACATTCCGCGTTCAAAGTCTGTTAATTCCCGTCGTGCGGTCATCATCACGTCAAAACCTCTTCACATGAATAACTTGAACAGAAATGAAAGCTCTGCGAAAGCACTGCGCATTTATACCTGTTCTACGCGATTCTACTGCCATCTGAAAATTTGCATATTGCTATCCCATGACTTTCGTCACTTCAGTGTATAATACAATCAGTTGATACATTAATACATACCATACCATTAAAGAAACTTCAAATAAATATTCTAAAAGTTATATAAAATATTTTACGACTTGTCATTTCATAAGGAGACAGATAAGAAATATAGAAATATTTGAATGATTTCATAACACTCGAATAAGGACATTCAAAAGGAATTGCAGAGTTCCATCTGTAAATTGATGATTGACTTATATATATATTATTGATAACTCGTTAATAACATTTGATAACTCGTTAATCACATTTTATGTTCTTTAAACTGATAACAATGTTCTCATCAGCACTGCAGTATAACATTGTATTATAAGATTAGAATATTTTCTTTGTACAAAAACCTTTTGAGTAGTATATTAAAATAATAGTATTTATTAGTATATAAATTCACTATATATAATATATTTTTATTTGTTAAGAATTTTAATAAAAAATTGAAAAAGATAAAAAATTAATAGTTTAATTAATTAAAATAATTCTCACTAAAATTTGCTAAGAGTAGTTATTTTTATTTTATAGTATAAAGGTGTTTTCAAAAGATTTCATACTTGTGGGACTTCTTTATTTGTTTAAGCTGTTAGCGAAGAAAAATAAATTTATATTTATATGTACCATACATTTAATGCATGATGATTTTTATAATATTCTAAAAAACCAAAACATTTTCTATAATTATTACCTTATTAATGGAAATCATTGATACATTGTTCCCAAATAATTGTCTCTATAAAATGTAAAACGCAATTTTCCAAGGAAAATAGTTTTAATAATAGTCTTTGAAGTTTTAACTCATCTTTATAAAGCATTTAAAACAATTCATTCATTTTATTATTTTAAAAACAATGAACTTCTTAAAATTCTCTACTAAGTTAAAATGTAAAAGTTCAGATAAAACATCCTACTTCTAATTAAGATACGTGTTATTTTATGAATGCCATTATTAGGAAAAATAAAAACTCAAATTTAAATTTCATATCAATCCATTCAATAACTCTATTGCCGAAAATTAATATTTTAATTTTTCAAATGACAAACAATTTAATGATAAGCAAAAGGTGGTATTTTAAATTTCATCATAAGATGCCAATACTTTTATAGACAGAAGAAATTATTTTATTATTATGTTAGACTAACTATTCTTAGAAAATGTTATTAATCTATAATTACATTAGTTTTAATATTGGTAGTTAGTTTATTAGTAGTTATTACAGTTCTAATATTTATTAAATATGGTTATAGTAGTTTTGATATAATAGTTTGTTAGTATTTATCGTAATATTAATGTTAGTAGTTTTGTTTTTCTGTGATCATAAATTATTATTTATTCTAGTATTTATTCAAATTTTATGAGTCTAAGCATTTTATATTATATTACATTAAACCAATGAAGAAAATATGCTTTCTTACGCATGTACATGCTTTTACAACAATTTATTATTACATATTTTCAGGTTTTATTATTTTTGCCAGAATTTTAACTATGTTTAAGAATTAAATTATCATACTTAAAAACAAAATAAGAGATAAACTTCCCCCAAACTTCTTAATGTTAGCATATTTTAAAAATCTATAGTATGAAATGTAGACTCTTAGTAAATATTTAACTTCGTCATAGTAAACTTTAGTTCTTTCTTAGACTTTGAGTCTAGACTATTTTAAAAACTATTGGTAGATAACTTTCAAGAAATCAATACAAAGTCTTTTAAAAGAAAGCTATTGATTTTCCTTCAAAATAATTGGGATCTTAAAATACCGTGTAAGAAAAATATTTTAAAAAATAATATTGCTTGAACTTATATTTTGTATATGTCATATATATGATTTCGAGTTTTTTCGTAAAATATTAACAAGATAAGTAAAATAAATAGTATGGACTGAGTTAATAAAATAAGTAAAAATTTTTTACCGTCATTTTGAAAAATAGGTTTAAGTTGTATAATTTTATCTAAATTAATGGATTATTCAATGTTTTGTATACAATAATAATTATTTGTTATTTTTTGCAAAACATACAATAATTCGTAGTTTTTGATTAACGTTAAAAAGCATTTTTGTTTAAATGAGTAAGGGCAAAATGAGTTTTATTTTTTTTTTAAATTCTCAAGATATTTTTATGTATTTGTATGTTGCATAGAAACAAATTTTTTATCTCCTGTTGTAATTATGAATTTTAGATTTGATTCAAATTTTATGGTTTTAAAATATTATTTTTGTCTTTCATATGATTAATTCTATATAAGTGGAAACGTACGAAACTTAATAATGAATTTAAAAACCTAATAAAATAAAAAGGTCACAGGTAGCACACACAGGTCTATGTATACAATTAAGTATATAAAGGACACATGTATATATATAAATATACAGACATAAAAAAACAACAAAATTACAAGGAATAAAATAGGAACAGGACCATTTTGCAAACAAAAGAAACGACCGCATTCACTACATGCATATTGCATAACAAAACCATAATAACACTTGCAAAACAAAACTCTTAAATGACTCACATTCTAAACGCCCCCTCCCCCCCAAAAAAAAATAAATAAATAAAACAGTTGGAAAGAATTCAACATTTGATGTGCTCATAAACTGCAGCAAAGTACTTGGAAATCATTAGAAAAACACAAAATTAAAAAGAGGAATGACTGGCATTTCAAAAAGAACATAAATGTAAACACAAAATATATAATAGGGTGTAAAACGCAATTGTTTAGGAAATCCACAACCATCCCTCCTAAAAAAATTAGTTAAAGTAAAAGGAATATTTACAAGTGGCCAATACATATACTCTAACAGGGTGTGGGGAATTTGTAATTTACAAACATGTAAATGTCTGTATTGTTATTAATTAGACAAATTTTAAATATTTTCTCATAATATTTATCCAATTGACCATTCAATAAAATAAAAAGGTTAATGGGAGCAACCTGTAAAATATTTTTATATTCTTAATAATATAACAAAAAAACTTGCTCTAAATTATTTAAAAACCACTTGACTTAAATCCTAGAATTCCGATATCGATAACAAAATACATCGTAAGATATCAACTTTTCAGAATTAATTCTGTTTGCAACATCCTTTTAAAGCTTATTTATCATTATTTTTTTTAATTTGTGATTTCCAAGCTTAACGTATTTCAGTAACATTATTAAGAGCCTTTTTTACATAGATAATTACTTTTTTACATACATTCCATTACAACTCCATCAGACTAACGGCACTATTTACTTCCACATAATCCATCCAGTTTTCCAAGCTTCTAATTTTCGGTATAATATGTCCCATCAGTAGGAAATAAATTCACAAACTTTGAAAAAAAAATACCAATTACTAATTGTACTCTGTCAACCATTCACTTTTTAATAGCCTTGAGGTCTTACAATTTAATGTAATGAAATTTCTCAATAATAAACTATAAGATGTCATTCAACCAATTGGATGTCACCAAGCAGTTCATAAGCTCACATGTTAAGTGATTTATATTTTTCTATAAAAATAAATAGCGCAGCTTAATTATCAATTATTAGTTTTATACGTTGATACATCTAAACGGAAACTATATGGTTCCTATATATATCTCGAGTACCAGTATAATTTCACATTTTAGTTTACCAGATTTACAAATTGGCTCTTAAAAATGCATGTAAAATATTGAAAAACAATTTTTTTTTTGTTTATCTCCATAAAAAAAATGTCCAAACTTTAACACTATTAATTTTTTGTTAAGCCTGAGAATCAATGTGTAGTTTGAATTACGGGTGAGTAAATAGTTTTATTTAAAGCATCGTCAAAAAAATGTAAGTAAGTAAAGACATAATAACTTATGTACGGAATCAAAAAAAAAAAAAAACAGTGTATGTCCTTGTTTTTTTAATGAACTTTTTGAAATGTAAAATGCATTTCTGGCAGCCTCATTTTATATAAAACGATTAAATAGTGAATATTTAATATATATATATATATATTATTGAAAAACACTTCAACCAAAAGTAAATTTTTTTTTCAAAATCACACTTCTAATTAATTGTATTTTATAATTAAAAATAACTTGCATATTAAATATATATATATATATATATATATATTCATGTACATTTGTTTACAAATATTTTATGTGTAATGATATGTTTTAATTACTTGATTAGTAAAACTTAGTTAAAATTAGTTAAACTTTATAATTGACATAATACTTAAAGATTTTTGGAAATGAAAATTATATTTATATTGAAGGATATAATGATTAATCGTTATTTGAATTAAAAGGAATGAGCGATTCCGCACTGCCCATGCAAGCAGAAATTCTAAATATTTTATCCTGTCATTAAAGCATTACTGTATGACTGTGACATTTTTATAAGAAAATATTCAAATGTTTCAGACACATAATTATTCACTTTTTTTTAATAAAGCACTGACTATCAACGACTAGGTCAAGAAAAGTTACAATAATTTTTTTTAAAAATCCTTTCGAAATAAATTGAATTGCTTTCAGTGAACAAAAGCTCTTTGGGAAGGAAAAAAAATATCTCCTCAATAAATCTTTTTTTTTAATCCTTAATGTAATAACAGAACCCTTTCACAGTAAGAAGAATAACGTTAAGCAATTCATCATATTTGAAATTGACTTATGACAGCACGATGAAAACCTCACATCCAAAGCAAGCTTATTATTGTTATCTTTATTAAATGCTGGGAGTTGAGGCCCAGCAATCCATCTTGGGGTTCATTCACATTTCTGGGTCGTCATTCGCGCCTGTTCGAAGGAGAAAGAAAAGGGGAGCATTCTTCATTATTCCTGCTTAGAATGTCCCAAATGAAAAAGTTTAAAGCAACAATTTCACTTGTCTTCTTCAGATTTTTCTCTCTCTTACGGGATAAAAAATTGCTCGGGCTTAAGATTTCTTTAGAAAATACTAAAAATAACAAAAATTTAAAGCATTCATAATTTTAACGTTGAAGCAAAATATTTATTACTGTGCCCAAAAAGTAAGACCAATTATTTATTTTTTAAAAAAATTATTTATTTATTCTTCCAAATTTATTTCATCGCCTTCAAAGTAATCCCCTCCAACCAGTAATCCCCTCAATGCATGCTAAAAGGTCATCGACGGGGATGGCCTTCAAAGCGTGCGGCGATTCACGTTGGATCTCTTCAATCGACTCAAAAAGGCGTCCCCGGAGTGGTCTTTTGAGTTTACAGAATAGCTGTAAGTCGCAAGGTGTGAATACGGGGTTGTGGAAGGATATGGGTTTCATTTTTGGTGAAAAAGTCACGAAGAATCAATGCAATGTGAGCTGGCGCATTCAGTGTTTTCGGTTCCAATCGAGATTTTGATCGTAATTCAAAAGAGTATTTTTAATTAATATTTAATGAAATGAATGTAACATTTCTTATAGTGATTATAAATTAAGACTAAATACTCAGCAACACCATTAAATTAAAAAAAAATTAAATGCTTTATAAACAAATTAATGATAGTTAAAAAAACTAAAATACACTAATTTAAAATAAAGGTACACTAAATACACTAATAAAGGTAATTTAGGGTATACTAATTAAAACACTTAATATTTTAAAGGTAACAGAATACACTAATTTATATTCAAATGTTTATGTGATTGTAAATTTTCTATTCATTGGAATTTAATAGTTAAAAAATTTTATTCCACAATGTTTCACAAATTAGATATGAAAGAATAACAATTGACTTATTGAATTTCCAAAAAAATATATGATGTTTACACAATTTTTGAACCATTCCTGTATCTCGAGAATTGGTAAATTTTAAAACTCTATATATTAAATACGTAAATAAAATTTTAATCAGAATGATTCAAATTTTATTTAGGTATTTAATATAACGTATAAAAAAATATATAATTATTTATAACTACACGTTTTTTGACACCAAAAAAGTAAGTGTACAGAAAAAAAAATTAAAGTTTTATTAAATAATTTTTTTTCTATTTACCAAGAAGATGTAATTTGATTTTAAAAGAAAACAATTGGAAACAAATGATAATAAAAATAAATATACAAAAAAAAAAAAATAACCCTGTAAAAAGAAAGAAAAAAAAGAAGAGAGAAACCCAGATTTCTATATTTTATTTCATCTTCTATTATAAAAAGAACTGTATAAAGTAAAATAATTGATTTTTCACATTTTAAAAACACAATGCACAGATGGTGTTATTAAAAACGCCTAATAAGAAGAAACTGAAAGAAAGCATTGTGAGACCGTAATTAGTTACAGTTAGGAAACCTAATTAAAGGAGGAAAGACATTAATCCAATGTTTACAATTACAATCATTTTGCAACTTCATTTTATATTTGCACTAATTAATTGTATTTTTTTAATGGTGATTCTAGTATATGCCTCCTACATTTAAAGCATTCTGTTATACGAGTGAACAAACTAATTAATTAAAATTGGGTATTATATATTATTATTTAAATAACAAAATTATGATGGTTATCTATACACATACCAAAGAACATTTTCTTTTTTAATACGATTACATACTATAATACATTACATGGATACGTACATTTAGTAATTCTAAATTTATAATGATTTATATAATACTTTGAAATTCGTGCAACGTATTCAACTTTATTCCTCTTTTATTTTTTTCAATATATTTTATTTAATTTTTTTTTTATGAATGTAGAGCCTGCTTTATTGATAACTTAATTGATGAAATATGTGCTATATTGATATTTTTCTGATAATTTATTTAAAAACCCTAATAAGACTATTGAAAACTGTTTTAAGTGCTGGAATGTTTTCATATACGTACCAAATATTTTATAGGAATTAATTTCGGTAATTTTGTAGTAAAATTAACGAAAACACACTTCTTCATTTAAGTTAAATGCATTAAATTAAGAACATGTATTTCTTTTTTACATTTAAAATAAATAATTGTGTTCTATTTTCTGCTAAAAATTATGATGATTCTAGGTTTTTAAACCAATTTTCATTTTATGATTTTTTAAATTGATGTATTTAATAATAATTTAAATTCAAAAAATTTTAAAATTATACATTTTCTATTCTTCCAGATAAATTTATTTTTATCTTGTTTTCTTTATGAGTGAAATATTTAGTTACCTTATTTAGAAGGGTTTTTATATATTCAAATGAAATTTTTCTAATATTTTGAATTATTGAAATTTAATCAATATATATGTTTGTCTATATTTAACATTTAACTCATTATTGTTCAACAAAATAATAATGAGAACCACATAATATTTTATGTATCACAATACATAATAATTCAAAACTACAGTCATAAAATTATATTTACACATGGTTAACAGAAAATATCAATTTGGCAAATTTTAAAAATTGTAAAATACTCTTCTGATTTTTTTTTAATAATTAACTCAAATTTTAGATTATAACAAGATAAGAAAAAAATATGCCAGAGTATAATTGATTTTTTTTTTTAATAAAAAATCTTGAAACAACAATTCTTAATTCATTAAACATACCCCGATTATTTTCTATACATATAGATATGTTTACAAAAAATAATCCAATTTTTAACCTCAAACTTTCACAAGTTAGATCATACACACACAAAAAAAACTCCCACTTTATATATATTAATATATTCGATTTAAAAAAATGTAAAGATATCACAATTTTGAATTAATATACTGTTTCATTAAGCGCCTTATTTTGATGAAATGCTAAAGTAATTGTAAATAGAAATTTTAGTGATATATATTTTAGAAAGAAATTAACTCTTTTTCTTTTGCCTTTGCATTCTAGTTTTTTGTAGTTTTCATTTTAACTAAAATATTCAGTAATTTATGCTATTACCAAAAGTTTGACGAATAATGTTCTATTTACACAATAATTTAACTTCTCTGTTTAATTTGTGGTTTCAATGAATAACTTACATCGAATACATATTTCTCAGCTTTTCTCTTTAGACATATATTTTGAGGTTATGCCACGTTAAACTTTTCATTGAATAATATATATTTTTTTTCTAGATAGTTGAATTGTTCTCTTATTATTTAAAAGAAAAAATGCTTCATTATTTTACATTTTTAATTTTTTAGGAATTTGATGACTGATCCGGAAAAATTAATGCATTATGCTTAAAATCATCACGTTCAGAATATTTATGCTTAAAAATGTGTGATTATCTCGTCAAGATTATTTCAAAAATTCATGAAAACTAGATTCCAATTAAGTATTCTTAATTATTAAAATTCTCTAAGTTCCTTCTATTAAAAAAAACAGAATAGAATTTAAGAATTTATGAATTAAAGATGGAATATAATTTAAATTCTAAATTCTATTCCTTCCCTAAATTATTCTATTTAGGGAGCTATATAATGATATGAATTTAATGTATTTTTTAGTTTATTATGAATTCGTTTCCAAGTAACAAATTTAAACTTTTTATAGAAGATGTGTGATAATAATTGAGGAAAGTTACATTGATAAATTTTGCAATAAACACATTATTAACAGAACTTAAAAGTAATTTGATATATGTTTTATTTTGACTTGCTTTAGATAAATAATGTTTTTACTTAGATAATATAAATAATGCGAACTTAGTATAATTTAAAATTTTGATAAATTTTTAAACAATATTATTGCACTAATTTTTAATCCAATAGAATTTTTTCTGAACAATAATGATTTTGTACTTTTGTCGAAGTATTTTTTAAGTAGATCAATTTATATTCGTGATTATTTTATTTCAATCTTAATGTTATAATTTTTATGTTTGAGTCAATTGAAGAGTTTTGATTGTTATATAAAAAATATGAAGTTTTTACCATTAGTTGACTTATGAAGAGAAGAATTTCCATTTACAAAGTCATTGATTTATTTAAAATTGAACTAATGTGAATTTCAACTAAAATGATTTTTTTATTCAGAATTATTAATATAGAAAGCATAAACAAGAATGAATAGCTCTAAAAATAATGCTAATATTCATCGTAATAATTTTGTCATTTCATTCTTTTAGTTTCACTGTAAAGATACTTTATTATGTAAATAAATCGTAAAATAATTCTTAAACAATATACAGTTGAGAATTGATAGAAAATAATATATTTTATTTAAATTTAAACTTGTCTTTTTATATTTAAATATGTGATAAATGGTTTATTTCTTATGATAAAGAATAAGATAGAGTTCGTTTTAAAGCTCTCTTATGAAAAACAACACGTACAGATAGATCCTTACAAATTGCCTAGAAAGGCCAGTCTTCACAGATCGAATGAAATGATCTAGTGGAAGGAATTTTCGTAAATACAACGGGTAAGGTATTACATTCCAGCTTAGTGCTTGTAATGTGTTCTAAACTTGAATAGCAAAGGGAAGTTTGACATTATACGTTGGAGAACAACTTTATGATATCATCACAATTTTGTCAGATTCTGGACTTTTATCTCTAAATTCTCGGCTAGAATTGATTATTTGGTGTTCCTAATGTTCAGAATTGACGCTCTGAAACGGTTTCAACAGAACATCAAACATAAACCTTTCTAACCACGCGAGATATAAAATAAGCATATCCTTGTATGCCATAATTATTTTGTTCTGGCGTTGATCAATCTGGTTGTTATATGCAATTTTTTGTTGTTTAGGATTATCATAATTAATGAATTTTTCATGCAAAAGTAATCTTTTATGATCTTTAAGAAGCATCTCACATATGATTAAATAATTTACAGTATTTCTTTCTTTTATTTTATTAACGAATCGGTGTCCTTGCTCTCAAATTATTTACATTACATGTAATCGTTGGGAGATGAATCATTAGATAGCATGTAATGGCATTGTTAACTTCTTTATTTGAACAGGATCTTCATCTATTAATGCTTCCAAATCCTCACTCTATATTATTTTGAATCACTTCGTCTTGCACGGTGAAATGATTATTTTTGAATTGTCTAAACAATTATTCACACTGGCTTTAAGCTAAAGCAGCTTATCAAGGAACTTCGAAAAAATTAATATAATTAATTATAATAGTTTAATTGAAAAATAACAGTAAAGTTTGACATTCCTTATTTTTTTATTTGAACAAATTTAATATTTTCAATGATAGGAAAAATAAATTGTCTCCCAATTACAATAAAATACCGCATATTAATTATCTAAGTTTATTTGAGTATTTTTCGTATTATGTTAGTATTCTTCATTAATTAAATATTTCTCATTTGCTTCATTAATTAATAATGGAAGGAAAGTTGTTTTTACTTCTAATTATTAACGTCATTGAAATTAAAGCTAATTTATAAATAGCCATATTTCTTTAAAATATTTGTTTTTAAATTGTGCATTATTTTAATAGTTTAAAATAAATTAAACAGTGAATTAAAAAAAAATCGCATTCAATTTAAAATAAAATTTGGTAATATATTAAAATAATTTAATTAAATTTTATGTTAATTATTTTTTATTAAAATATTTATATTATATTAATATAAAATGTTTTCATATTCCTTAAAATAATAAAATTTAAAGATAATTTTCAATTAAAACTCATATGGAGCAAAAAAAAAACTTTTAAAGGTGGAACATGAAAATAGATATCTTTTTACATAATTTTTTTTTCAGTTTGTCGTCATTTTTACTCCATACAAATATGTTCCAAATATTAGCATTAATTAACTTGATAACATAGTGTTTCATAAATTAATGTAATAGATACAGTTAATTTGTATAAATTGGCAAGTTATGCATTTTTTTGGGTATGATTTCTTACTGCTTTTAATATTAAAAACTATAAAATTGAGAGGGCCATTAGTTTTCTAATTATTTTAAAAATTATAACAATTGTTATTTTATATAATTATTTTTATAATAATTGCTGCACAAACAACAACGATACAAATATTTTATTATTTTTTTTCTAATTACATAAGTGCTATAATTAATATAACCAAACCAGTGCTTCGTAACAAAAGCAAAATTAACAGATTAGAAACATAAAAATTAAGGTTATATAATAGAATGAATACCTTCGCTTAAAATGTTTCTTACTTACTTTTACAAGGTAGACATTTTTTCCGAATAAGGCTTACTTAACTAATATAAATTATGATAATCATTGAAACTTGCTACTAGTCTACTAGCATTATGAGAATCTTACGCAATAAACGTTATACAAAAACATTATAAGTATTTATTCAATAATGAAATTAAAATGAGTTATATAATGAAGAGAACATTACACAATTTATACTTAATTTGTTTGTTGAATTTCTATATAAAAATTAAATGTTTTTCGTTACATATAAAGAGAAAAACAATAAGCCTTATTGTAATACTATTGTTTGTATTGCCTTATTGTAATATAAGACTTATTGTTAAATAATACTGCGTGATTTATTTCTAGCATTACCTAAATAATAATCAAAATTTATATTTTGAATAATTTGTATTATATAATATGAATTAATAACGAAGTTAATAATTAATAATGCAAAGAATAACAGTTTCGGTTTGTTACATCATCTTAGGATAAGATGATTTAAATTATACAACAGGAGTCACCACTTTATTGCAATTAAATTGAATCTTGCAGAAATATTATCTCTATCTCCTTGTTATTAATAATCCATCCTACTTATCGATTCGAAATATACTCAAAATCCTTGTTTTAAGCAACAACCATTATTGTATCCTATTTTCTTCCACCATAGTCAATAATTCCACCGAATTAAAAACTAAACAATATCCCACAGAGAATACTACAGCTCTCATCCCCAACCACGCAAGCAACTAATTTTGTAGAGGGGCATTCACTCATACGCGAGATGGACAGGGAGAGATTAAATCTGGGTGGTGCACCACATTAATCCACCAGAGAAGACTGGAAACTTGGAAATAAAACAAAACAAACACTTCCTTTCATAACGTACAGGAAACCCATGTGACATATAAACCGCTTACCAAAGACGTGTTCCTCCATCTTTGTATCGTAAAGTGTGCCAAGGGCAATGCTTAAAGCCAGGGTTTTACCTGGCTAATGAAAACCCTTGAGAAATGGTGAGGGTTGCTCTCAGCTGCAGCAGCCCCCTTTCCTCATTTCCCGCCAAAATCTCTGGGGAAGTCATCTGGTTAGCTGTAGCTCTCGTAAAAGATAACACATGACAGATCTGCATCGAGTTTGGAAAGATTTACTTAGAGAGTTGGTGGTATCGGAGAGAGAATATCACAGTTATGTGCTTGTCATCTGTCTTGGAATCAGGAAATATACTTTGGGGGAAATGTGTTAAAAATATAATTTTGTGGTGATGAATTTTGCAAGACTAGCTACTAGTGGAGAAATATAATTTTGTTTTAAATAATTTTGAAGTAAAACGTAATGAGGATTGTGAGGTGTCCAAATGCAGTTTTACCTATTATATTTCATTTGACATATTATATGTCAAAATATATTTGGTGATTATTTATATATTTAAAATATATTCAATAAGTGATCATTTAAAATATAATTCAAATAATATTGATTATATTCATTAAATTGGGAGGATAATTGTCATCACTAGAGAATTAGATATTATTTTTATATGAATTTTTCATGTCGAAAAGAAGGTCTAAAAAGTAAGAGTTTGACTGATTATTTAAAATTTTAATTTATTTTCTCAAACAATATAAAGAAATTTTTACTGCAAAAACGATTAGTCGAAATGATATTTAATTTACATATCATTCTCTTTTCACTATAATTGTATATCTATTGATTCTGAATCATGGTATTTTATTTTCCATTTATTATTTATGGCCATCAAGGGAAGTATGATGCTCATGAATCACATCCGCAAAACTTGAAAAAAAAGTTGATTATATGGACACATGCCTTGAATAGAATAAGCATATTCAGTACCCAAAATTATTAAAAAATATATTTTTCTTATTGCAAAATATTGAAAATCTAGTTATATTTTAATAATTAGTGTATAAAACATACTAGGAGTTTAATAAATTATTTAAAATATTAATTTATATCCTTTAACAACATAAAAAGAAATTTATTGCAAAAACGATTAGTTAAAAGGATATTTAATTTATCATATCATTTCTATTGCAGATAGATAAATTATCAGTTTTTTCAATATATTTGAACAATGATTCTTTAGCACTGCATATTATATCTCTGTTATTTATGATCTAGAAAAGAATGATGTTGATAAAATACATCAGCAAAATTTGAAAAAAAAAGTAAATATATGATAAAAAGTTTAATATATTATTAAAGGTTATTGATATAAAAATTTTAATATTAAATGCATTGAATAAAATAAACATATTTGATACTCAAAATTATTTAAAAAATATTTTTACTATCGCAAGATATTGAACATATGGTTATATTTTAATAATTAATGTATAAAAAGTAAGACTTTAACTCATTACTTAAAATATCAGTTTATTTACTCTTACAACATAAAATATTTTAATGCAAAACGATTAGCTGAAATGAGGTTCCATTTCCCACATGATTTCTATTGCATGTGATAGATATATTACCAATATTTCCAAAATAGTTGAACATCGATTCTTAAACACTGCATTTTATTTTTTATTTGTTTTTTATGACCATCTAGAAAAGAATTGTACTGATTAAACACCTCAGCAAAATTTGAAGAAAAAAGTTAAATATCTTATTAATGCAATAAATTGAAAATTTAGTTATGTTGTAATAATTTTTCCCGATTGTAATATTAGTAAAGGTACGGAAATAATGTAATTATATCAAAAATAGTCTCAAACAATGTTCCATTGTCTTGCACCCATTTATTTGCCAATTAATGAGTAAAATTAAACAGAAAACATTTTAATTAAAAAAAGGCAAAACATAAATATATAAATTAATAATAACAACTAAATATAATATGTGATTAAATTACTACATTCAATTGACTCTTTCAAATCACTGCTATAAAAGAAAACATTTTGTATAATAAATTGTTATTTACTAATGTTTATAAAATGCTATTCTTTTGTTCGGATAAAATCATTTTTTTATTAATAAAAGTCTGTACTCTATAACAAAACTAATTAATTGTAATTATACTAATATTATTTACTTCTGCAATTAACTGAATACTATCTTCAAAAACAAATTATATTTAAAATATATAATGAAGCAAATTTCGAATTAAATAATTATCTTTTTCTTAGACTATTCATCTTGGCTTATGAATACAATCTAATTCTATTATTAGTTTGAGACCCTTTGTAATGAATATTTTTTTTATCAAATAAAAAAAGATAAATTGTTTATAACTATTCCTAAAGTGCTATTTAATGATTGTAAAAAATAGAAAATAAGCATAAAATTTATTTTGTTTTTAAGAATTTTGTTTCTTTTTCTTCATGATTATTGTAGCGATAAATTATTTTTAATTACATTTATTGCTGTTGAAAATGTATGGCGGATTGTTCTCTACGTAAAGAATTACAATTTATTTCATTTAAGTTTATTATTACAATAACTAATAATTTTTGGTAAAATATTATTTTTCTTACTTTTAAATTTAAATAAATGTATTAAATAAACTAATAAATTAAATTTTAATTAATTAAATAAACCAATAAATTAAATTTTAATTAAATAAATATTAATTAACATTTAATTTTAATTCATTTTAATTTATAATTATTTTACTTTTATTTAGTAATATTACTACTTTAATAATGCTGTGATTTTATTCACATTATTATTATTAATTTTTATTATTTAATCAGATTGAGAAAATTTATTCACTAATTTTATCAAAAGAAAATATGTAAAAAATATTTCTTAAATATTGTTCTTTGTTGGTTTTTTTTTCTGTAATTAGTATTGACTTTTTAAATAAAAATGATACTTCCAAAATTTACCGTTGTTCCATTGTTATCAAAATATTCAATTTAATGATTAATTAATTACCTACAATGGATTGAAATTGTTTAATTGTTGTATTATTTTTTTCAGATATGTTTCTTAAATAGTAATTTAATAGTAATTAAATTCTTAAATAGTAATTTAATTTTTCGCTATTTAAAATATCATAAATTTGTTCGTTATATAAATTTGTCGTCCAAATTAATATTTCTTAAATATATTTTTATAAAAAACATCTATCTATTCCGGTTTTATCATCGTAACTTAAATTTTTTATTAAGAAAACAGATAGAAATTATTGATATGCTTTTATTATTCTAAATAGTACGTTGTTTCAAGAAATATCACAAAATAATTTCAAAAATTTCGTTGTTCTCTAATTATACATTTAAAATATTATACAAATTATTAAAAATCTGGGCAATGATATATTAATATAAGTGAATAAAAGGATTTATAACTTAAATATATTTTATAAGTATTTGTACAATTTTTTTCACTTCGATTGTGTCTTTTGAAAAATATCCAAATATTTTGTAAAAGATGGAACGTAATCTAAAAGTAATTTAAACGACTTTACCATTACTAAAAAAAATTTTTGGTTAAAGAAACTATTTTTAGAGGAGCTTACTCAAAAAATATAACATAAATGCATATTTTTATGATTAATTATTTTTTCTTTAAAAAAACTATTTATATTTCTAAAATGATGTGAATATCGTTTCGAATAATTACCTGTCGTATTAAGCTATTCATTTAGACTTCGTAACTTAACTTATTTCTTAATTTACTTATTTATTATATTTTTTAAGCCATTTAGTTAAAATGTTTATTTATCGTTTAAAAAAATATATATATAAAAAGATCTGGGAAATCCATATGGGAAAATTGTTTGAGTATTCGAATAAATTTGAATATACAAAAATATATACCATAAGTATTTCATTACGATTTGAGCATTTTTCTTTTGCTGCTATTTAATATGCATTCGATAATAAAAAACATCACTAAAATACTTAAAGAAAACATCAGAATCGTTAGCGAGAAAGAGTAGTTTATCCACAAGTAATCAAAAACTGACCCTTCTTTTACTACAACAAAGAAACTTTGGGCTCCAGAAATAAGTGCATTGGATCAATAGTATCTTCGAAAGAAATGTTTAGGTAAGACAAGGACTTGAACTTAACGTTTCGTTTTTGTGTTTTTTCGTAAATTGCTTGCCTACCTTATTTCCTGCCTTCCCCCCAAAACCCTCTTGAACCTTAAGAAACGAAAGCGTAATCGATAGCCGTAGCCTTCCGGCATGGTACAAAGTCAAATACAAAGAAGCTTCAGCTCGATAATCAATCAACAGAATGTTTGCTGATAGCCAGGAGACTCCTCTGACGGTTGAGGAAAAGAGTTTTGAGGGTGATTTGAAAAGCAGGGAGGGTACACAGACCAAGTATTCGATCCGAAGAGGGATGGAACAGAGGACAAGACCAGATAAATAAATTAGCTGCAAGGATTTCAATTTATCTTTCTTATGCCATATCATTAAAGTCCCATCTATCCATCTGCAGAGATTCCAAGTCTTTTCGATAAAGACACAGAGTTCAGAAAATTGTAACATAAACGCGAGGTCATAAGACGAGTTCGGTTTGCTGTTATTGAAAAGAGTTTCTATTGAATCAGAATGGATACAATGGTTCGTTGAAAGAGAAATGGATACAGTGATTTATTTATTTTGAAGTCAATTTGTTTCAGTGAATATTTGGAAAGTCCAACATACGGATTGGATGAAATTGTATAACATTGCAATGCATTGTTATATTAATTTTCTTTTACAAAATTTAAAAACTCTTTTTTAACTAACCTAGCCGATATTACTGTTTTTTGTTTAGTAAATAGACGCTAAGGATTACATTAAAGCTCCACTGAATATCTTGTCGTTGAAAGAGAAAAAAAATAAAATGATTTATTTATTTTGAAGTCAATTTGTTTTAGAGAATATTTGGAAAGTCCAACATATGGATTGGAGGAAATTGTGTAATATTGTTAAGCATTGCATATTAATTTTATTTTACAAAACTTAACAAATTTCTTTAACTAACCTAGCCGAAGTTTATACTTTTTGTTTAGTAAATAGATGCTAAATATTATATTAAGGCCCCACTGAATAACAGTTGAGAATAACGAAACCATCTCAACAATATTTTTATTCACAGTGGTATTAAAATAAATATTTATAAATTATTGTTTTCGTTTATTAGAATATTATGTACGTTACACTGTGCTTTATTAGATTGTAACTACAGTCGTTATTAGACTATACGTTACATTTATACATATTTTTGCTTTAGATTCCAAAAGGTTTTCAGAAACATATGCTAAGTGAACCTTTTTATTACGAATTATCAATGATAAAACTCAGATTTATAACAAAAAATTAACCAAATTGTTATTTTAAAAAAATGACACTTTAATAAACTGCAACGAATTAAATTTAACATATTTCTAGATCCTCATATCTTCTCTTTATATAAAATTTCCAACTTTACTATTTTGAATTTAACTTTAATTCGACAGTATATCTATATGTCTCTCCTTATGTGAATATAATATATAGAGCAATATTTGAATAATATAATTCCTAGAAATTTTCTGAAATAACTCATATTATATTTTCTATGAATTTTATCAGATAATATTTCATAAACATACTTTACCAACATAAAAGCCCATTATATTTCAAACATGAATGGAATATTATTTAAGAGGAATATATTTTATATTAAATTACTAAAATAACCGGAATCATAAATGTCTGTTTGCTAATATATAATTAAATGATACAGCTTCACAAACTATTTTGAAGCCGCAACTAAGAATTTTATCTGAAACGTATTTATTTGAAACACTATTTAAAGCTAACATCACAAATCAAGTTTGTAACAAAAGTTAAATATTTAAAGCAATTTTGAATCATTTTAAATTATGTATTCTGTGAACTGGAAAATGCTGCATGTTTCAAATGAGGTTCCTTTTGTATTGTTAGACAATTATGAAAACTTATTTTAATGACAATAATTTTCACAAATTTAATTTAATTTAATTTAATTAATTATTATTATTATTCATTACATTAAATTTTATTTAAACCTTTTTTTAAAATTCGTAGATGTTCTTTTTTGTGTAAGTGAAGTTAAATATGAATTAAGCCTTAGAGTTCACATGATACAGATACAACATGATATAGATTACAGAAAAATAAACTGATGCTTTTAGACACATTTTTGTACATAATATCTAAGTATGGTTAAATTGGCATATATCACTTAAGTAACAATGTGATTTTTAAGTACATAACCTATAAATAGTAGAAAAAGAGTTGCTGTAAGTAATACAATGGACACCCAATTCAGAAGAAAATGAAAATAAAAGGGCAAGACATCACATGCGCCATCAGGCACGTAAAAAGCGTACAGTCAGCAAGAGCACTACTAGACTGCAATAAAAGACAGAAGAAAGACTCATATGGAAGACTTTATTTACATGTTCAAGTTAAATTCATCCATTCAATCGTCCACAATGTTTAGAAGAAACGTTGTGGATGATTTTACATGTGGCTCCCACAAACCGGATCCACAAACTTCAGATTCGATTAGGCAAAAGTGAAATTTCCAGGATTTTAGGAGGTCTTCCAAACCACAGGTACAGCTGTTATGAAGGTTGGCAATAGTTTGTAAAGAAAATCAACACAATAAATTATAATTTTATTATTTTGCAACCGAAAAAGCATAAATAGCAGTCAGTGGACAACATGTTCAGCCACTGCGTAAGGGAAAGGGAAAAGGAAATGTAATTTATTGAAAGCAGATGCTACCATAAAAGTGGTCTATTAATCCGTCACACTCAACGGATCATTCTAATTATAGCTACATGTCATTAATGCCATTTTGACAATTGAGAATCAAAGGACATGAAATCTCTCCCTGGACCTCATATTCTAATTGACGATTAGAATCATTTCAGTGTTACAAACGATGCTCTGTGTCAGTTGATATGGAGTAAAGCAGGGACATGGATTTATCCCATAGATATCAGGAAAATATGCCCTTATGGTGGACCTAGCATACTTGTCTATGGAGGAATTATGATGAACAGGTTGATTGAGATAAATTTTGGACAAAGGTCCTGTTACACTGCATATCCTCTCTGTCGGCAAGTGATATTTGCCATTGTGCAGCCTTCGTTTTAATGGATGATAACACTGATTCATATCGGACATGTGCTATTCATAAGCTTCTAAAAACCAAAGTTATCGTTAGGATGGATTACTTTGATTACTTAATAATTCTATAATTTAAATCCATAAAACGTATTTTGGATGTTTTAAGACGATTTTTTTTTCTTCAGTGGAGAGCTATTACTATTCTGAAGACTGACATGGTTTTTTTTATAGTCCATCAGAACTTTTTTAAAAGTGTGAGGTGAACTAGATCTTGTGTTTGAAGTATTTATTCGAAATTGAAGTTACAAAATGCAGGTACAGTGTAGCAGCCAATTCATGATGTGAACTTAATAAGATTGAGAGGTTAAGTGTGTAATTAAGTGGTTAAAATTATATCCTTCGAAACTTTGTAGTTTTTATTATATTATATTATATAATATAATAAGAAATTTGGTTTCATGAATTTGCTCACAAAATTTATGCATTATAAGTGAAAACATTTGTCTCTAATATAAAATAAAATCTATAACAACATATGCTATAAAAATGCAAAACTAAACACTTGAACATAAATTTTATAGTGCATTTTTATTTTCTAAATGTTTCATTTAATCTTAAAGAAATAATAATTTCTTGGTATCTTTAAATTATTTCGACTATACCAGATAAGCTAAAATTCTAATACTCCATTTTAAACCTGCATCTAAAATTTTGATTTCTTCTTGTCGATAAGTGCTAACAAGATCTTTTTTGTTTAAAGTCCATGTTCTTTCTCACCTGAAAATATTTACTGCGTTTTCAGTGGCGAGAATTGTTTTTTATGGCTTTCTGAATTTTATGCTGTTATAAAAACTTGAATTCTCCAGCAAATTAAATTAGAAAACACTTCGCCGAAATAACATGACTTTTTAAATTCTGTGATTCGCAAGCCTATCTTTTATGGCCTCTCTCGGGGGAAATGTTAACCATCATCTTATATTGTTAAGCGATATAAACGAAGTTTATGATCACATCGTTTGAAAGAGCCCATAATAGAAGGAAACTTCTCAAAATACGATGCGAGGGTGCAGGATTTATTATTTCAGATAAAATCTTTGCATGCCTGGAACAATAAATTACCTGAGAAATCATAATTGAGTTGTATAAAAACACTTTGTAATTAACGAGATTATGTTAAAACAATGATTATTTTCACATGTTTATCACATTTTAATTATTTTTAGATGAGGAGAATATTATAAAACAACTGTGTATATTCTAATGTACCTTAATATATGTAGTCAATATCTACAGGGTCAACCTGAATTTAAGTGAATATAATTCTATTAATGAAATAAAAGGAAACGTATTTTTAAAATATTAAAATTTAATTTTGGTAATAATGAATAATATCGTAATATTACGAAATGAAGTTCTTTAAAAATATTTATCGCTAAACATTGTTGCAACAGCACATACTATACAATATCTGTTATGTAAGAATATTAGTGATTTCTATTCCAGTATCTATTATTATTTATATACTAATTATAATAGTTAATATCTTATTATTATAAAAATATTATATTATATGATATTATATCTAAGATATCTATTAAATACACCTATGATTTTATATATCTAAGATATATCTATAAGTATATCTATTAATTATAGCTATGATTATATCCATTAAGTATATCCATTATTTGATTATCTATGACGATAATCATAATCATCATCTGAGAAATCATAATTGAGCTTTATAAAAACGGTTTGTAATTAACAAAGTTGCGTTAAAACAATGATTATTCTAATGCGTTTATCACATTTTAATTATTTTTAGATAAAGAAACCATTTATATCCTATTGCACCCTGATATATGCAATCAATAACTGCAGGGACAACCTGAATTTAAGAGAATTATTAATGAAATAGAAAGAAAAACTGTTTAAAATATTAAAATTTAATTTATACATATTATTCATTGTAATATTTTATTAAAATGAATTTCTTTAAAAATATTTTTCAATAAACAGTTTTGCTCAAACTATACAACATCTGTCATGTAAGAATATTAGTGAATTCTATTCAAGTATTTGATATTATTTATATACTATTTAAAATAATTAATACCATATTATTATAAGAATGTAATAATAACATACTGAAAAATAAGCCAATAAAACGATAAAAGTGAATAAATGATTTGATATATATATAATGAAATCTATTAATTATACCTATTATTTTATAATCATAACCATCATCTGAGAAATCACAATTGAGCTGTATAAAAACCGCGATATATTAACGAAATTAATGTAAAGAAATGATTATTTTAATGTATTTATCACATTTTAATTATTTTCAGATAAGGAAAATATTATAAAAGAACTTATTTGTGTATATTCTATTGCACCCTAATATATGTAGTCAAGACTTGCAGCGTCAGCCTGAATTTAAGAGAATATAATTTTATAAATGAAATAAAATGGAAAGAATTTTTTAAATTATTAAAGTTAAATTTTCATATTAATAAATAATATCAAGGTAATGTTACGAAATTAGTTTGTTTTTAAATATTTTTCAATAAACAATTTTGCTTATGCTCTTCAATGTCAGTCATATAAGAATTTAGTGAATTCTATTTGATTATCTTTTATTATTTATGTAATAATTATAATAGTTAATATCTTATTATTATAAAAATATAATAATATTATACTGACAAATAAGCCAATAAAATGAGAAAATTAAATAAATGATTTTTAATTATATGATTTGAGATATCTGTGATTATATCTATTAATTATATCTATGATTTGATATATCTATGATTATATTTATTAATTATATATATGATGGTTAATTTTTACCATTATAAAATTATATAAATGATTTGAAACATTTTATAAATGACCTTCATTTGAAATTTAATCATTTATCTTATAATTATTAAATATTTAATCTTAAAATTAATTAGTTTAATTCTTAAAATTTAGAAAATTTTAAGCGAAATAAGTATTATTAATTTAATAAGCAGCAACACTACCTATAACATAATTAATGGAATGAATTTGAAATGACATTAATCATAAATAAGCAAACATGCAGTAAAAGTTACCAGAACACATGTCTAATGTCTTTGCTCCGCTTGTCATATGGGAAAAAATATATAAAAATGTGTAAAACATACTCCAAGTTTTCTGTGACAGGTGTCGTAGCAAGTTAACTGTGAACATGACACCTGTCAGCTTAGGTGTCGTACAAAAAATGAATAAACGGACACTTTGACATCTGGATGGCGATTTCTCGGAGTTTAGAAACAATTTCTTTCATCAATGCAACTGTTCGCTAGGTCAACCTTTGTCTTTGCCATTTACAGTGACACAACTGTAACGAAAATAGAACAATATAGTTTGTTCAATAGTATTCGAAGAGAATGATCTATATTCTATAAAGGGAACCTGTTTTAACTAATACAATTCGTAAACGTATGATAAATTAACAATTTCATATCTTAACATTTCTTATCTTGAAAGTATAACCTTCTTTCTTCATTATTAGATAAATCATATTCCGCTCTATTCGTTCATTAATTCCCGTGGCTTAATTCAAGTGCTTCAGTGAATCAAACAATTTTTTAAACACCTCAAATCATTATTAAATGCAATGAATTATGAAATAGAATAGTGTCGTCTCTCTCAGTAGCAAATTTTATATATAAAATACCTTATTTTAATGTCATTTAGAATGACATTGAAATAAATTATTTTATTTAAAAAAT